>OX421310.1:58962684-59489507 GCA_949125395.1 Diaphora mendica
ACGTTTCTAATTCATAGGAGTGATATCGTACTTCCGCTCCACTAGTTACCTGACTGTAGTAGGCAATTACACACTTACGACCATCCCTATGAATTTGAACTAAAACAGCTCCGTATCCTTGACTGCTGGCGTCCGTATGGACCTCTGTATTTAAATTAGGGTTAAATATAGTGAGAACCGGTTCACTCGTTAAACACTTAAGGGGAGCGTCCCTAAAAACGCGCGAAAAGACACTTGCAGTTTTGCAAAACACAAACAACTCAATTCATATTTGACACTAAAAAAAAAATCTCAGTAGTTTAATAAATCAGTCTACCAATCTACCGAGTGACATTTATAAAATAATTCTTTATTTTTGTGAAAAAAAGCCTTAACAAAGATCAAAATCATCGACATCGACCTTTTTAATTAGCACACTCTGTCCTATTTCGTGCTCTATTTTAAATGTTTTTTTCTTATTTCGCGAGAAAAAAGTATGGAGAAAAGATTTACCGTTTTAGTTTTTTATTAATTCTCACCAAAAAGCCATAATCTAAGGCTAAACATCATTCATTTTTAGTGACAAAAGTTCCATACATTTTAGTACGTAGATATCGTCTCCCGTAAATTGCAATAAATAAGTTTTATCGCGCTCAAAAAATTCAGTGCCCGCCGAATATTCAAGGTGACACCACGTCCGTTTGTAGTTCGCACTGAGCTCCCTAATACGTAAATGACAAGTTTTAGGGTGGGTTGCCAGTGAGTGTCGAATTGTAACTGTTAATTTGTATTCTTGAATTTAATTTAATTTTTTTAAAGAATAATTTCAAAGAAAAATATTAGTATTTTTTATTAACACAGAACTTATTTTTATGTTTTTTTTTAACTTGCTATGTATGTATATCTAACTATATTTGTTAAGACGCAATCTTGCAACTCAATTTTGCAGATATCTTCAACCGATTGTGTTGAATTTTTGTAGGCATATGTATATAGCGTGACAATGCTATATTATGATGACATGGAGCTGATCTGATGTTGAAGCTGGAAGGTGGTCATAGGAACTTTGTAACGACGGAACCTATCGAGTTTGGAGTCGTTTGATTTGTCTTGACGAGTACTTTGAATACACTTTGACAGACCGAGACACTTTTAGAAATTGTTTTTAAAAAGTAAAAAAATTTTTTTTAATGATTTCTGTTAGAATTGAATAACTACTACTGAAATAATGAAAGACCTTAAAATTTCAGTTTTATTTTTGACTGCATGGTTGGTCTAGTGGTTTAAGCGGTTGCCTCGCCGCTTCCTACTGTATCAGGTGTTGTGGGTTCAAATCCCACATGGGACAACACTGTGTGATCCACGAATTGTTGTTCTGAGTCTGGGTGTCCATTGTGTCCGTTTCATGTATGTTTGTAAAGTCCCCCGCGACACAGGATTTATTGGATATATACGGAAGTTGTCTTTTTTGAAAAAAAAACTAGCTGAGCCCCACCGTCTTACCCGCGATACTACACCAACTACTACCTATCAGTAAAAATCCCGTCAAAATCGCTCCAGCCGTTCCAGAGATTAGCCGACACAAACAAACAGACAGACATTGTAAAAAAGGGTCCCATCTATACTTTACGTCATTTCCATTATTATTCATCCCTTAAGTTCGAATTTAATCAATTGGTGAATTGTAAAACAATAGATGCCCTATCCCTTACATTATCTGATATCTGTAATCTATATAAATAAAAGAGGAAGGTGACTGACTGACTGACTGACATACCCAGAGATCAACGCACAGCCCCAACCCCTGAAGTTAGAATCCTTAAAATTTTGCATTTAGGTTCTTTATATAACATAAGTGAGCACTAAGAAAGGAATTTTTGAAATTCTACCCCTAAGGGGGTAAATCAGGGGATGAAAATCTGTGTGGGCGAAGCCCCGTGTAAAAGCTAGTATTATATATTTAAGGAAGTTTCCATTTCAAAGTTTTACACTCTTAATATTCACAAAACAAAAAGTGTTCTGTGTTAATATTAATTTTAAGACAAATAGTTTGTTTTTTAACCGTCTTAAAAAAAGAAGGAGTTTATAAATTAACTGTATTTTTTACCCGACCACGGCAAAGCCAAAGGAGGGTTATGATTTTGACAGGCTATGTATGTATGTTCATCTGTTCCCTCATAGCTCCTTAACTACTAATTAGAACTGGATAAATGAGGTATCGTTAGAAGTGTCTTGATCGTCCGCTGCTTATAGGCTATATGACGCGTCACTCAATTTAATGTGGCGCCCTCTAGCCGACATAAAGTACTGTATTAAAAAATGAATTTGACATAAACATGCCGTGTTTGGTATCATCGGAAAGGGTGTTACTTGTACATTTCAAATATATATAGGTATTATTAGCATTTGCTGGTGACTTTGTTCGTATCTATTCAATTTTTTTTTATATTTCTGTTAGGTATTTAAAATATACTTTGCATATAAATTATTATTATCACTACACCAAAACATGTTAAATAAAAAAAAGTAAAAACTTAAATTAAAATAGAAACGTACCATAACTCTTAAAAACACGTGACTACGGCTTTTCAAAACTTGTTTCATACTTTTTCAGCGTCATTTTTTGACAAAAAGTGAAATAAGTACGTAAGTAATCTATGTAGTAAAATTTTGTCAATATGAGCAATAAAAGCGATCCAAAATTATATTTTTAAGAAACATTATGTTCCATTAATATAACATATATCATACAAATTTTATTTCATAACATAGCATTAAAATCCGTTGATTACTGTAAAAGATCTAAGCTGACAGATAGCGCGAGCGACTTAATTTTATACTGTGTAAAAATATATTATTTGTCCATGAAATGAATTAAAAATGAATAGGTACACTTGAATCCCATTCTCGGCCGTTGACGAGTTACTTATAGTCCGCGGGCTTTCCGATATGACTAAGATACATTGCGTGCTTTGTAGGACATGCTAAACATTCTTCAAAGGCGAACAGTTAATGAATATGTAACTAGAAGAAAAAACCGAAAGTAAATTTATTAGTTGCCAGGGTTAGTATGCAACAGTGCCCGATGCGTTTGTGTGCATGTAAAATATGAATGTGGGTGTTCAATCACAAATTCCCACGCTCAGGGACTACAGTCTTAATAATATCGGCACGAGCTCGTTCCTGTTCTTCACCCCAATTAAATTCTACATCCTTTTTAGTTAAACGTGCGATACATGAAGTTTTGAAAGCGTAATTCTCTATGTATCTTCTAAAATAGCCCGCAAGTCCTAAGAATTGCCTGACTTGACGCACATTTTTGGGTGCAGTTGAGTTTATTAATGCCGTTATTTTAGATTTTGAAGGACGAACTTCACCGTTAGTGATTACACGTCCTAAATACTCTATTTCAGTGTTCAAAAAAGAACACTTATTCATATTCAACGAAAACCCAGCATCCGTTAAAGTCCTTAGAACACTATTTAGGGTATGTAAACCAGCGTCAATACTCTCACTAATAAGTAACACGTCATCAATATACACCACGACGGCGCCGCTGTTTATGAAAGAACGCAGGGTATTACTAATGATTCTTTGGAAAACAACTGGCGCATTCGCGAGTCCAAAAGGCATTTTTAAATATTCATAATGACCTTCTGGCGTCACAAAACCCGTAAGAGGAATCGAGTCATTATCTAAACAAATCTGATGGAACCCTGATGCCATATCAAGGGTCGTAAAATATTTACCCATACCCAACCGGTCAATATGATCCTCAATTAACGGCAAAGGATATCTGTCTTTAATCGTAATTCTATTTAAGGCCCGGAAATCTACACACATTCGATCAGTACCGTCTTTTTTCTTTATTAAGGGCTCGCGTACGCTGACTCCGATTCACGTATTATTCTTTTAGATAAAAGATCTGCAATAATTTCACGAACCTTCAACTTTTCATTAAAAGATAAGCGGTACGGTCTGTAATGTATGGGTGCATCACTGTTTAAACGGATGTGCATGCTACCAGTAGTCACGCTTGAAGTAGCCGTTCCGGTAATCATAAACTTTGAAAACTGATTTAAAATCTCTAAAAGTTTTTTGTGGTCATCTCCTACAAGTGAGGTCTTAATAGCGTGCTCATCCGCTTCTACCGTCGAAACTTTTGTCGGGACCGAATTGTAAATTAATCGTTGACAACCCTTAGTACGTACATAAGTTACTCCCTCACGATTTAAAACATCTGTACCGATTATGATAGGTGCGTTCATACTCTCACTGGGCACAACCAATAAATCAACCTCAAGAGTGATTTCTTCAAACTCTATGGTAAGCGTTACATAAGAGAACACTCGAGTGATATTATGACCGACACCTTTCAACTCGCGATAAGTGGGTTTCGAAAAACACGACAAATAGCTCACGACATAAGTGGAGATAAGTGAAACGTCTAAAGCACCACTATCTATCAAGATGTCAATAGGAATTCCCTGAATCACTCCCACCATAACGTCTCTAGAATGATTAAATTTAGGTAATGAGCAAAAATTTACGTTTGCTCTCCTCTGATCAGAACGTTGCTTAGCAAAACAATCCTTAATATGATGACCTATCTTTTTACAATACACGCAGGTTGACTTCGATTCCAGTTTTATATCACTATTACTTGGCTTTTCAATAGTAGACGGTATAACAGTCGCACTAGTGGAAGGTACTTGATTCGTGTTTACTGATAGTTTGTGCTTGGAGCGACAGTTAACTTGTTTGTGGCCCATCAGTCCACATGAAAAACATTGAATCGGAATGTTTGATAAATACCGTTTGCCAACATGCGGTTTAACAAATCGTTTACTAATACCGCGGTCAGAACTAGAAAGCTTTTCGGCTTTATTAAGCGCGGGCTTAAGGAAAGTAGCTAGATAATTAACTAATTCACAGGGCTTCAGATTACGATTTGTAGCAGATGCCTTAATATGCGGGTCATTAATACCACGTATGACGATCGCACTAATAAGCTCATCACTAAGCCCCTTCACTATTTTCAAGCGCAATAAAGATCTACGCGCGTATTCAGCATACGTTGCATAATCGTCGGAACTCGTACTCATCACATCGTACAAAATATTCGCTACATCAATATTTTTCACGCACAAAGACCTAAAATCTTTTTTAAAGTTGCTCCATGACCGGTCTGTTGTGACCCAATCATCTAACCATGACTTAGCATCACCCTTAAGACAGTGCCCAATACGCGACAAGCACTCAGCATCACACCATTTGTTAAGAATTTGTGCTCTGTCTACCTCTTCAAACCAAGAATCAATATCATTCACGTTAGGATCAAAATTCGAAACGTAATAATCACAAGAACTACCCCACCTTAAAGACTGAATAGCTTCTACGATTTTTTCTGAAGAATCATTAGGTTGCGTACGCGCTTCGATATTAGAAGACGTCGTAATGGTAGACCTATCCTCTAACGCGTTTAACCGCGTTATGATAACTTGTAACGATTCACGTATATCCGAACCATGAGAAGAACCGTGAGTAGAACGACTACGATGCCGGCGGCGGTAACGTTTAGAATTATTATCTTCACTCGAGTCAGATCGACTGCATGAACGTTTATGCTTACCCATTGTAATAGATCAATATACACCGAAGCAAATTACACGATACGATTACAGAACAACACAATATTAGCAGTTAAACACCAGATATTAATAACACAAGCAACAAAAGAAAAAGTTAAATCAATTGTGGGTTAAAGGATAACTTAATCCCACTTCTGATATAAACAAAAACCAATTCATTTGATTAAAAAAATACAATTTAATTTTATAAAGAACACTAAAACACTATCTGGTTATTTAACTCTAATACATAATTAAAATATAAGGGCTAAGTAATCAACTATAGTTTACGTTATACACTACACTCAGAGGCACCGCTTTTTAACTTTATACTTAAACAAAATATCAAGGTTATGTAATCAACGTTAAACACTACACAGTGATGCACCCGTCCGCACACCGCGAGGTCCCGAGGAAAAGAGGGCGAGCTTCACAATACTACTTCTCACTCGATAGTCTCATTCGAATGACGACACATTGTAAAGTTAGGTACAGACCACCATTGGAGTACCTCACTCTATTCGTTTATTCCTTACAATATATTATCTGTGGTAACTGTATACCAGTGGCGGTTACAATTGCCAATGTAAAATAATACGTTAAAAAAGTGAATTTAGTAAAGTGTTGATAACGAACGGGTCGATATCAGAAGCGCATTTGTCAAGCTTACATTACACTATATCAAATAACATAACACTCGTGGAATGATTATTATTGCTGCCTACCTACTACTGTGTCCAGGAATAATAATTCATGTATGTCTGATCGCTTTTCCTTTATATCAGAATAGCTGTTGTCCGCGGGTCCGTCCGCGTGTATGTCGGTTATCGCGGCAAATAGTAGCCTATGTGTTATTCTGATGTATAAGCTATATTACTGTAAAGTTTCATTCAAATCCGTTCAGTAGTTTTTGCGGGAAAGACAAACACACACACTCAGACACATCCTTACAAACTTTTACATTTATAATATTATTATTTATAATATTATTAGTATGACCATATTATGACGCACGTAACCTCTTCTGCGGTACTATTGCCCGTCGCGTGGTGTTATAACAGCTTGAACAAACACGTTTACTATAAAAAAGGGTTATAAAGTCTATAGATACTTGCTTATATATATACTAGCTTTGCACCGCGGCGTTGCCCCCGGTTGTTGTACCTTGGGTAACACCACGGGGCTCAGCTAGTATACATACCTATACGATAATTCTACTACTTAAATACCATTTGAAATCCTTCTGCCATAATTATTTTAACTTCAATAACATTGGACTTTCATACAAACTACCATCCCCGTTTTAATCCCAGAATGGGGTGGATTTCTAAAGATACATTCAGTGGTGGATTTACCACTAGGCTGAGTAGGCTGGAGCCTAGGGCGGCGAATTTTAGGGGGCGGCAAATTTTGACGAATTTTTTTTTATACAGAAATAATAATGATTATATTACAAACGGAAAAAAAAAGTCTTAACAATTTAATAAAAGAGACACTGTATTATGCAGTGTACCAAATACTCTCAACTTTAATACTATTTCAAAAATTACTAAACGCTTTGTAAAAAAAAATCTTTGAAATGAAGGATTTTTAAAACATCTCCATAGCAGTTTAATATTACAATTAAAATTACTAATTTTGACTAACTTCCTGGTCCTTAATCACTATTGAGGGCGGCATGAGGTCCTAGAATGCACCGCACCGCCAGTTTCACCGGGCGGCGGAGAATTAAGTTCGAATAGACATTTTCATACCTGGTCCTTTTCGCCGCCTCTTTCTGCGCGATATCATCTTCGCAGAAGGAGGGAAAACATCTACCGCTACCGACCATGGTGCGGACCATGGTTAGTACCACAGTTGGCAGCGAGAGTTGTTCTCCGATAACTGCATTGATTATTCAACGCTGCGATGCCCAAGTACTGGCACACCGAATCGGCTAAATACATCGGACAGGCGGGATTCAACTAACTTCTAGTAACCACGTGCAGATAATTTCCAATGCATCCGTGCTCGGAAAGAATCTGCTTTACCCGGAAAGAATCCCAAATGTATATTTTAGCCAACGCGCACACCGCATGCGTAGACATGATGTGATGTCCGCGTATCTCTCTGACCAACAATACTCTCCAAGGGTGACAAAGGCGCGCCCTACTCTGGGCGGTCAGAGCTAGCGTCCACACCGGGGTACCGTATAGCGTTATCGACCGGAGAATTCCGCGTACAGCCTTCTCACGATGCTCGGTTTACCCAAATTGGGCAAAAGTCGCAGAGGAAACCAGCTTTTGAGCAAGCTGTCGAAAGTGCTCGTCAAAGAGCCAACTACCTTTTAGGAACGGGCCTTTCAGAGGTCCCAACTCTCCGGCAGCTTGCGGCTCTGTCAACGATTGGATTCGCCGTCAACGTCGTCTATGCTGGTGATCAGCCCTGTTCCGATCTCGTTCAGCGGTCTCTTTCTGGTGCATCCCATCTTCACAAATAGAGGCCACTGCGCCCCAGTCCTTCAATCAGCATTGATTGCTGGTGGGAACAGGTCTCGTCCGATATGGTCGACTTTGTTGTTCAGACGCCCAATGGAGTCCCAATCAGTAACGCAGTGGTGGTATTGCGCCACCTCCTCGCGTTCGATCTTATTCAGATACTCAACTAAGCAACCATGCCCATCTGCGTCATCTGGTAGGTAATCCGACCGGCCTCCCTGCCTACCTAAGCTTCGAGGTTAGGCATAGGCACCAATAATTCGTTGACGCCCATTTTGTGGCTGCTCCAGCCACGCGCGCCATTGTGCCAAGGCCTATTAGTGAGCGTTTCACCGCATTTCAAGCTCGTCCTGGTCTTCCCTGCTCTTAACCCGGCGGGTAGCACGAGTCTGGTCATAGACCTTCGCGTCCATGTCCACCAGGATATCAAAAGGCGGGAAACGAACCAGGACTGTCGCCGCCTCTGATGAGTTGGTGCGGTATCCTCGTACGATCCGAATGGCCGCTACCCGATCTCTTGATTGAGCTTGGCTCGACAGCAGGAGGAGGCCGATAGACGCTTAGCCCATATTGGCGCTCCTCTAGATAGTAACACCGCACTAAAGAACGGGCCTATACTCTTTGCACTGTAGCATGGTGCGGGTGACAGTTACCTGTACGACGTTGACTAGAACATTCTGGTTGGTTTAATTTAATTTACTACAGTTATTAATGATTTGATATATTGCGAATGTGGTACAGCTGAAATATGTACTAAGTCATAATTTGTAAATCGCGGCAACTTTCAAGAGTGAAAATGTTACTGAAACTGTCACCCGCACCATGCTACATGCCAAACAGTATAGATACATTGTTTGGGATTGGACCGGTACGAGGACCGAATTGAACACGATTGAGGCGATATTTTTTGTGACGATAGCAGAAGCAGGCCAGGATTTAATCTTTAGAACCTGGAAGGAGAGATTGTGGTCACCATATACTAGGAGACCATCAGTAAACCGTAGATGGCTCGAAATCTGTCAGGGTACCAGAAGTTTCCTATCTAAGTTACATCTAGTGCATGTCAATGCACTAGATGTAACTTAGGTAGGTTAGGGCGATTACGGTGACTGAGACACAACTGAGACTTATTCCCCCTCCCCCTAAACACCGTATAGCATTACTCGGTTCGATTGCGACACACTACCCATGAAAACTCCTGTAGAATGATGGCTTGCAATGGTTTCCACATGTAAAAAAGGTTATTGAATTGCAGAAGTGAGAAGGGGCGGCAAAATTTTAATAGCCTACTGGCGGCAAATATGTAAATCTGCCACTGGATACATTATTAGTGTGTACTAATAATGTATCTGGTGATGGTGTGGAGGTGTCTCCACACCATCTATAGAGCATACATTTTAAATTTCAAGTCTCTTACTTCAAAAACATAGGACTTTCATACAAACTTTCAACCCCCGTTTTACCTTCTTAGGGGTGGAGTTTCGTAAAATCCGTTCTTAGCGGATGTCTACACGCTATAAGGTACCTATCTGCCAAATTTCAGGTTTGTAGGTGTTATAGTTTCTGAGTTTTCGTGATTAATAAGCGAGTGGTATTTTTTTTTTTATATGTTTGGCCCACCAAAATGACTCTACTCTGCCTGATGGAAAGCATAAGCAGAATCCAAGAGTGGTGGTCACCATGCTCACTGCGAATGCATACAATGCAGCATGGTGACCCACACCATGGCGGCCTAGTGATGCTGCTGCATCTTTTAGTCTAGTCAACAAGTATGGAACTTGTTGACTAGACTATTTGGGCCTCCGCTCTCGCACTCACCAACGAAACACGACAGCGTAAAGGCTGTCATTTTACGTTGATTTTCTGTGCGAGGGTAGTACCGCCCCGGTCGAGCCGGCCCGTTCGTGATTCGCTTTTATATATATAGATTAATATATTGCTGTACCGGATTTTTTTTTGAACTTTTAAAGGGGAAAAATTCTCCCCCTCCCAAACCATCAGGCAACCAGTAGCAGCCAAGTATCAATGAACAGTGCTGCAAAAACAAATACGATAAATAGTATATACGTAATAAACAAATTAACGACACCGCTTGTAACCTTGTAACCGACATTTTGACAGGTTTTTTATGTCAAATTAATAGTAGCATTCAAAGTAAAACAAGTAATAAATGAATTTAACGTTGTTTTTATTTATCTTTATTATCTGTTATTACAGCCGCGCTGAT
The DNA here is from genome assembly GCA_949125395.1 of Diaphora mendica. NCBI lineage: Eukaryota > Metazoa > Arthropoda > Insecta > Lepidoptera > Erebidae > Diaphora > Diaphora mendica. The sequence continues at coordinate 58,972,998 of OX421310.1, forward strand.
CAAACGAGTTGGTATGGGGTTTCCTTCCCTTTGCAGTGCTGTGTGGTCCTAATGCGTAATTTGCTCGATTCTTTTATTGTAGCTTGCTGATAGAAAACAAAAGCAAAATCCAAGAATGGTGGTCACCATACTCATTGCGAATGCTGACAATGCAACTTGGTGACTCACGCTACGGCCTAGGGAGATGCTTTGGAAAATAAGTGACGAGACCCAAAATCCTAGTGGTCTATATTGTAGTGAGGTCCAGGTTTTGACTGGTCAGTATAGGAAGGAAAATCCTAACCAAACGGTGACTTCTAAGGCCTTGTTGTCCTGTCGAGGAAGGGAGAAGCAGGGATCGGAAAACCCATGCATAACGGTATGCGTTATAAACGGTTACCGAATCAATCTGTAACCGTTTCAAAGGGTTACTCATTGATTCGGTTAACAGATTATATATGTTATTGTTTTAACCCAAACAATAAGGGTTAACCCAAATTAAAGGGTTGGTGTTTTTCAAAATTGTTAACCCAAATGATAGAAGTTAACCCAAGATTTCGGTTATGATACGACGTGACGCGACTTAACCCAATTCGAAAATTAATCAATTTTACTTGATCTCTTGTGAGAAATATATTAGCCGAGATCCCCTTTTCCCATCTCACGCAAATAATGCACGTCACCGACGACTGTAACGAAAAATGAATCATGGACCTACAAATATCCAGAAACCTATATCAAATTCGGTTAAGGTTAACCGAAATTATCCTGTATTAGACTATTCCTGTTACCAGTTATAATTCGGTAACATCTATTTATGTTACTCCTAAATTTAGGTTAACCCATTTCCAAAAGGGTTAATAACAGATTATTTCGGTTAGGTTAACCCAAACCGGAATATCCCTGGGGAGAAGGTGGCACTAGTTGGAAGAGCTCTTTAGATCACGCTCCACATGGTGGTAGTGAACTGGTGACACTCCATGTCTTTAATCCGTCACCACGCAAATAGTATTTGTATTCGATATTATCTTTTATGTAAGGACTATTACATTTTATGGAGTGACATAATATATCTTTTCACAATAACACGCAATAAAGATAAAAAAAAACATTAAATTCATTTATTAGTTGTTTGAATATTGAATAGGACTATTCAATGTACGGTACGGTTTGAATAGTACTATTATTAATTGATACGTTTTAGGGTTCCAATAAATTTTAATTTGAAAAAATAAACCTTATGACGACTTAAAGAGAGTTAATATAAACACTCGACAATCTATACTATTATATAAAGCTGAAGAGTTTGTTTGTTTGTTTGAACGCGCTAATCTCAGGAACCGCTGGTCCGATTTGGAAAAAATATTTCAGAAGAAGGCTATAGGCTATATATCATCACGCTAAGACCAATAGGAGCACAGCACCAATGAATAATGTTTCAAAAACGGGGGAAAATTGTCACGCTACGGGTAATAGCAGACGCAAACGAGGTTGCGTGGGACAGCTATTACGGAATAATCATCCTTAATGATCGCCCATGTTACTGGGTTTAATCACTTATATCACTCAGATATTTGCCGTACTGAAGCCCAAACTGAACTGAACTCGACGTTGACGAGGCACCTGCTCATATAGCTGGCCACACGTCCACTTTTATATGTCGAAATGTCTCAATTGCTAGGAGAGCATTCGAATACGACCGCTTACAAGAAACGCTATCCCGAAACTGCGTTGTAGTCAATCTATATTCGACCTTATGATTGTTGCAATAAAATGTATTGTTCTGTGACACAATGCATTATTATTAGAATTTGTACAACAAAATCACTGTCGCATCCTTTCGACATTTCTTAATATAATTATGGTATGAATAGGGGTGGTGAATTGTTCCTTAAATGATATTAATTTGCAGATGCCATCGCGTCGGGAGAGAGCGTCCGCTTGGCGCCATCTCTGCGCAGTCAGAAGGGTGCGATCTGGACGAAGCAAGCCGTCACATTCGACTGGTGGGAGGTGGACATCATGTTCAAGGTGACAGGGCGAGGGAGGATCGGTGCTGATGGTCTTGTACGTATCATTTTATACTCTTTGAATTAATCCCTAGTTCATACCTTAACTATATTGTCATTTCAATATAATAGTGATGAACGCCATCTAGTTTCAATTTAAACCAAGCTTGTACTATGGAAACTAAATTGATTGATACAATTCTTATACGTAAATACTTTGTTTTTGTACGTACATACATGCATATCCACACAAATAAATAAAATCGAATTTAAAAATAACAGCCCTTAACAAAGTGCATATGGAAGAATGTACCTACGGCATCTACATAAAAAAAACAAGTTTTAAAATTTTTGTCTATTGTTCCGACTGATCTGTGGAACAGCTGAACCGATTTTGAGACTTTTAGTGACAGATAACCGATGTTATAAGAAGTAACTTAGACTAATTTTAATTTAAATACAAATGGGGTTATACAATATCTAAATTAAAAATAATGAAAGAACTATATCCAATATAAAAGATCCAAAAACCGCGGGTAACACCGCGGGACGCAGCTAGTTGTCCATCAAAAGTTAAGCGATATATTTATGTGAATTCTTAAAAAAATCCTTAAAACATTTTGAAAATCCAACCACAATTTTATCTGTAACTAACATAAATTAATATAATTTCCAGGCATTTTGGTACACAACCCAGCGGGGAGACTACACCGGGGAAGTGTTCGGGTCTTCGGACAGGTGGAACGGTCTGGCGGTGATATTCGACTCGTTCGACAACGACAACAAACACAACAACCCTTACATCATGGCCATGCTCAACGATGGCACCAAGATCTTCGACCATAAGAGGTGGGTACACCTAGCGCCATCTAGTAGAGTGTAGCGGAACTACGTAGAAAGTATTTGAGTTCTACATCGCGCTTTAAGTTCACTCTCTCTCTCTCTCTCTTTAAATTAAGCCTACAGTCAAAAATTTCAATCTTTCTAAAATGCTGTCAAATCGTGTTTTTTTAATTTAAATATTCGCTTAGCTTTCATACATACAGAGTAAAGTCTATATAGCGAAGTTGAAGGGACGGGGTCTTTTTTTAACCGCCTTCAAAAAAAGGAGGATGTTCTCAATTCGACTGTTTTTTTAAATGTTTGTTACCTCATAGCTTTCGACTGGGTGAACCGATTTTGATGATTCTTTTTTTTTAGTTGAAAGCTAGTGCATTGTCCATTTACAACAACAACCGCGAGTAACGCAACGGGGCGTAGCTAGTCTAGAAAAGTAACCTAAGTTTATCTCACTCGGCTGCCATAATGTGGGTCACCATATTGCATTGTTCATGTTCGCATCGAGAACGATGACTGCCACACTTGGGTTCTCTTCATACTTTTCATCAGGCAGAGTGAAGTCAGTACATCAGCTACTAGATTTAAAAAAAAAAGTATATTGTTATTTCATTAATTCGAAGGTTGAATTAGTTGTCAGTAAATTTGAGAGCAGTGACTTTCCAACAACACCGTAGATGGTCATGACAACCAGGACCAATATAATTAACTTAAATGTATATTATTTCCAGTGACGGAACCACTCAGCTCCTGTCAGGGTGTCTGCGAGACTTCAGGAACAAGCCGTTCCCGACGCGCGCTCGTGTCGAGTACTATCTCAACACGCTCACTGTGTATTTCCATAACGGTATGTACTAATAGGCATGATGACAGTAACCAAGATCCACTAAAATAACTTATTTATCTGCTAAAATGGGGTTCATAGAGTATAAAAATCGTATTTATTTTCATATTTAGAGCGAGATAATTAGTTAATTACAAAAATAAAACTACAAAATACAACAATCCGCCATGTTAACTTGAACACAAATCAGAGCGAGTTACGTCACGTATGTATAAAGGTCACTTTGTTCGGATATAATCGACGACCACTTTACTGTCTATAAGAGCTATAATTGACACTGGTTGACTAATAGTGACGTCACGTCTGTACAAACAGACGCCATGACACCACTGAGCGTTTTTGCGTGAATTTTAACCTTAAATTGAATACGCAATTTTTTCCTACTAAACTTTTAATTTTTGTGGAAATATAACTGTTTTTGATAATAGGAGATAGTTCCGAACACTATAAAATAGATTTTCAAAATTAGTCATCATGCCTAACCAATACCTGCTTTCAAAATATTGGTCTAGGTTCAGCAGTGGACTGGTAAAGTTTGAATTGTCTTTTTTCTTGAGGCGCTTATAGCCCAGTTGCCTTCGGTGATTAGAAACAAATACGGAGGGTAAGCAACGACGGCGCGGTCAGTACCTGGATGGGTGACCGCTGGTGGCATGATATCATGAACGTCTCAGAGGAGATCCGAGCCCAATAGTTTGACATTATGTTATGTATTGCTCCAGGTATGACAAGTAACGAAGCTGATTACGAGTTGTGTTTCCGCGCTGAGAACGTTCAGCTTCCCCGGGGAGGGTTCTTCGGTGTATCGGCTGCTACAGGCGGGTTAGCTGACGACCACGACGTCATACACCTGCTCACAACATCTCTGCACAGCCAACAACAGCAACCAGGTCTGTTCTGCCTCATAATGATGCCACAAAATGTCTCGCACAACAAAACTAAGGAATGAACTGTCGCCTGCAGTATTCTCGGACCGATACTGTGCAGTATTGATCCGGGAATACTGCACCACTACCCACTCTCAATTTGACTGCACGTTTGGCCTATTGCTTAAAGTGGTCACGCCGCTCTCTACTGGGCCAAGTGTTGTGCGTTCAAATCCCACATGGAACAGCACTGTGTAATCCACAAATTGTTGTTCAGAGACTAGGTGTTGTTTGTGCCCGTTTCTTGTATGTTTGTAAAGTCCACGGCAACACAGGATGTATATTCCTAATGTGGCACTTGCCGTTTTTATGATATAGGGGGCAAACGAACAGACGTATCACCTGATGGTAAACGCAACACCAGAGGCGTCACAAGTGCGTTGCCGGCCTTTGGGGGTTGGGGGGGAGATAGGGGAAGGGGTGGGGTATGGGCCTCCGATATCCTTACTCACTCGGTGAAACACAGCGCAAGCGCTATTTACACCGGTTTTCTGTGAGGCGGTGGTATCACTCCGGACGAGCCGGCCCATTCTTGCCGAAGCGTGGCTCTCCCACGGCTTAAATAATAATAATGACTAAACTGCCTCGGTGGCGCAGTGGTAGCTTATACGACTGTTGTGCTTGAGGTCTCCAGTTCTTTTTCAGGTCGGACTAAATGTGTGTATGATCTGAAAATGTTTGTTTCGGAGGTATTTACTAAAAGAAGTATAAATGTATTTTTATATCAGTTGTCTAGCACCCATAACACAAGCTCTGCTTAGTTTGTTGTTAGTTAGGACTAGATGGCGTTGTATGAATGTGCTAGAATATTTATTATTATTCTGTGTACAGGAGCGGGTCAGCAGATGACTGCGGATGAACAACAGAAGCTGTCTCAAGAGTACCAGGATTATCAGAAGAAACTGGAGCAACAGAAAGAAGATTACAGGAAAGAACATCCAGATGAGGTACGTTATCTTTTCTATTTTTCTCATCACGTTCTTGCTAAGTTTCTGTATTGTACTGCCCGGGTTTCGAACCCACAACTGACAGGGCAGGAGCTGGGAGGGGTCCGGATGTGTTAATAACAGCAGTTCCCGGATTCCGCCCTCCTCAGACGCAGAATGGCACACCGTGTGACTTTAGACGGTTCGAGTCCGACACACCGCCCCGCCGCCCCACCGCCCCACCGCCCCGCCGCCCCACCGCCCCACCGCCCCGCCGCCCCGCCGCCCCGCCGCAAACCCGGCGGGGTGAGGGTCCGAGGGAATTTCCACACTTTAAAAAAAAAAAGGGTTTGTGTCAAGTGTTCCTTCTCTTTGCAGTGCCGTTATCATACGTAATTTGCTCCCTGAGTCGACTCTTACGTCACCCACGGGGTGAATAGGAACTAAAAATTAATCTTAATGTAATAATGTGTTTATTATGATTACAAGGTGCGCGAGAAGGACGGAGAGTTCGACGACTGGTTCGAGTCTGACGGTCAGAGGGAGCTTCGCCAGATCTTCCAGGGACAGACGCAGATACACGATATCCTCAGGGATTTGAATAAGAAAGTTGATGAGGTCAGTGTATAACTCCTTTATGTCATATGAACAGACTCAATACTAATGCTAAGTGAAGTGCCTATGACTTAATGGCAATTAAAAAAAAATTACAACAATACGCGAATACTACAACAAGAGGGTCTTGGCATATACTACTGGTAATAATTAAGGAAGGGGGTAGTAATATTACGTACGTATATAAGTATGATCCCTACATTGCTTTGCATACCTAGTATAATCGACCGACACTTTGTTAGTAATATTAATCTTTTTAAAATCCATCTAATGTATTGAGTGCTATTAATGGTCCTTCGAGCCGTAGGTCAAGTTCGAAGGACCATTAATAGCATGTTCGTAACCTTGTATTTCGTACTTTCTGTATCTTTGTAAGACTAATGTAGTACTGTTTTGCAGGTGATCGGCAAGCAAATGAATTCCCTGTCGATGCTTACGGCCGTGTACAGCCACTCTCAAGGACAACCCATCCAACCGGGAGCCGCACCCCCTGCACAGGTAGCCATAGAGTACAGATGTAAACTAGACGCATAAAATATCAAAATAATGTATCAAAGAAATGTTCCTCTTTAAAAGTTCTAAAAAAGTCCTCGACAGTACATGTCTTATCTTTTAATGTTGGCTCGCACCTTTTTATGGTCAACAAATTTTAGCGCTGTTATAATAGCATCACGCTACGGGCGATGGGAGACGGGATTGCTTGGACGTATAAGTATATTTATTAGCAGTGTGGTTACCGTAGTACAGGTTTTACCTAGCTTGAGATGAGACCACCCTGTGTGAAATATGTATGGTTATTATAAAGAAATGTTTTGTGTAGATGCCGTCGCTCCCGATCGGTCGCCACGACTGGGAGGCGCTGGTCACCAACAACCAGATCATGGCCAACACCATCGCTGAACTCAAGTTAGTAAACACATAATAAAAATATCAACCTACTAGTTGTTGCCCGCGGCTCTGCCCGCGTGTATGTCGGTTATCGCGGCAAATAGTAGCCTATGTGTTATTCTGATGTATAAGCTATATTACTGTAAAGTTCCATCCAAATCCGTTCAGTGGTTTTTGCGTGAAGAAGTAACAAACATACACACAAACTTTCGCCTTTGTAATATTAGTGTGATTGCCTATGCTGGACAAAGATCTGCCCAAGGAGCGACAACGGACTTGGGCAGTTAGCTAATTAAGCTAATGTTGTACTGCTGCCCTAATAAGATTTACTAGAGGGTTTGCTAAATAACAAAAACACCATCTGTAATCTGATCTAGCGGTTTATTGATCTTATTTCACTTACTACTAAATAAAATTGCTTTGCATCCAACAATATCGCGATGTAAGTCGACGTGCACGCCATCTATCGAGGTACAATTATTCATCGTTCGATCGTCGTCAACACACACTTTCTTCAAATCGTTCGGTCCATTGACTGCTTCGGTGGCGCAGTGGTAGCGTATGCGTAAATTCCATTGATATAATTAATGTGTTTCTAATACATGTCTTATGTGTTCGACAGAGGGTTCATAATCGAAGTTTCTCGCAAGTCGGACTCACTCATCGCGGCTGGAGGCCAGGGAGCGGCCGGTGGTGAGTTATCCATACTTACATAAATATGTGTTCACGATATGAACAAAGAAAAGATAATTGGTGTACGATGACAGTATTGCACTAAAAATACATAATATACTGCGTGTGCACATTATAAGTAGTTTGTTGAGAATGTAAGTTCTAGAAGAAATGGCGGCCCTTAGAAGCGTCCGCATTGGCTGGTAAAAGTAACACGTTATTTTACTAGTTGCTGATTGGTTGCGAGACGGCGCCAACATTATGGCGTTCAGTAGAAGCATCCCCATTTGCTGGTGACAGTAACGCGTCTTTTTATCGGCTTTATGATTGGTTGCGCAGCGGCGTCAACAATATGAAAAATAACTGTCTGCCTATTTCACGGCTAAATCGTTGCACCGATTTCAATGAAATTTGACATGGAGATAGTTTGATTCTTGAGGAAGTACTTTTGACTGTTGGCCAAGTGGTTTAACTTTATTTCTACTGCGCTAGTGTTGTGGTTCAAATCCCACATAAGACAATGCTATGTGTGATCCACAAATTGTTGTTCTGAGTCTGGGTGTTCTTTTTGTCCATTTTATGTGTGTTTGTAAAGTCCCCCGCGACACAGGCCTAAGCATCTCAATAGGCTGCCATGGTGTGGGTCACCACGCTGCATTGACTGCCCGAGCAATGAGTGTGGTGACCACCACTCTTGGATTCTGCTTTTGCTTTCCATCAGGCAGAGTAGAGCAGGGCCATACATAAAAAAACACAAAGCAGTCATGAGGACTGCCGACAGAAGTGAAAACTCAAAACTATAAACAAAAGTTGTAGAGGATTCAGTAGTTTAAGAAACACTGTATATAAATTTGGCTTATTTATTTTACAAATATATTGAACATACAAAACGGATTTATTATTATCTAATTTACGTCTTTGCTAAGAATCAATAATGTTTTTAATAAAAGTGACGGCCTTGTTGACTCGTCGTCATCTTAGGTCTTAGGTCACGTGTCCTGTCGCGACGTTTTCTGTCGCGAGTTTAACATTTTTGACCCATTCCAAAGTAATTTTACTAAAGTGCACAACGCCGCTTAAGAAGTTTTCACTTCAAAAAAACATGCACATTGGATCTTAACCAATATTTGTTTAGACTACCGTCCATTTTCTAATATATTGCATGTGTTCCAGGTGGAATCAACCCCCAGTTCCTGACAGAGATTCGTGACTCCGTGCAGCAAGTCAAACAGACAGTCAACTCTGTCGCACAGAGGTACATCTATATCTATTACTATTTTTAAATAAAAAAAATGGGATAGTATCACCTGATGGTAAGCGATTACCGCTGCCCATGGACTCCCGCAACACCAGAGGCGTCACAAGTGCGTTGCCTTTAAAAAAGGCAATTTGTGTGATCCACAAATTCTTGTTCTGAGTGTTCGGGTGTTCTTTGTGTCCGTTACATCCCGTTCACACTTGTCGTGTGTCGGGTCCGGTTATTAATCGGAGGTTCCAGTGGCAGAACATTTTATATGAAGCTATTCACACTTGTCGGAAACCGATTATGTGTCGGCCACGACATTAAATGTCGGGTGTTTTGCCAGCCCCCTACACCCGGAAAAAAATCGTGAAGGATCTCGTTCGTCTCTAAGTAAGAATGGCGCTGTTCACACAGTTCACGTGTTCCGACCGTGCGTACGTCTGCGATCGCACTCACACACATCGCGGCGCGCAAGCAGAGTTGTTGTGTTTTTATTGTAGGTACGGTTTGTGGCCGACAACCGATTATTAACCGTAGTGTGAACAAAGGCGCCGACACCTGATTAATATTCGGACCCGACACCCGGCAAGTGGGAAGGAGCTCTTACACGTATGTTTGTTATTTATTTCTAATGCGGGAGTCGTTTTCAAATAACCGTGTCCGTTTGTCCGTCAGGCTGACAACCCAGTCCCAGCCCCAAGCGCAAGTAGTGGGCGGAGGCGGAGTCGGAGGCGGAGTCGGAGGCGGAGGCTGTCCGGAGGTGAGCTGCGTGAGCTTCACGTCGCTGCTGCTGGTCGTGGCCTCGCAGCTCTCGCTCATGTTCCTCTACTCGGTATATAAGTAAGTGTACCCTTTGATCATGTCAATTAAAACGATCTAGCGCCATCTAGTATTGAGATACTTGAACTAACAGGTCTGTTACTCGATACTAGATGGCGCTAGTTACTGTAGAAACGAAAAGTCGCTGATGTTTCTATTTACTTCTAATACTTACATTTACTTTCAATTCAATATTTTTTAGATCTAGTTTTATATGTATTTATATTTCATATTTTTTTATTTATTAAAAGCCATCTAGTCTTCATAAAAAACTATTTTCTTTTTCAGCCTTATTTTCTTGACCTAGTTGACCTATTGATACAGAAATAAAATCAAGTCAAATTTGAATTTATCAATATTGTTTTTTTTTTTAACACTGAAGCTAAACCTCGCTCAATAACTGGTTATTTCCTTTATGGTCACAAAACCTTCAAATTTTCGTCCATTATCTTAACTTTGCATTTGTCCACAGGGAGAGAAAGGAAGCGCAAGCGAAGAAATTCTTCTAAGAAGTTGTTAGTTAACGTCGATAAGTGGCGCCAGCGGTTTCACGTTACTAGCGATCCGTCAAAAGATGGCGTTATTACATGTTATAAACGTATCTATACCTATCAGCATTAGAGGACCTGAGATTTATGTACGTTTTATTGTCATGATCTCAAGAATTTGAAGTCTTTGACGCGAATGTTAGAACATGAAATCGATGGCCGTTTTAGGTTCTTTTTTACCAATACGTGGGGGCGAGATAGTTTTACGGCTGTACATAATATTTATACTGTTCTCTGTTCTAGATAATGTCTATATACTAAAATTTGTTATTTTCCAACTAAGTTTCTGTCGATGTCTCGCTGTGTGTGTGTGCGAGTGTAAAAATGGTTGTAAGTAAAGATTATTTTTTGAAATTAACTTTTTGTTTCATTATATTACCCGTGTCGTGAGTTATTATGAATACGTAGTGTCACCACCCCTATTCACCCCGTGGGTGTCGTAAGAGCCGACTGAGACAGCGTACTAGCAGGACAACAGCACTGCAGAGAGAAGGAACACTTGACACAAACCCTATACCAACCCGACTGGTCAGCGTGCTGTAGTAGACTAAACCTCCTTTTTAAGGAAAAGCTTATGTTCAGTAGTAGATTATGGCTGTTGACCTTAATGATGTCAAAGTCAAAAAGATTTTATTCAAATAGGCACTTATGAATAGTCAATATTTAAAAATCGAGTGACTAGTCGCCAGTTCCAAGTGCAGCCTACCCTTCATGGAGAAGAATCTGGCAAGAAACTCCATTGTTGCTCCTCTATGAAAAAAATAGGGTTTACAATATTTTTGATTGGATTGTTTAAATTCCTTTTCCCAGGGCTTCGTTACTTGGCTAAGTAATCCTTGTGCTTGGCAATAGGCCCCATAGATAAAGCTAGACAGCCGAAGATCTATGCTCCTGGGGAAAGCAGTCAAACTTAGAGGCGATAACACCTCGTTACATCTTATGAACTAATTTATTTTGACTCACCCTCTGCTGGTTGCAGTGACGGCCTCCGACGCCGCCTAGGGTACATAATGTACTCTGCGTAGGGTACCCTGGCGATTGTGGCGGCTTGATTCAACCACACTATGGGGTCCGAGTCTCAATTCAAACACATAAGTTCTAAGATATTCCAAATCACATTATTTCGACGCGATTACAAACCTCGTGTATCTCACAACAGCCTAACATGTCTCGGTGATCAAACAAACACCAGAAGCTATGAATACTATAAATTAATTACATTATTAGTTTTCAACTTGTTCTAACACAATCTATTTTCTAAGTGCCGTTCTGGCGGAATTCAAAACTCGTGTATATATTAATCAGTTTACCAGATACTAGGTGATAACAATAACAAACACCGAAACTAATTCAACCAAATCAGGGCCCGCCCCAAATATATTCGACTGTTCTCGACCGAATTTATAATTGGATGACATTACACCCTGTTTCGGATCTCAAACTACAGAAATACTTAAATGTAACATACTTCTTTTTAACCGACTTCAAAAAAGGATGAGGTTCTCAATTCGACCGTATGTTTTTTTTTTGTTTTCGGGGATAACTTCGTCGTTTATGAACCGATTTTGATAATTCTTTTTTTAATAGAAAGGAGATATCCCAACGGTGGTACCATGATGAGGACACTAAGATCTGATGATGGCATCCAAGAGAAATCGAGTCGAACGTTGAAGTCGGTTTTTGTTTGTTATATTAGCAGTTTTTCACTAAATGCATATCAAAGTATCTACCTACCTACGGTACTTACATCAAAAAAGTTCAGATTAATTTCCGGAACGGGTAGACTGATTTTAACAGGACTTCCATGGCAGATAACTGATAATATCAGAAGTACTTTTTTTGGACTGGCTTGGCCCCGTGGCCTTACCCACGATTGTAGTTGTACCGCTCAACTAGAATTAAATAAAACAAACTCAATATATATTATCAAAATATATTTCTTATCAATGTAACAAAACTTATACACAGGTAGATAGTATTTCTAAAGCTTAGCTTCTAATGAGGAACAGTTAGAGATTCTGGCGATTGTTAATTATTTATAAAGCAACACGGCAGGGAGTATCCATACGCAGGAGTTCCCCTCTGTCACAGTATGAGCACAAATAGGCCTACGCAACAGTTATGACACAGAACGTATTTATGTGTGTGTGTGAAATTGTGAATGTTATTAATTGTTATGTGTGAGTTCGTAGTGACAGGCGATTGTTTTTGTATGCGAGTCTAAAATGTGTATGTGTGAAGACTTCATAGAGGTATTACAGATAGAGCAGGGGAGCCAAGCCTCCAGCCGTCCCTTGGTTAGAAAGAGAGGACGATCGCGGTACCTATCCGTCTCTCTCTACTCTCGTATGCGCAGTTAGCGCGGAAAAGCAGCATAGCAGAACGATTCGAAGGTTAATATTGTTGTGATTACCTTTATTCGTCCTTTACTGCGCATGCGTCAGTAGATAAAGACAGATGGGGTACCGCAATCTTCTCTCTCTTTTTAACTGATGGATGTTTCCGCTTACAGGCAGCCATCTTCCCTACTCTACCTACAATAGCTCTATGGAAGACTTCCTTCCGCAACAAATAAAGACGCCATGGGTACTCCCCTCCATTCAGTGGCTCGTTTTGATATGACGAAAAATAATAAAATAAATCAGGATCTTATAGACAATACTGATTAGGTAATTATAAACAAAATAACAATTAAATTATACTTATTTTTATATAGAAAACTATTTTAAACATTCGTAATCAAGAAACCCTTAGGGTCAATTTATACTAGCGCAGAGTCGAAGCGCATCGAAGCGTCTATCCAAAACTAAACATAACAAATTCAACCTTAACTCCACAGCGTAACGCACACATTACTTCTGAGATTTTAAAAAGACTCGCGCATTCTTCGGAATTCGCGCGTCTGCGCGTGAACAACGCTGATTGGCGCGCGCATCTTGCGTATACGCGCCCACTAGCGAACCTACGCGTCATCGTACGTAATCATACGTAATATCATAGCAAGATCAATGTCAACCATTTTACATTTCACTGGCAAGTGATTCAATAGCACTGCTGTTGATGCCCATTACTACACGTAAAAGAGTTTGCGCGTATTCTGGCGAATAAGCGCGCATTCGTGCGGCTTCGCTTTAGTTGTAAAGAATTTGACGCTTCGATGCGCTTCGACTCTGCGCTAGTTTAAATTAACCCTTACATTGACACATCTCACACACAGACGTCTGATCGGACAGCCAATACTATGGTAACTAGACTGCTGATAAACATATTTATGTATTACTAAATACATATTAGAGATAAACAATAGACACAGAACAAATAATGATACTCATGGCACAATATTAGTCCTGGGTGGGATTCGAACCCAGCGTCTCCGGCGGTAGTTGGTCCATATGTAAAATGTACTTTCATGTACAATATGTAGTCATATCAGTATTCTGGACACGATTGGGGTCTTCAGAGTGAAGCTTAGCAGGTCGCTATACCGAGGACCCCTTCGGTGGCAAAGCCAGTAGGGCCTTCCTATTTGATACTTAATTCTAATTGTATACTTGCCTATAGTTTCTCAATAAACTATTTAATCATTTCCTAAAACAAAAAATAATCACATAGAAAACCATGAAAAATAAACTATATCAGTTGTTGCTGTCTTACATATTTCTAGCAAAGGGCCATTAAATGACAATAGCTATCATTCAAAATACAATTTTTTGTTATACAATAACAACAAACAAGAATGAAAAATTAGAACCCTGAGCGATAGCGAGGGAATCAAAAGAGCACGAGGTAAAAAGAAATTGCACTCGAGTGCAACACGTAACTTTTCATTCCACCTCAGCAAGGAAATGACTAAATGACGTGAAAAAAAAATGGCGCTGGCAAAGAAAAAAAAAAAAGTACACCAAGAAGGTTCCGAGTCTGAGTTTTTAACAAATATATTTAAAAAAATTATAAATTCGATACCATGGAGGTAGAAGTAAATAGGTTTAATGATGTTTTGACTTCACAAGCTTAGTGCACATGATGTTCTAAATTCAATTTTACTTTATCCTCTAGCGAATAAAAACGGCTTTTGCACTCAGATATCGATGGGCAAAAATACTCTTTACGAGCTGGTGGGATGAAAAGGTTATTTGTATTGCAAAACAAACCTACGTTTTTAAATATAAATTCTGGACGGGTAATAATACACCAAGTTACTTATAATTTCGCCATCGTCCTTTACAAATGTAAAAGGCACATACTGATTGCACTTCAAATCAACAATTTACTTATTCAATCAAATCAACAATAAACTCAATAAGTTCCAACATAGCAAAATCAATATAACAAAACTTATACACAGGTAGATAGTATTTCTAACTCTAAGCTTCTAATGAGGAACAGTTAGAGATTCTAGCGATTGTTAATTATTTATAAAGCAACACGGCAGGGAGTATCCATACGCAGGAGTTCCCCTCTATCACATTATAAGCACAAATGTTCCTACGTCACACACTGTAATGACCTTAGAGCGTATATACCTGTGGAGGCAGCCGAACGGGCGGAAAGCGTGATCGAAGTAGTGAGAGACAGACTGAGTTTGGGTTGTGTCTGAATCTCTCACGCAAGCTTCTGATTGGTTGGCGTATTTCCCGCTAAATCAGTCATGCAAATTGGTATGTGCGTTCAGAGAGACAGACACTACCCAAACTCAGTCTCTCTCTACTCCGATCACGCTTTCCGCCCGTTCGGCTGCCCGTCTAGGTATATATGCTCTAAGGTTATGACACAGAATGTATTCATGCACACATGTGAGATTGTGTTTTGTTTTAATTGTTGTGTGAGTTCGTAGTGACAGGCGATTGTTTTTATATGCGAGTCTAAAATGTGTTTGTGTGAAGATTTCGCCTCCGCAACAAATGACAAGACTGTTTTGTTGAAAAGATGCTATGGGTACTCCCCTCCGTTCGGTGTCAGTACTATTCTATGCTTACAAATATTAAAGTCTATAAGGTCTGCCCATATCGATCCTGATGACCCTTCCTCCCCCAGGGTCAAGGTCGCGTGTGGAATGAGGGACGTGCGACCCTCCCATCACGTATTCACTCCCGAATAAGTCCGTGTCACGAGTGGGATATTCAACCAAGTTCAATAGTGTTAATGATCTCTGAAACGAAATGAATTTGATAACTTGTACTGACATGGTGCCATTAATAATACGTAGTATCACCACCCCTATTCACCTCGTGGGTGTCGTAAGAGTCGACTGAGACAGCAAACTACCAGGACAACAGCACTACAAAGAGAAGGAACACTTGACACAAACCCTATACCAACCCGACTGGTCAGCGTGGTGTACTAGACCAACACTTTGTGTGACTGTACTCTGCCTGATGGAAAGCATAAGCAGAATCCAAAAGTGGCGGTTACCATACTCATTGCTCGTGCTGACAATGCAACAATGCAGCATGGTGACCCACGGCATGGCGGCCTAGTGACGCTTCTGCATCATTGGGCCTCCGGTCTCGCACTCACCAACAAAACACGACAGCACAGTCTTCTATGCGAGGGTAGTACCGCCCTGGTCGAGCCGGCACAACCATGCTGAAATCAGCGTGGCAATATTACTTTGAAACTACCTGCCGTCTAAGAAGAGACTTAAGTCCAGCTGTTAAAAATAGCCTATTCAGAAGAGTTAGTCTTCTAAAAGGATATAGAATACACCACTTACCAGTCTATCCCTGATGATTTGTTCTCCGAGCAAATCCCTCAGGATCCCGGCGGAGTGGTGCAGGGCGGCTGAGAGCCGGCGGGACGAGAGCGAGGGCAGGGGGTGGGCTGGGAGACACGAACACACGCACTCTGGGGACATAAATATTGGGGAAAAAATATCAATTTGTTATAGTACTAGCGACTTCCCACAAAAAAATCATTGAAATTCTCGAATATGCATGTTTTACACATATAAACTTTCCTCTTGAATCACTATCTATTTTAGAAAACTGCAATAAAATCAGTAGAGTAATTAAAAAGATCAAAGTAGACAGTGGAATTAATTTTATAGTATGCAAAAATTCTTGTTTAAAGTAGCGAACAGAATTTTAATTATAATGGTATCTGCTTCCTGAATCGCGCAATAAATGTTTATACGCTAACAAATAGGAAACACGGGGAGGTTCGGCACCGGCAACAGTCACACTAAAATAATTGAAAACCTTCAGGGTATATCTCTGTTAATGTACCTACCTCGTGTTTCATTGGGATCCTTCTCCGAGGAGTGTGGGACTTCATGGGCCTCGCGGATGAAATCCGTGCTGTCGTTATGAACACCCTGGCAAAATATAATTCATCTATATCTCTATATACACACATCAAAAGTGTCTAGGGATCAACATATGTGTCTAGGGATCAACATATATTTTTGCAATAACTTTTCTCCTGATTGATATTAATTAAAATTTTCTTTAAGGATTCATCAAATAAAGTGTTTTCGTTTGTCACAGTAACGATAAACCAAGTCACCTTTGCATTAATAAAGAAATTTACCATTTTCCTAATAAAAGGATTTTTGACATTTGAACCACTAACATTAAAGTTCGAAAAAAAGACTGAAATAACAGTTTTCTTTAAAATTTTATTAGGTAACTTAAACAATTAATAATCCGTGTTTCTACCGCGAACACTAACACAAGAACATCGGTTTGGCATACTCAAAATGAGTTCATCCAAATCACGCTGTGGAATGGCCGCCCATGTTCGTTGCAACAACAAAAAAAGGTCTTCTTGCGACTGGATACCCTCCATATTCGGCAGAGCTCTTCTCTGTAGCATATCCCATGCATGCTCAATCGGGTTCAAGTCTGGCGACTGAGCAGGCCAGGGCCAAAGCCACATCTCAATCTCAAGAAATCCGCATAAAAATGCTTGATCCCTAGACACTTTTGATGTGTGTATTATAAGAAACTAGGTCAGCTGAGAACGAAGCTAGTCGAAACAAGTAAAATTTTAACAAAATAAAAAACAAACTTCAAGAACGACCAAATCGATCGATTTCTCTTGAATGCCATCATCAGATCTTAGTGTCCTTATCATGGTACCACCGAGAACCTCCTCCTTTTTTGAAGTCAGTTAAAAAGAAGCGTAAGTTACTTCTTATATCATCAGTTATCTGCCAATGAAAGTCTTGTCAAAATACACTCATTCCACAAGTGAACAGCTTGATGTGTAAACGAATAATACTGGGATTGCATATATACTTTTTGTTTAAAATGTATGCAGTCTTCAATATTCGTTCTCTGTTTTATACTTAAAAAAAACTTTAAATAGAAACTATATCTAAATATTTACATACATATGCAGAGTCACTTACTCCGGCAGGCACACCATTAAAGATATTGAGGTAAAACTGATGAATGAGAACCTCTTTGGAATTTTTGTCTGTCTGTTATGCAAGCAAATCTTAGAAGTGGCTTAACCAATTTGGACGCGGTTTTTCTATTATATACAAAAAAAAAAACAGTTTAAAGAATCACCGCGATAACCGATATTGGCGGAGACGCAGCAAAAAGCTAGTATATAGTACAAAAATACCTGGTTTTGATCACTCGCAATCTCATCCTCAAAGTGGCAGTTATCATTTGGTCTGTGGAGTGCCAGCAGTCTTCGGAGCCACTCGTCTGTGAACTGTCTCACTTGTTCAGGGCTGAGCATCTCGTTATCCAGGAGGCCCTGCGCCTTTAGGGTATTTTGATCTACTGGAACAATTCACATGTCCTCAGCATGAGAGAAGGGATTCTATTAGACCCATTGTCTTTGGAATATAGAGGGAAAAGAATGCTTAACGTATTGTTTATAAATGACAATTTGGGGTTCCAGGGGTGTTGTGGGTCTAGGGATATGAAGTTCTTGGCATGTTTGGGCTCCAGGGGTGTCGGGGTTCCAGGGATGTTGGGGTTCCAGGGGTGTCGGGGGTCCAGGGATGACGGGGTTCCTGGGATGTCGGGGTTCCTGGGATGTCAAGGTTCGTGGGATGTCAGGGTTCGTGGGATATCGGGGTTCCTGGGATGTTGGGGTTCCTGGGATGTTGGGGTTCCTGGGATGTTGGGGTTCCTGGGATGTTGGGGTCTAGGGATGTCGGGTTCTAGGGGTGTCGGTATAGCGATGACGTCGGGGTTCCAGGTGTGTCAGTGTTGCAGGGACGTCGGGGTTCTAAGGATTTCCTTTCTAGGGTGCACCTGATTCTCCGGTTACACTACCCGAGACGGCGAGTGATTTTTGGTCAGTTCGAGTCCGACATAACCACCGGCGGGTTAATGAGGGAACTGGGTACTTAATAATAAGTGATTACCGCAACCCATGGACAACAATACAGTAACACCTCATCCCAGAAATGGGATATAGGGGGTTGGGGGTTAATTTATAGTCTCCTTCTTACCTGCTGTATATTGAAGGTCTCCATGTTCAGGATCCTCTCCACTCTCACTGTAGAGAACGTCTTCGAAATTTGGAGACCATTCCTGAACAATAGAATCCGTTATAAGTTCGAATTTGAACAATTATGTTGGACTAAATAGAGATATTGTAATTATTAATTATTTTGCATTTTGAACTTTAAAAATAATAAACTTCCATACAACCGTTCATCTCTTATCCAGTTATCAACATTTTTTTCTAGACTAAAAATCATTCCAGAAAGGATGTCAAACGTGCCCTTATTTCTGCCTCTTGCCATTAATTTGCGACTTATGTATAACCTTTAAAACCAGCGTACTCAATAAAAAAAAATTTTTTTTTTTTTCCTTTTTAGTTTTATATGAGTTTAAATACTTAATTGTTGTAATATCCTGCCACAACTTGCCATGGAACTCTGTAATTGGCTTAAGTTTATTGTAACTTTGTAAGTGCAGCTAGCTGAGGCTGACTGCATAGCATGTCACAGCTGTTACTGTAACTTATAAAATAGCTGTAGAGTTTCCTTAAAATAATAAATAATTAAAAGAAGTACGTCAACAAGTTTCTTAATTTAAAAAATGTCAGTAAAGTCATTAAACGACGGAGACTCTTTGTTAAGAGTCTCCGTCGTTTAATGTGTTTAATGTGTTCCGCGATTCAGGTACAAATTATTACATCGCCATCTATCGACATGAAAGTGAATTAAATTCACTAACTACATATTATTACTTCAAACAAGTGCTTATAGTATAAAAAGCATCAACTGGTAAACATCAAGTTTGTATCCCCAGAGGTTTAGGTTTATTTATGGAATAGGGGATGGGAAGGGGGGTGAGGGGTGGTGTATGGGCCTCAGGTATCCTCACTCACGCGTTGAAACATATATATATATAGGTTCTGCGTGACTGCGTTGATGAAACAGTCAGGGCATGTCTATAATATTGGACTGATACAAACTCGATGTGGAGATGGATTAGGAATATAGAATCTCACCACCCCTATTGATG
Source organism: Diaphora mendica (assembly GCA_949125395.1). Classification (NCBI taxonomy): domain Eukaryota; kingdom Metazoa; phylum Arthropoda; class Insecta; order Lepidoptera; family Erebidae; genus Diaphora; species Diaphora mendica. Next base: position 58,992,744 of record OX421310.1, read on the forward strand.
CCTTAGATGCCGTAAAACACGACTAAGGAATTAAACCGGTGACCACGTCAAAAAAAAATGTGGCACTTGGGGACTGTCGCGGTAAAGCTATTGCATTGCATTTTTTATCACCTTATGCAATCATATTTATTAATTTTTTATTTATGCAGTATTTTTTTTCTTTGAACATGTATACTTACGGGGCGCACATGCGGTGAGTGTGGCATTATATGATTATATATGATAGATACCAATAAACCTATCTATATACTTTCTCACAAACAGCTGCTTACGTATTCGTCCGATTTCGGAGCAGCTCGTCTCGATCCGTGCGAGCTTCGGGTGTTAGGTTTTATTTTCGTTACGGAATTTCTTGATTCGGTCACCGCGTTAAAAGCGATAAAAGCTATGCAATAGCTTAAAAACTACGCAGGACGAATTCACTGCAAAGAGAAGGAAATCTTGAACCAAACCCTATACCCGTCTGGCCGGCGTGGTATAGTAGACCTATTTCCAGCAATAGATTGTTAAATGATGTTGACAATGCCCACTAACCTGATGTAGATATGAGTCTTCTTGTTTCTGCCACTCCTCGTTGCTCCAAGAATACGGCCTTATAACCTCTGGGTTCGAAGAAAGAGCTGGATTGTTCCACATCCTGGGCTCTTCCTGATTGCCGCACCAAGTAGCTGTAGGGTCTTTTTCTTGTCTTGGTGAGGGACCCTTGAACTCCAGTTGCTCATGTGATTTCAGACTTCGATGAGGTAATTCCGGTTTTGCATCTTGAAGCGTCTCTGGAGAATTGTGTTCTGGTATTTCCAGGTTACGGTTAGTTTCCGAGCCTTGGTTAGTTACTGAGACCTGGTTTATCGGTTGAGAACCACTTTGAGGGTTTAAAGGAAGGTTCTGCGATGTATTTTGGTGGTTATACCAAATACCTGGTTTGATTCTTACGCTGAATGGAGGTGGAATTGAAGGAGCTACGTTAGACCAAGAATGGCCAGGGGTATTTGGATGATTATTCTGCTCAAACGCTGGTCTAGCAACTAGAGCTGGATTAGTCAAAAAACCTGGATTTATTTTACTAGAATTTGCCTGACCATCTTGATGAAGCGCCGTTTCTCGATTCTTCCATTTGTCTTCTGTTTTTGTCGGCACAACGACATCTGAAGGTTGTCCTTGTCTGCATAACAACATCTGAAGATTGACTGCTGGTGGACCCTGAGGTATTGTACTATATTTCTGGTTTTCAACATTTTGAGTATGTCTCTTTAGAAGATTTGCCAGTGTTTCTGTATTGAAGAGAGGGATAGCTGAACTTTGTGCAGACGAAGACTTTTGTTGGACCAGTTCGGGGCTGGCTGACGGTGCACCAGTCCAAATGTTCTTGGAATTGGTTGTTGAATTATTTATGTCTGTCTGGCTACTCCATGACTGTTGGTTTTGTAGGTTCTGAGCCTGATTATTGATCCAGAAATTGGGTTTCGGACTATTTGTTTCAATTTTAGAAGGATTTTCAACAGAATATATGCTGGTTTCAAGCAAATGTTGTGAGTTAGAGACTGGTTGGTGTTGGTTGATAGATGGAGTTAGAAGGGTTTGCTGTACAGCATCAGTTCGGCAACCGGTGAGTGTCTCCTTGTCCTGTTGACAAAATGAATAGGTTGATAGTCTGGTCTAAATTTACTATCGGGTGTACCTAATAACCGGGAGTCGAATCCGAAAATTCAAACACCTGCCCACCATGGCACCACCAGGGCAGTCGATAATATTTACAAGAGATATATGTGAGTACGTACCTTTGATTTCCGATTTTACTTTTCTATAATTTTAACGTTTTTTAAAGTTTTATGTAATTAGTACCTACGTGATGTATTTTTCCTTACCTGTATCTCTGGATGTGTTTTTGAGTACGTCAATATTCTTCTATTGACCCATGTGCCTGTGTTGGATGGTATTTGACCTGCCTCCGTTTCTTGTTGTTGCCATGTTCTTTCAGGCGGTTGAGGAGATGGCGGCGGAGCTGACGGCACATTCTCTGGAGTATCATCTGCTACAAGGGAGAAAATATAATCAAGATATTCAATTATACGTTACTTGATTTTGCCCGTGGTTCCGACCGCGTTACCGTACGCGGTACCGGTTATTGCGGTAAACAGTAGCCTATATCCTTCCTCAAAGTAACCCCATGCTAAACAGTAGCCTATATCTTTCCTCAAAGTATCCCCATGCTAAACAGTAGCCTATATCCTTCCTCAGAGTATCCCCATGCTAAACAGTAGCCTATATCCTTCCTCAAAGTATCCCCATCCTAAACAGTAGCCTATATCTTTCCTCAAAGTATCCCCATGCTAAACAGTAGCCTAAATCCTTCCTCAAAGGATCCCCATGCTAAACAGTAGCCTATATCCTTCCTCAAAGTATCCCCATGCTAAACAGTAGCCTATATCTTTTCTTGAAGTATTCCCATGCTAAGCAGTAGCCTATTTCCTTCCTCAAAGTATCCCCATGTTAAACAGTAGCCTATATCCTTCCTCAAAGTATCTCCATGCTAAACAGTAGCCTATATCTTTCCTCAAAGTATCCCCATGCTAAACAGTACCCTATATCCTTCCTCAAAGTATCCCCATACTAAACAGTAGCCTATATCTTTCCTCAAAGTATCCCCATGCTAAACAGTAGCCTTTATCCTTCCTCAAAATATCCCCATGCTAAACAGTAGCCTATATCCTTCCTCAAAGTATCCCCATGCTAAACAGTAGCCTATATATTTCCTCAAAGTATCCCCATGCTAAACAGTAGCCTACATCCTTCCTCAAAGTATCCCAATGCTAAACAGTAGCCTATATCCTTCCTCAAAGTATCCCCATGCTAATTTTTTTTTAAATTAGTGTAGTGATTTAGCCGTGAAAGCGTAACAGACAGGCAGATAGAGTTAGTTTCGAATCCATACTAATATATAAAGCTGAAGAGTTTGTTTGTTCATTTGCTGGAACGCGCTAATCTCAGGGCCTACTGGTCTGATTTGAAAAGTACTTTCAGTATTAGATAGCCCATTTATCGAGGAAAGCTATAGGCTATATATCGTCACGCTAAGACTAAAAGGAGCGGAGCACCAATGAAGAATGTTTCAAAATCGGGTTTTTTATTCCTTTTGAGAGCTTCCACTACGTGCGGTGCGTAAACGGTTAAAGTTTCGCAAAAATCATGTAGGACATAGTAATATGACTATATTTTAAGGTTGGCTCACTATAACCTTTTTTATGCTAACCAAATTTGTTTCTGCGGTATAAGATTACGCTACGGGCAATAGAAGACGCAAACTTTACCATGGGAGACAGAGTTTACAGGTTTACAGAAAACCGGTGTGAAACAGCGCTTGCGCCTTGTTTCACCAAGTGAGTGAGGATACCGGAGGCCCATACCCCAATCCCTCCCCCTGTCCATCCCCCAAAGGCCGGCAAGGCACTTGTGACGCCTCTGGTGTTGCGTTTGCTTACCATCAGGCGATACGTCTGCTCTTTTGCCCCCTATTCATTCCACAAAAAAAAAACCCTAAAGGCCATAACAGACGATCGAATATAGTTCGGAGCGCACCATACTCTGGACTATATTCGATCGAGTGGCGAGTAGGCCACCGCACATTATTATTTCTATCTGTGCGATTGGTTTCGATCGCATGGAGAACATGATGCGCTTCGCACTAACATCGTTCGAGTGGACGTACAACGGAACCGTTGTAAACGTAAACATATTAACAGTATTAATTTACGATGGTTAGTATATACTAGAGTCTAGACAAACAAAGTGCTTTTGAAGATTTTTAACTTACTAATAGTACTATAGTAGCATAAAAATTAATAGTTTCATCTCGTTGAGTGCGCCACCAGCAAAATTTTAGGATAAAGATGGCGTTACTTGTAACTTGCCAGTGATACCAATGAGACAAAGTATATTCTGTAGACTACATAGACCGTGCGATGGGCTCGTCTGTTGCGTCGAGCACACCGCACCGAGCGGTGATGCGAACGCACTACATTCGATCGTCTGTTAGGGCCTTAACATGTAACATACTATGTAATACTTACTGGGTATTTCGTGCATGAAGGCATTGTTCAAAGGAGAAGTCTCATTTTCAGAATTGCTGCTTTGTTCCACGACATATGTCTCATTCAAGTCTTGAGCCCTGTAGAACAATTACACACTGTTTTACAAAGTGAATGAAATGAAAAAAAATTGTTGTCTGTAAAGTCGGTTTACGACGATAGTTTAACGTGACAACGTCATAACAAAACATTGATGAAATGATGAGAGATAGATGTGGCGCAAGAGGCACATCTATCTCTCATACAACGACATACAATGAGCGTAACGGGACAATGAGTCATCCTTTTTCGTGCATGCAGTTTATAATATAGTAATTTATTAGACGTTGTCACGTCAAAAACTCGCTATCTTTTCTGGACACGGCAAGGGCATGGTGGTGTAAAGTTCTCCTATGCAAAAGGTCGCAGGTTCGATTCCAAGTCAAACATTTCTGTATAAATAATATTTAACCTTTTATTTGGTCTGGGTGTTGCTATGAATAAATCTTTTAGACATTGATACACAACCCCATCTAGTTCCAAAGCAGAACTTGCATGTTATACTTTTTTTTTTAAATCGTACTAATATTAAAACGCGAAAGTTTGTAAGTATGTTGGTTACTCCTTCACGCAAAAACTACTGAACAGATTTGGATGCAACTTTACAGTAATATAGCTTACTAGTTGTTGCCCGCGGCTCCGCCCCCGTGTGTGTCGGTTATCGCGGCAAATAGTAGCCTATGTGTTATTTTGTTGTATAAGCTATATTACTGTAAAGTTTCATCCAAATCCGTTCAGTACTTTTTGCGTGAAAGAGTAACAAACATCCATCCATACTTACAAACTTTCGCGTTTATAATATTAGTATAGATACATCAGAATAAGACATAGGCTACTATTTGCAGCCATAATCGACATAGACGCGGGCGGAGCCGCGGGAAACAGCTAGTACATACATATTCTACATAGAAAACACCCAAACTCAGAAACAAATATTTGTAGTTTATACAAATATTTGGTGCAACCCGGGAATCGAACACAAGACCTCAGCACAGCAGTGGCATACACTACTACTGTACGCCAGAGGCATTCAAAGTTATTAATTAACACATTCACCTAAACATATGCAACACTATAGCCAGTTAGCTCTAGGCCCGTCTTATCTACTGTTCTAAGTGAGTACAAAATTTTAGTGTCAATTGCACTAAGAATTTTCCTCAGACTGAGAACAACAATTTGTGGATCACACAAACGGTTGTCCCAAGTGGGATTTAAACCTACAACACTTAGTGCAGTACAAAACTGTGTGGCGAATGGTTAAGCCTCAATGCCATCCTTACAGTGTATAGATTTCTGTATTTTATAACTTCTTCTTTTTTAAAGATAACTCCCGCATTAGAAATAAACATGCTGTGTCACAGGGGACTTTTCAAACATACAAGAAAGGGACACAAAGAACACCCAGACTCGGGAAAACCATTTGTGGATCACACAAAGTTTTGTACCGAGTGGGATTTGAACCCACAACACTTGGCGCAGTAGCAAGAGGCGTGGCGACCGCTGAAACCACTAGGCCAACCGTGCAGTCATAACTAGTTGCAATCTGCTGTTACCCTGTTATTGTATCTTTGCAAGAATTAATAAGAATTAATTAATAATAATTAATTATTCTAAAACAAAAGTAGCCTAAGTTACAACTTACATCAACAGCTATCTGCGAGTGAAACTCCAGCCTTTCCAGAGACTGGCCAGAGTGGCAAACGGGCAGACAATTTGTTGTATGTATTGTATATACTTTCATATGCATTGAGTAAAAAGCTGATAATTTGAAATTAATAGCATACACTGCAATTTTATTTATTTGTATAGATGTTTTTTTTATGTTCAAGCTACCAAAATTACTACTCTGCCTGATGGAAAGCATAAGTTGAAGCCAAAAGTGGTGGTCACTATCCTCAATTTAAACATTGTGTTCGAGAGCAATGTCTTCCACTCTAAAAGGGTGACTGCGAAGGCCAGCATGTTTGTCCTGTAGATGTGCAGTATATTACAGACAAGAGAACAGAGGCCCAAAGATAAGATGCATAAGCTTTAAAGCAATTCAGTAGGCCGCCATGCTGTGGGTTACAGCGCTGCATTTTTGCATTGCTTATAAGTTCGAGTATAGTGACATTTACTCTTGGAATCTACTCATACTTTCCACAAGGCAGAGAAGTCGCCTTCGCAGGCTCATACATAAAAAACACAATACATCATCATTAAAGAAGAACAAAAATAAATCTCATGTATTGAATTCTAATTTGTTATGCTGCTTTGAGCCATTTTTCTAAATTAAATGACGAATAATATTTAATCAATGACAAAATATCTGAGTGAACAAGTAGATTTAAATATAATTATAAAATTACAATAAAAATGACGATTTATGAAGATTGAAACCGTCCCAATTTAACACAGAAAAATGAAGGACTAGAAGAACACGACATCAAAGCTATATCTTTAAAACATTAGTTACGTAAACAGGAAAATAAATTTGATCGAAATATACTAGTAAATCAAATTCTAATACCAATACCTTTCGGTTTTCGGAGACTTGCAAGAAGTCTGCTGACTTTTTTTTTCCTTTCTCGCATTACGAAATTTCCAATTCTTCTTGTTTCTATAGAACTCCAAGCGATAAATAGCTACCAACTCAGATTTATTTGATTTAGAACTACTTGACGCCATTGTACTGTATACTGTACACTACAATAATAAATCCATTAAGTATCTACAGTATAATTCGAAACTGCACTTTGTAGCTTATCACCATCACAATTTGTGCGTAGGCTAACGTTACAAAAGAACAACAAACTTTTAATTTATTATAGTTTACATAGTATTTTATAATAAGTAATGAATGATGCTCTAAAAAGACAAACAAGTAAAACACAACTATCAAAATATTGAATATTGCGGGTAGAAGAATATGATAGGAAGTTTTGTTTTCAAAATACACGTAACGAAAGAAAAACTTATGTTTGTCTCTTTTACACAAATGACTCGTAATGGGTTTATAGTCGTGAAAGAGCATATCGCGAACTTTTTCATAGACCACTTAATAAACTTTTTATTATAATGTAAACAACTATTATCCTCTGTAATATTTCTTACTGATTGTGAATTTATTACTGCAGTTGTTGTGTATTTTTTTATTTTAAATTCTTAAAGATTATAAATTTCAAATTGATGATTACATAAATTTCTTTTAAAATTGCCGCCCAACTAATAAGCTTTTAATTGAAAAGTTTTTGTATACTCCGTCTCACAAAAGAAGTCTTGCAGAGGCAGCGCTGCAGTTGCGACGGAATGTTAGAACCCCTAGGTATCGAATGGATTGCAGTAAATTAGATTGAATAAATTCTAAGGGATAAAGAGATCATTCTTTTTTCAACAAGTTTTAATGTTCAGATTTTTTATGTATTACAATAAAATAGTTGTCACTAATTGGGTTTAAACAAGACTTACTACTATCACTGAGCGAATCATAGTCATCCATATCACTATCTTGATCAGACTCTGTTTTACACTAAAACATTGCTGAAGATATTAAATGCATAGATAGATAGAAATTAAAATTTGAAGAACGTATCAGTTTGTAAACAGCGTAATGATAACTTATTACAAACTTAGTGCAAAGTAAGTTTCTTTATTAGTCGGGTGCCAAGTATTCAAGTAATGGGGTGTAATGAGGTTGCATGTTTTTCCTGCGATAGCGAGCGCGTTAAGCTTAGGTAGGTATAAGTATGAAAGATTTTTATAAACCAAAGGCTCGGGGGAAACACCACTCCATCAAGAGCGTAATTGTCGATCAGCAGGTGACGAAATAATAATAAATGCACACTGAAATTAATTATTTGATTACAATAAAGTCAGTTATACATAAATTAAAACTATTGCTATAATTATATAATTCGCGATTTCTTTAATTTCACATGAACTCTATATAAATTGATAGCTCGGATACTTCGATAACCAGACTCACGCATATGAGTATTAGGGATTTAATCTCAATTCAAATACGATGATCTATACAATTATTTGCCAGTTAAAAAAATATCGTTTTAGGAAGTCGCCTGTCGTTTTTTGAATAATAGGGGTAATCCACCGATTACACTTTGAGTGATGCTAAATCGTGGGTTCACAATTGGGTATCGGACAGTCTCTGGAGCTGGGCTGACTGTGAAGCAGGAGAGGACAGCAGCTAGACCAGCTAGAGACTGCATCAGTCCCAGGCGTTCTCCTGAAATTCCCAAAAAAAAAAATTTAGTACACAAACTTTTTCATTATAATTTAGTTTGTTAGTGCCCGAAGGGCCAAGAGTCTTATTAAATTACAACACACCAATTCCATTATTTTTTTACTTATATTCTGTAGCAAATAGAAAGGACTAATTTGATTTTTTGTTGGGTGGAACTGTATCAAAATCCAACAGAAGATTTTGGATTCAAATTCTGATGAGCAGTGATAGAACCCGGATCTGTGGCTCTGCAGCCAGGACCACCAGTATCTGCTAGACAATAATCTTGTCAGCAGTTTAAGGATGAGATGAATCCCTCAAAGTTATCACTTATGTCTCTTTATATAAAGCTACTACGTTTTTCCCGTGGCTCCATCCGTGTGTATCTCGGTGATCACGGTAAAACGCAGCCTAAGACCTTACTCAAATGTCGAAGCATCTCCATGCCAAATTTTATAGAAATCGGTGCAGCGGGTTAGCCGTGAGAGCTTAACAGACAGACAGAGTAACTTTCGAATTTATAATATTAGCATGGATTTTCATCCAGGATCAGGGGATACACTTACCAACACATGCTCTGGGTCCATCACCAAACGGTAAATACACGAACTTCTTACTGGAGTCAAACTCATCAGGACTGAACCTCTCCGGTCTGAATACTTCTGGGTCCTTGAAGTATTTAGGGTCGTTGTGCATCGATTGCAAAGGTATCAGCACCTTGGTGTCCTTGTCTATCGTGAAGTTGAGGTCAGGGAAGGTATAAGGCTTTGTGCACCTCCTCAAGAGGAAGCCGAGAGATGGAAACATGCGCATTCCTTCTTTGAAGGCCCATTCCAAGTATACCATTTCTTTGACTGCGTCGTAACAGAGTTTGCCATCGTGTTTCTTCAGGACTCGATCAATTTCATCCTGTAATGGAAAATTCTCAAACTCAAACTCAAAAATATTTTATTCATATAGGCACTTATTTTACAGGCATACATGAATAGTCAATATTTAATATTAAAAAATCAAGTGATTCTAGTCGCCAGTTCCAAGTGCAGCCTACCCTTCATGGAGAAGAATCTGGCAAGAAACTCCATTGTTGCTCCTTTTAAAAAATAATAATACGGTTTACAATATTTTTTTCATTAAGAGACTTGAATGAGAACGAAGTCGACCAAAGAAAACAAAATAAAAGGTTTGGAGTCATTGCTGCACAGCCATGAGCTAACCAATCATGCGCCGTTCTTACTGATAGCTTCTATCCGGTTAATAGTCTCTAATAAACGAGAGATCGCCAGACAGTTGAATTTTAATAGTTGAGAATGATTCCTGATCATTGTCGCACAAACTAACTATCAACATCATCATTATCAATATCTTGCTAGGCAATTTAAAAAATATCCCTATAGTACATAATCGTATTACAAAAAAATATTACGTATTCCTTTACATGATTACATGACAACTGCCACGCTACGAATAACGGTATATCTTCTGTCGCGAGAGACTTTATTACAACAATACACGAAGAAAGTACAAAGAAGTCTCAGAAATGCCATCCGTGCAGTAAATTATCACAGTTCCAGCAGAGATCCCGCGTGAATGTCGGTTATCGCGGCAAATAGTAGCCTATGTGTTATTCTGATGTGTAAGATAAACTGTAAAGCTTCATCCAAATCCACTCAGTAGTTTTTGCGTAAAGAAGTAACAAACATACACACTCACAAACTTATACTATAACTATATATATTTAGTTATAAGTTATAAATATATAACTTTATAATATAGTGTGATGATGTGATATATATTAAATGACAATAAAATTAATGATCCCTTTGGAATGTAAACGCTTACCTGTGCTTTCTTTTGTACATCTTGATTGTAAGCAAGCTGATGCAGCGTGAAGCTGGTGGCTGAAGAGGACGTTTCAAAACCAGCCGCGAAGAAAATAAACACCTGCGCAGCAATAACCCCGTCATTGAACTCCAACCTGGCCTCTTCTGGCGTTCCATCCGGCTTCTGTCTTTCCAATGAGTCACCAACAATAGTACCCTTCATACGGCATTCCAGCATCTGATCTATAAAATCATTTCTTCCAGAAGGCTTGTAATTCCTCATCCTTAAGATTTCTCCAACCAATTCATTGATACCTTTTTCGATACGTGCAAAAGTCTTTAAATTATAAAATATTTCCGGAAACGTTTCTTTTAATATTGCCTTGATGATATCCTTAAATTCAGGTTCAAATATCGTTTTGCCCAGTTTCCTGAAAGCTGAATTTTCGTCTTTCAGCGAGTCAGCATCTAGGCCAAAGCCACATGCGCCTATAAAATCTGTGGTGTACCTTGCCATTATATCCCTGGCGTCAACTGCTTTTCCATCAGCTGCTGCCTCAAGGGTCAACGCCTTAAGTCTTTCTGCTCTTTCGACGATCAGCGGAAACATCGCTTTAAGTTTACCACTTGTGAAGGCTGGAGTCATTCTCTGTCTGAGCAGCTTCCAAGCGTCTCCATCAGCGAAGAACAGATTCTGCATCAAAGGTTCAAAGACTGTGTTACGTGAGTTAAAACCCCTTTCAAAGAATGACGTAAAGTCTGTTATTAAGATTCTTTTGACAATCTCTGGATCTCTTATGACCAGTTCTGGCTTATTGGACCGGTAGAAGCCGACAACCGGTTCGTTTGGATACCGCCAGTATAATTCGTCAGCTATTTGTGTCACGCTGGATCTGAACAAAAGTCCCATTAAGTTGTTACCGATGAGAGGCAGAGGTTTGTCATGTTTGACGCCTCTTTTCTCCCAATAATTAAAATTTCTGGTGCTGTAGAAGTAGAGGCTGATGATTACAATGACGATGATGGCAGCGGTGATCATCTTTCAAGTACCTATTCGAACTATCTGATTTTATTGACTGTACTCTCTCTCGTATTACCTGAAACAATATAGAAATAAAATCAGTTATATGTATTAATAAACGTTATTGTTCATATCAGTATGAGGATATTGTCTTCGTTCTTAACTGATTGAGCGAGTTTGTTTGTTTGTTACAGTTTTAAGCTTTAACTGCTCGACTGAATATCACGACTATGTCTTGGATAATAATAATGATAATATTTCGGACATGTGACACACAACGCCATCTAGTCCCAAACTAAGCAGAGCTTGTACTATGGGTACCAGACAACTGATTTAAATACATACAAACTTTTTTTGCAAATACATACATACTGTTAGGTGTTACCTACCCTACTCTACCGATAAATTATGCAGTGAGAGCCTATAAAGAGGCGGTGCTTGGCTATGTTCGCACACTTGTTGTTTGGCCAGCGGGTCGGTAAGGTGTTTTTATGGGATCGCAAGGCATACGTCAGCCATATCTTGTCGTTTAATGTTAGATCACTCACTCACTCTAGTTTATAATAATACATATTATACATAGAAAACACCCAAACCCCGGAACAAATATTTGCAGATCAAACAAACATTTGGTCCAAGCCGGGAATTGAATCCGAAACCTCAAGCACAGCGTAGTCGCATACGCTACCACTGCGCCACCGAGGCAGTCAGTTTGGATTGAAAACCTATTTTCTTTGGAAATCCTTTATCTAGCAGTAGACTATGATAATGTGTTGATGACGATGGCTTGGATAGAGTAATGGACACCAGACACTATCTAGAAATAAATAAACAGCCTATTTGTATAGCAGGGCCCATGCGAACATGCGATTGTTACGACAAAAGTAATTGTTCTCTTTCGTATTTTATGAACTGTAAATAGTAAAAAAAGAAATGATGTTTAACGGTAGGTATATTCTTATTTTTATTCTACTTAACTCAAAATCAATTTCGTTATTTATTAGTTATTAATAAATCAAACAAAAATCTAAGACAACACAAACACAACTCCATCTGGTTTCAAATTAAGCAGACTTGTACTAGGAAAACTAAATGGACTGATTATATGCTTCGCCTCGCGGTTGTGCTTGTATTTTTCCAACAAGGAATTCAGGTAGCACCGCAGGGCAAAACTGGTCAAATTTAAAGTATTCTTTACTTCTTATCATCAGCTATTTGCCAGTGAAAGTCTTTTTAAAATTGTTCCAGCCTTTCCAGAGATTAGCCGAAACAAACAGATAGACATACAGACAAAAACTAGATTTTTGATGTAATCACCCTATATACATTCATATGCATTTAGTGAAAAACTGTTATGTAATTCGAAAGTAAAAACAGACATTTCAATTTTATTTATTTGTGTAGATTATAATAATTATAATGTCACGTTGTTGTGCACAATGAACTCCGAAACTATCAAACAGTCACGTTTTTTTAAGTGTATTTGGCTGGTGTACCTAAGATACGAAATTTAACAACAAGCTTAGACCAATGGGCTGAGCATGATTGGAAAGAGACGTAGTTGCGTGGTTAAATTATTAAATGTTTATAGTATGTATTTATATAAATAACTATAAATAAACATATATATATATATATATATACATATATCTTCGGTAAGTCGACCGGTCCCAGTTGAAAATCAGGGCTGAGCACTTTGTGTCAGCATTTACCTGAACTGGACACCTTTTTGGCCGCAGCTTCGAGACACATAATAAGTATAATTTTTACATGTATAAAAACTTTTATTTTTGTCTGTATAATTTATTTATGTTAATTTCTCATTTCTATCTCTAGTGTTAAGTTTCTTGTTTATTTTATTTTTGTAATAGCTTTTTATGTCTCGGCGTTGGGCCAAATAAAAGATTATTCTATTCTATTCTATTCTATTCTATATAGGTATATGTGTACTAATACTGTGTGTAATTAAAAAGTATCAACAATCCGCTGATAAGAATATTGTCATGTCATTACAGATTGCGTTCATATAACAGTTAAGTAAATATACGTAGTAGGCTCTAAGTATACCCACTTACGCTCATATCTATGAGGGGTCGACAGACGAGTATTAAACGTATACAATTATTCTGTGGGTTGAATAGACCGCAAAGAAAACCGGTGGCAAGTTATTTTTTTTAAAGGAAACTCCCGTACCAGTACACGCTGTGCGGCGTGGGACTTTACAACCATACATGAAACCTATACAAAGAACACCTTTGTGTTTTACACAAACTGTTAACTGTTCCATGCAGGGTTTGAACCCAACTAGTCCCATGTGGCGATTGCATACACAACACTTAAAGCAGTAGGCATCGGCGAAGTGTCAAATGATATTTATTGTTGTAAGTAAATCCTTTACAAATCATTTAACACTTCGGACTTTACAGTTAGGAGGCACCGGCATTTCCCTCTCCTGAGAAGAAATGCCAAAACAAAGCACGGAGGTGTCTTTTTTTTAAGTCCAACAACATCGATTAAACAAAAACTATGCACTATGCACTATCTTAAACTACTATGCCATGCGCCAGTCGTACAGTCGTATAGCTTTCATCATCAGCCTACCGCAGTCCACTGCTTTACATAAGCCTCTCCTTACATAAGCCTCTCCAATTGAACGCCACTTGGTTCGATCCTCGGCTGCTCGCATCCAGCTCCTGCCAGCCGTCTTGCGCAAATCATCACTCCACCTGGACTCTGGACGTCCTACACTACATTTGCATAGACGCGGTCTCCACTCGAAGAACCCCAACGGTTATCGGTTCTAGGGCAAATACGTTATATTTTTTTCATCGATTTGTATAATTCTTTCGTAACTCTTCGCCGAGAGAGATAAATAACAAAGTTGAAAGTCCTCATTTTCCCCAACGCATTTTTTATTCGTAGTTGCAATTGTCCATATGGGCGGTGGTAATCACCTATCATCAAGTGACCTGTCTGCTTGTTAGCTTATGCAATTTTTGCAGTAAAAGTACAGAATGTTATTTTTTTTTAAATCCATACTAATATAACAAACTTGAAAGTACCTCTGTCTGTCTGTTTCACGGCTAAAGAACTGCACATATTTCAACGGAATTTGGCAGAGAGATACTTTGATTCTTGAGGAAAGGCAGATACTACTTTTTCTGCGATAATCGAAATAATACGGAGCCGCGAGCGAAAGTTATTTATTGAAGTCTTTATGCACAAATGTGGCAAAGAGCGGACTTGATGCCCTAGGCATTTTCTGACAGTCGACCTTAGGGTGATGCGGAGCTAAACAGCTAAGTTGGTAGAATATAAATATTCCACAATACAGACGTTCATATTTGTACACCTGTTATCTAAACAGATCAAAGATACCATATAAGCCGTGGACTTTGGACTTGCCTAATCACTATGACTATGACTAAAAAAGCCGTATTTCTCACGTGGCCGTAATTGAGGAGCTCAGTTTTATTTCATTTCATTGACTCATCCTTAAAATATAGCTCGATCTCTGTGACAGTTGTCACTAGTGTCATTTTAGAACTCACGAGCTACATTATATGTGTTATTTTTTATAAGTACTAACTATTGCCTGTGGTTCCGGCCGCGTGTATGGCCGCGTAGGCTGTCGCGGTAAATTCAGCATAAGTCTTATCTCGGGAATCGAAGTATCTCCTTCCCTTTCATAGATATCAGTGCAGGGGTTTAGTAGCTGTGAAAGAGTCACAGATTACAGATAGAGATACATTTGAATTCATAAAATTAGTATGAATTGCGCTTCGATTATCTATATATATATATATATATGTATAAAAGAGTAAGGTGACTGACTGACTGACTGACATACCCAGAGATCAACGCTCAGCCCAAACCGCTGAAGCTAGAATCCTGAAATTTTACATGTTTCTTAACCGACTTCAAAAAAAGAAGGAGGTTCTCAATTCGACTGTTTTTTTTTTATGTTTGTTACCTCATAACTTTCGACTGGGTGAACCGGTTTTGATAATTTTTTTTATTTAAAAGCTGGTGCTTCCCGAGTGGTCCCATTTAAATTTGGTCCAGATTGAAGTCGTTTTTTTTTTGTTAAATTTTGTGATTATTTATATAACGTAAGTGAGCAGTAAAAAAGGATTTTTTTAAATTCCACCCTTAAGGCAGTAAATCAGGGGATGAAAGTCTGCGTGAGCGAAGCCTGCTGACAGTAACTTTGTCGGTTTCGTAGCCATGTGTCACAGAGATCAAGCTACATCTTACGGACTATAGCACAGTTCAACTGTCCTATGGAGTGTAGAGTATAAGGAGTGTATAAGGAGTACAATCTAGAAGTTAAAAAAGCGTCCGCCAAAATGCACTAATTAGGTGACGCCACTGTGCAACGAGTGTAAATTTTAAAGAATTAGAAAAGATAATCAAATGAACTATTATTTGTTTATGTTTGTCGAACAGGATACTACGCAAAGTTGTTAATTTTTAAACCGCAATTAAATTATTTCATTACTAATGGTTGCCCGCGGCTCCACCCGTGTATATGTCGGTTATCGCGGTAAATAGTAGCCTATGTGTTATTCTGATGTATAAGCTATATTACTGTAAAGTTTCATCCAAATCCGTTCAGTAGTTTTTGCGTGAAAGAGTAACAAACATCCATCCATCCATCCAGCCATACTTATAAACTTTCGCGTTTATAATCTTATATATAAAATTCTCGTGTCACAATGTTAGTTACCATACTCCTATGAAACGGCTGGACCGATTTTTATGAAATTTGGTGTGCTTAACGGGTAGGTCTGAGAATCGACCAACATCTATTTTTATACCCCAATTTTTTTTATGGCAAAACAACGTTTGCCGGATTAGCTAGTATTAGTATAGATGTTTGTCTGACACTTACTACGCAAAGTGATGAAAATCATGGAGTATAGAGGTAAGGAGTACAATCTTTGATGGGCTCTTAAGGGGAAAATTGTCCGTCAAACATGACTACATAATAGTTCGAGAACCGACCACATAAGCGCTAGAGTGAGAAAAGTGTATGATATCGTTTTAATTATATTTATTAAATTGTTTTAAAAATTAAAAACTTTGCGTAGTAAGTGTCCGACAAACATCTATACTAATATTATAAACGCCAAAGTTTGTAAGTATGGATGGATGGATGTTTGTTACTCTTTCATGAAAAAACTACTGAAGGGATTTGGATGAAACTTTACAGTAATATAGCTTATACATCAGAATAACACATGGGCTACTATTTGCCGCGATAACCGACATATACGCGGGTGGAGCCGCGGGCAACCACTAGTATAATACTAAGAAAGAAGTAATAATATCGGCATAAATAGAATAAGAAATAGAATATTTTAAGGATTGTTTGTTGAATAGTATAAATGTATGTATGTATGTGTGTGTATATACGTTTGTATGTATGAATACCTCCTACATTTTAATTTATACATACATAATATAGATCAAATACACCTAGACACAGAACAGGTAATTTCTGGGAATAGAACCCGCAATCTTTGAATTAGCAGTCAGGTTTTCAACCAGTAAACCGAGATTGCTTTATATATCAATAAAGATTGCTAATACTATTAGGTTCCTCTTCTAGTTTTTATTGTTTCCAAGATTATTTGTGTTTTCCACTAGTTCAACCGGGTTCGTGTAGGGACTGGCATCGGACCACCTCAACCCTGAGGGCGAACTGAATTGCAAATACTGTTCTTAAATCTATATTAATGTAGTTTACCGTGGGAGAGCCACGCTTCGGCGTGAATGGACCGGCTCCACCGGACTGATACCACGGGAAAACCGGTGTGAAACAGCGCTTGCGCTGTGTTTCGCCGAGTGAGTGAGGATACCGCAGGCCCATACCCCAACTTCTCCCCTCATCCCTTTCCCCATCCCCCAAAGGCCGGCAACGCACTTGTGACACCTCTGGTGTTGCAGGTGTCCATGGGGGGCGGTAATCGCTTACCATCAGACGATACGTCTGCTCGTTTGCCACCTATTCCATAAAAAAATAGTTTTAACTCTTTCAGCGATAGTTGAATTAAGATAATGTTTTTACGTAATACACATTTTAATACTGTTTCTTTAGATAAATATTATCACGAATACAAAGTCCGCTTCCATTGAAATCTGATCACGAGTGCTATCAACACTATCTTGATAATGATTAATATTGATAATATTCGTACCTACCTAAATAATATCAGTTTTGTGCACCAAGCTACCTCAACTAACACCATGATAGAATACATACATACTTGACATGGACTACCTCGGTGGCGCAGTGGGAGCGTATGCGACTGCTGTGCTTGAGGTCTCGGGTTCGATTCCCGGGTCGGACCAAATGTTTATATGATCTACAAATATTTGTTATGGAGTTTGGGTGTTTTCTATGTAGGTATAATACGTATGTATTTACAAAAAAGTATATGTGCATTTATATCAGTTGTCTAGTACCCATAACACAAGCTCCGCTTAGGTTGGGACTGGATGGCGCCGGTGTTCGATGTCCGAAATATTTATTTATTTATTATCTTTGTACTTACATGCCTTTAAGGCCGCGTACTCGAACTCAGCGGGAGCGGGGCGGGCGCGGGAGCGGAGCGGGCGCGGAGCGGCAGCGGCACGTTCAAATGTATGGATTTATATGGGAGTGTTTTCGAACACAGCGGAGCGGGAGCGGGCGACGAGCGGGTGACGAGCGGCGGACGAGCGGTGCGTATAGAGGTATTATAGATAGAGTAGGGAAGACATACGGCTGCCGGTAAGCGGAAACGTCCAACGGTTAGAAAGAGAGAGAAGATCGGCGGTACACCATCTGTCTTTCTCTACTGACGCATGCGCAGTAAAGGACTGCTTGTTATTATGATAACCTCGAATAATAAAATAAAATTAACTCTAAAATCTTCTATATATATAAAAGAGGAAGGTGACTGACATAGAGAGAGATCAACGCACAGCTCAAACCGCTAAACCTAGAATCCTGAAATGTTGCATGTAGGTTCTTAATACAACGTAAGTGAGCACTAAGAAAGGAATTTTTGAAATTCCACCCCTAATGGGGTAAATCAGGGAATGAAAGTCTGCGTGAGTGAAGCCGTATGTAAAAGCCTTATAAAGTTGTTTGAAGTAATAAAATATAGGTACACACAGACAGATAAGTACCGCGATCGTCTCTCTCTTTCTAACCGTGGAACAGCTGGAGGCCTGGTTCCCCTCCCTGGGTCTAGATAAGCACTTCTTCTACTGAATGATTCATCGAACATTTTTGAATCGAATGAATGCTTTTTCGAATGAATATAATAATGATAATAAAAATATAAAGAAAATATGTGTGGTGTAGTATGTCATACAAAATCAAGAAAATCTAATAACTTTGAGATATCATACGTTCCTTCCGTACATTAAAATATAAAGACATGAAATTTGGCATCGTTCAGTAGAAGAAGAGTTTATCGGTAAAAAGTATTCGAAGTAACGATCAGACGACTTTCCATTCATCGAACATATATTATGACTCGCACGGCTCCTCTGCTCTATCTATAATATCTCTATGGCGGTGCGCACCAGTGTCGCGGTGTCAGCTAGGGATGGAATAAAATAGCAATCACCTGTGATTATTGATTTTTAATTTTGTCAAGTTTGTGATTTTTCCAAATTTATTTACTTATTAAAATAACAATTTTAATAGTTAATTAAAAAAACATTTTATTCGTCTTTATTACTTGCAATATTGTTCGAATGGTTGTTTTTTTTGTTTTTAATTTTATTTTGATAGGCACGTAAATATTATAAAAAAAAATATTTAAATTCTATGTATAATATGTATGTATTTACAAAAAAAAGTATTTATGTATTTATATTAGTTATCTAGTACCCATAACACAAGCTCTGCTTAGCTTGGGACTAGATGGCGTTGTGTGTTAGATGTCCGAAAATATTTTTATTTTTATTTGACGAGCGAGCGTCGAGCGTGTGACGAGCGGCATACGAGCAGGCGCATCAATCTTAGACAAAGTATTACATAGACTTGACACAATTTAGTAATTAACCGACAAAACTTAACCTGGCAACGTTAATATTTGATGTACATGGTTTCTAGTCCTTACGGGTGTACGCATATGTCAAGTCTAAGGTCTTTTTAAAATAAATAAAAAATGATTTTAATTTTATCAATGTTGTGGTTTTTGCAAGTTTATTTAATTATTAATATTTTATATTTTATTTATTTCTTGTTATTAAAACATTTTAATCATCTTTATAACTTGTAAATTTGTTCGCTTTGTTGATGTTATTTTTTTTTTCATTGTACCCCCTGTTATTTTCTATAATGATCGAGTATAGTAACCTAATTCCCCCCTAACCTGTCAATATAGTAAATTATTGTGTTTACAATTACGACTTATCAAGATTTTTTTAAGGTTATCAGGCTTGGGTTAGTTTATCCTAAAAATAAATGTAATATACTAATTTATGACGCTATTGCATATGTAGATATTATGATTATATAAAATATTATCAAACAGTCGTTTTCACTAATTATTTAAAATCACTAATCATTTTTTTGTGAAATCTGTCATCCGTATCAAGCTATATTTTACGAGGTATTGTTTCTTATAACACATCACTAAACCGCTCTAGCGCCCGCTCCTAGCCCGCTGGTTTCGAAAACGGGTTAGCGGCCCCGCTCCGCTTCCGCTGCCGCTCCGCTCCCGCTCCGCTGCCCGCTGAGTTCGAAAACGCGGCCTAACAGTTCACAGCTGCACGCCTCTCTTTAGACAGGAGGCTTTGGCCCACTATATCTACCACTACATTCAAGAAATTAAAATCACCTATTGAACATCCGATTTTTACCGTGGGAGAGCCACGCTTCGGCATGAATGGGCCGGCTCGACCGGAGTGACACCACGGCCTCACAGAAAAGCGGTGTGAAATAGTGCTTGCGTTGTGTTTCACCGAGTGAGTGAGGATACCGGAGATACATTTTCGTCGGAGCAACCTGTACGGAACAGGCGATCTATTTTATATTATTTACATTTCTTAAGAAAAGAAATGTAAATAATATAAAATAGATAAATTCCAGATGTAACAAAACAAGTAAAATAATACTCCCTCAGAAGATAATTTAAAAACAATGAAAGGAATGATGAGGTATGAGGCACGTAGTGTGCAAGACTCACACAAATAAGCGACACAAAAGTACAAACCGGAATAATAAGGTCCTGTCGTGCTATGGACGGGGAAAAGCAGAGAGGTCAATAGGCCTCATAAAAAAAAAACAAGCGTCAGAAGCTGTGGGTGCCGAATTCTCCCTTAACAGTAATCAGTTCGTTCATCAGTCAGAGTCGTGATGAGGTGGAATGGTAAAACATCGACAAGCCTGACAACGACCGCTCTGAGACTGCAGAAGTAGAAAAGGGCTCACTTTGTAAGGACTATACTATAGGTAATTTTAATCCACTTGGCGTGTGCGACTGCTAATCATGAGGTCTTGGGTTCGATTCCTGGGTCGGACCAAATGTTTGTATGATCTACAAATATTTGTTTCGGAGTTTGGGTGGTTCCTATGTATAATATGTATGTACAAAAAAAGTAGTACTCATAACACAAGCTCTGCTTAGCTTGGGACTAGATGGCGTTGTGTGTTAGATGTCCGAAATATTTATATATATATATTTAATTTATGGAATAGCGGGCAAACGAGCATGCGTATCACCTAATGGAATGGTAAGCGATTACCGCGTCACAATGGCGTTGCCGGCCTTTGTGGGAATGAGGAGGGGGATAGTGGATAGTGAGGCAGATGGGTGAGGGGTTCGGATATGGACCTCCGGTATCCTCACTCACTCAGTGAAACACATGGCAAGCGCTATTTCACACCGGTTTTCTGTGAGGCCGTGGTATCACAGGTCGAGCCATTCATGCCGAAGCGGGCTCTCCCACGCTATAATATAGGAATATATATTTATTGTCAGATTATTGTTATGCTCGCTTGTAAAAAATAATAATTAATCGCTCATACGCATTGGAGGTCTTGTGAGTTTGGACTCTCTCATATTGGATGAACTCAAAGTTGATTTGGACTTTGACCGGCTCGCTCGCTATCAAGACTGGTTTCCTCAATAGCTTTGGACTCCCTTGGGCTAGAGTTCGCAATTTGATATTGATGACGAGAAAGCATGAACAATCCCGACAATCCGTACCTACGCAGCTACGTACTAACGCAAAGATTAGTTGGAAGAACATGTATTATGTTATGTCCACTTTTATACTATACCTATATTATAATATTCGTTACATATGTAAAAAATTAATAAATTTGATCACAAAAATCTATACATCTACATAAGTACGTAAACAATCTTTTTTTTTAGTTTGAGATTAATTTGCGCATGATTATTGAGGAAGGACCGATCTCAAAAAAGTTGTTACAAAATATATCAAAATATTACAAAAAAACTGGAATATTAGTGTCAGTTTAATTTTATGTTACTCAATTATGTTAATATTCTCTAAACGATTTTTAATTAAGACAAAAAAATGTTTGATTAACAAATATATACGTTCTTATAATGTCAAAACTGTTGTTTGTGTAATGTTATAATAACAATAAAAATAAACATAGGTACATACCCGCGCAAACAGTTGTCAGAAAAGCATGGAGTTAAAAAAACACAGACTTGGTAGGTATGAACTTTTTTAAACGAGGAACACGTCTGTTCGCGCCTATTTCAAGGCAACACTGATTACGGTTTGTTTGTAGCGCGTCTAGATAAGTGAGGTGGGATTAAGGTAAATGTAATAGTGTAAACTTTGGAAACCTGTTATTTGTTTGGCGATGTGGACTTTGGCGATGTGGACTTTGGCTCTGCGGAATTCAGATTGTTGCAGATATGCGACGCTGTTTTGATGATTCGTCATTTATTTATACTTCTTGCAGAGTCATTGCATCAGGCTGATGAATTTTATTTTTTCTTACTTCCGTGTCATGGTTGGCAACAAAAAACTTTGAGCTCTGAACCCATGGGTCGCTCGTTACATCACCGGAGCTGACCGGTGGTGAAGTTGTAGGTATGTCGGAATACTCGAAATCGAAAAATAATTATTTTCTTTCCAACTAAGTCACTCTAATTTAGAAAATAATAAAGTTGTACACCAATTAAAAGAGTTTACATGTAGGAGCTTAACAATATGACGTCGGCGGCCATGTCCAAATTTATCGCTTGAATTACTAAATTGGTATGTTTGATTAAAACATATTTTAACTTTTTTCAAATAAATAAAGAATTAAGTATTCAATTCTACTATATTCAGTGTTCTTTTTCATTCTGAAATAGATAACTCCTGCACTAGGAATAACTATATCCCGTATCGCGGGAACTTATCAAACATACATGAAAGGGACACAAAGAACAGCCAGACTCAGAACAATAATTATAATTTGTCGATTTATACAAAGTGTTGTCCCGTACGTACCACTTATACCAATACGCCATGAACTAAATTTATATTATATAAATTTATGCATTTTGAAGGTAATTTAAATGTAAATATACCTATTCATTAGTCGTCTAGTGAGAACAATACAGGCTCAGTCTATTTCGGCATCAGAGCCGTGTATGATGCGTCATGTGTCCAACATCTATTTAATGACTTGTTTTTTTCTCTGCTAGTACCTACCTAATCATTCAATGTTAGACCAATGCAAAAACCGCAGCGTTCTTGCTCTGTAATTTAGTACATAATTTTACATAGGTATATTTATGTACAAATAGAAGAAAAACTTGAAACGAATTGTCTGGCCGTATGGTAAGCCAAAATCTCCTTTCTAAAGAGAGGCTAATGTCTGTTAGGACTGTTAAAGCTATAGATGATGATGAGAGCCATATATACCTACATGGAGGGCGGAGGGGCAGCTGAACGAGCGGAAAGCGTGATCAGAGTAGAGAGAGAGAGACTGAGTTTGGGTAGTAGTGTCTGTCCTCTCACGCAAGCTTCTGATTGGTTGGTGTATTTCCCGCCAAATCATTCATGCAAATTCGTATGTGCGTCCACCAATCCGTATCATGGTACCACCGTTGAGATATCTTCTTTTCATTAATAAAAGAATCATCAAAATCGGTTCATAAACGACAAAGTTATAAAATAAAAATAATAATATTACGGTGGAATTGAGAATCTCCTCCTTTTTTGAAGTCGGTTCAAAAATAATCAGAAGAGTTGTGTTCAGCAGAGAGTTCCTTTTAGTTGATGGCGATTTTTTATTTATTTAATGACAACTCTCGCACTAAGAATAAATCCTGTGTCGCGGGGGACTTTACAAACATACATGAAACGGACACAAAGAACACCCAGACTCAGAATAGCAATTTGTGGATCACACAAAGTGTTGTCCTGCGTGGTGTTTGAACCCACGACACTTGACGAAGTAGGAAACGGCGTGGCGACCGTTAAACCACTAGGTCAAACGTGCAGTCTTATTAAGTACTTGCTTTTGCCCGCGTGTATGTTGGTTATCGCGGTTTGGTTTGTTGCGTGTATTGGTTATAGCCTACGTCCTTCCTCAACAATCAAGATTTTTATGCCAAATTTCATTCAAATTGGTGTCGCGGTTTAACCGTGAAAGCGTAACCGAAGATAGAGTTACTTTCGAATTTATAATATTTAGTATGGATAACTTAATATATGTATATTCACGTCGTTACCCCCGGAGGTAGTCAGAGGCCAGCGGTTGTCAGATTTTTTTAGTCAAATCGGGATTTTGAGTAAAAAAAGCGGGACTCTTTTCTCAAATGCGGGACAAAGAGTAAAACGTATCGCATCTACCTCAAATTATGACACATGAGTACGAGCGACCTAAAAAAAAGCTCATTCGCAATATTTTTATTTCTCAACTACATGCTGCATCATCCCTAATTCGTGAATTGCCTGCCAATTTTGCCAAAAGCTCTACGGCTAACTAACTAACTTCACTTTGGACGTCCTGCCAGTTATCCCCAAAAAGTGGGACAAAACCTGTCCCGCGCGGGACACTATAATTTTAATTAAAAAGCGGGACGTCCCGCCGAAATCGGGACGTCTGGCAACGCTGTCAGAGGTATATGAAAAGCATATATTTTACCAAAGTGGTTCTCTCTATCTCTGTCTGATGGAAAGCACGATCAGAATCCAGGAGTAGTGGTCACCATACTCATTGCTCGTGCAGACAATACAACAATGCAGCGTGGTGACCCACACTATGGCGGCCGATTGAGATGCTTCTGTATCGTTCATTGCTCACTGTTTAGTCCCTGTTAAATGAGAGGGCCTAAAATAACAAGCCTACCGGCGGCAATTGGAGATAATGTTTTATTTATTACAATAAAATTACCTATTAACCTGAAGAGTTAACTTGCTTAACTAACCACCAACTATTGGTGATCGTGTAGTTCAGTGACTGGGCCTCTGTAGGTATCTACGAGTTTAAAAGTCGACAACGGCTATATGACATTGTAGGGGCATGGCCTCTGGAAGGCAGGATGACGTTGTCTACTTCGATTTTTGTAAAGCATTCGATCGGGTAGACAATGATGTGCTTTTGACGAAGTTAGGCCTTATTGGATTCTCGGGTTTTCTCGCTTTCTTTGCCGACTACCTGCGTGATCGCAAACAGTTCGTTAGACTTGGTTGTTTCGAGTCCAGGCATTATAATACTCTGTCTGGTATTGTGCGCACTCCCGTTCTTGATTATGATCAATGACCTGGCAAGTGAGGTTACATCTGCGAAATGCCTGCTATATGTTGACTACCTAAAACTGATCATGCAAATAAACACCTACGACGATTGTGAACTGCTACAGAAAGATATTAGCATGGTTCAGCAGTGGAGCGTTAGAAACAGACTGCTTTTCAACACCAATAAGTGCTACATGTAAGTCACGACCTATCCTTTATAACTACACCTTAGCTGACCAATCAATTACTCGTGTGAGCAACATTAAGGATTTGGGGGTGGCTTTAATTAATGTAATTGGTTTAAACCGTTTTAATTAATTATAAAATAAATAAATAAATGAGTTGTATTATGAAAAAACATACATATAATCAAAACTTAGATTTTATAGAATATGTAAAAAATTATTCAAAGACGTTTAAACGCGACTGTTAAGTTGCCAAATCTCTATATTAAAAAAAAAAAAATATCTGGAAATAAAATAAAAAACCACATGGGATATTATAAACGCTGAAACCGGAAGGTCCATTGTACGAAATCGTGACTTACATTTAAAAATTAATAATGTAGATATAAAAGTGGATGTGGAGGTTGCGACTAAGTTTGAACATTTTTTACCAACATTCCGATTCGAACAACCAAGACTCTCTCGTCATCCTCTGCCTCTGCTTGTTTTTATTAGAAAATAGTGTAAATCTGTGTGATAGAGGTTTTGAATTTTCATTTGTTAGTGTAAATGATGTTATCAAAAGTATAAATGTAAAGAAAACAACTGATTTATGGGGACATTCAGTACATACTATATCTGCAATAATTGATATGATATCCCCATGTTTCCTGATCTGATTAAAGTAAAAGTAAAGTGATTCCATTGTTCAAATCTAGTAGTAGTTCAGATCCATCGAACTTCCGACCTATCTCAATACTTCAAACATTGAGTAATTTTTTTGAAAAATTGCTTTTAAACCAAATGTTACAACATTTTATTAAGCACAACTTGCTTCATCAAAAGCAATTTGGTTTTACTAAAGGTCGTTCGACTACGGACGCGTGGAATTGATTAAACACATATATGACGCCTGGGAGGATTCACAGGATGCGTTTGGTATTTTCTGTGACTTGACTAAGGTATTATATTGTGTCCATCATCCTAGAATCATCAGGAAGTTACAACACTACGGAATAAGGAATAACACTCTAAATATTCTAACGTCGTATTTGAATAAAAAAAAAGAGTTCAAAAAGTTGATATTAATGGCAAAACATCTTCCGGAATTCCCGGTAACAATGGGCGTCCCACAGGTTTCTATTCTAGGGCCATTTATGTTTCTCATATATATAAATTTTAAAAAAATGCTTACTCGTATTATGTAAGTGACAATCATGAGATTGTATTGTTCGCGGATGACACATCCATAATTTTTAAAGTTAGGCGCCAACTTGACAGTTTTAATGAAGTCAACAGTGCACTCTCGAAAGTGGTACATTGGTTTAATACAAATAACCTTCTCCTTAATGAGAAGAAAACTAAATTAATTTAAATTCTCTACACCAAACGTAAGGCATGTTAAAACCAATGTTCGATTGAATGGACTAGAGTTGGATCCTGTGGAATCTACTGTATTCTTAGGTATTACTATTGACACTAAGTTACAATGGGGTCCGCAAATAGAAAAACTATCCGGTAGGCTAAGTTCAGCGGCTTTTGCTGTAAAAAAGATTCGACATTTAACTGATGTTGATACAGCTTAGTTTACTTCAGTTACTTTCATAGCATAATGACTTACAGTATCCTACTCTGGGGTAACTGTGCAGATATTATTGCCATATTTATTTAAAAAAAACGCGCCGTACAAGCCATTTATAAATTAGGCCCTCGAGTTTCTCTCCATTCCAAATTCAAAGAGATAAATATCCTGACTGTATCTTCACAGTATTTATACGAAAATTTAATTTATATTCAAAGCAATATGGCGGGGAGATAGCGGGAGGGGTGGGGTATGGGCCTCCCGTATCCTCACTTCTCGGTACAATACAGCGCAAGCACTATTTCACACCGGTTTTCTGTGAGGCCGTGGTGAGGTTGATCAGCAATTGACGAAATAATAATAAATATTGCACACTAAAATTAATTATTTTATTACAATGCAATCAATGAAGTCAATTAAACAAAATTAAATCTATAGCTATAATTATACAATTCGCGATTTTTTAAATTATTTTTAAATTAAGCTGATGACTGCTCTGGTAGTTTTATAACCACACTCGCGCATATGAGTATTAGGTATTTAATCTCAATACAAATACGATATCCTCTACAATTAGATGCCAGTTAAAAAAAATATCGTTTTAGAAAGTCGCCTGTCGTTTTTTGAATAATAGTGGTAATCCACCGATTACACTTTGAACGATGCTAGATTGAGGGTTCACAATTGGGTATCGGAGAGTCTCTGGAGCTGGGCTGACTGTGAAGCAGGAGAGGACAGCAGCTAGACCTGCTAAGGACTGCATCAGACCCAGGCGTTCTCCTGAAATTCCAAACAAATAAATGAATTATTACACAACTTTGGGAATCACTATTTTCGGGTATTGTTTTTCATTATAATTTAGTTTGTCATTGCCGCAAGGGTTAAGAATCTTTTAAATTACAATACTCGAATTTCATTACTTTTTTACTTATATTCTATAGCAAATAGAAAGGACTATTAATTACATTTATTGTTGGGTGGAACTATATCAAAAGTCCAACAGAGGATTCAGGATTCCTATCCTGATGAGCAGTAATAGAGCCCTGGATCTGTGGCTCTGCAGTCAGGATCACCAGTATCTGATAGACTGCTAGGCAATAATCTTGTCAGCAGTTTAAGGATGAGATGAATCCCTCAAAGTTATCACTAATGTCCATTTTTATAAAACTACTAGGTTTCGCCCGTGGCTCCAACCGCGTGTATGTCGACGATCGAAAAGTAGCTTATGACCGTGAGTAATCAAGTGTCAAATCATATCCATGCCAAATTTCATTGAAATCGGTGCAGTAGTTTAGCCATGAGAGCTTAACAGACAGACAGAGTTACTTTTGAAATTATAATATTAGCATGGATTTTCATCCAGGATCAGAGGATACACTTACCAACACATGCTCTGGGTCCATCACCGAACGGTAAATACACGAACTTCTTACTGAAGTCAAACTCATCAGGACTAAACCTCTCCGGTCTGAATACTTCTGGGTCCTTGAAGTATTTGGGGTCGTTGTGCATCGATTGCAAAGGTATCAGCACCTTGGTATCCTTGTCTATCGTGAAGTTGAGGTCAGGGAAGGTGTAAGGCTTTGTGCACCTTCTCAAGAGGAAGCCGAGAGAAGGAAACATGCGCATTCCTTCTTTGAAGGCCCATTCCAAGTATACCATTTCTTTGACTGCATCGTAGCAGAGTTTACCGTCGTGTTTCTTCAGGACTCGATCAATTTCGTCCTGAAATGGAAAGAAATATCCAGTTTAGAGCCATTAATAGACGAATTTCCGCTCTATGCACTACTTTATATTCTATGTCGTGAAGGACCTTACAAATATACACGAATAAAATACAAAGACGTCCCTGAACAACTACTTGTGGATCCCAAAAAGTAATAGCTGTGCGGGGATCGAACCCACACCTCTCAACACAATAGAAAATTGTGATGTATCTGCATAAACAACTATGCCATCCGTATAGTCAAGTATCATAGTACTAGCAGAGACCCCTGGCCCTAGTGAACAGTAATAATAAAAATGTAGAAATTCAATGATCACTATGGAATGTTAACGCTTACCTGTGCTTTCTTTTGTACATCTTGATTGTAAGCAAGCTGATGCAGCGTGAAGCTGGTAGCTGAAGACGACGTTTCGAAACCAGCCGCGAAGAAAACGAACACCTGCGCAGCAATAACTCCATCATTGAACTCCAACCTGGCCTCTTCTGGCGTTCCGTCTGGCTTCTGTCTTTCCAATGAGTCACCAACAATAGTACCCTTCATCCGGCATTCCAGCATCTGATCTAAAAAGTCATTTCTCCCAGAAGGCTTGTAATTCCTCATCCTTAACATTTCTCCAACCAATTCATTGATACCTTTTTCAATACGTCCCCACATCTTTAAATTATAAAATATTCCCGGAAACGTTTCTTTTAATATTGCCTTGATGATATCCTTAAATTCAGGTTCAAATATCGTTCTGCCAAGTTTTCTGAAAGCTGAATTTTCGTCATTCAGCGAGTTAGAGTCTAGGCCGAAGCCACAGGCGCCTATAAAATCTGTGGTGTACCTTGCCATTATATCCCTGGCGTCAACTGCTTTTCCATCAGCTGCAGCCTCAAGGGTCAACGCCTTTAGACTTTCTGCTCTTTCCACGATCAGCGGAAACATCGCTTTAAGTTTACCAGTTGTGAAGGCTGGAGTCATTCTCTGTCTGAGAAGCTTCCAAGCATCTCCATCAGCGAAGAACAGATTCTGCATCAATGGTTCAAAGACTGTGTTATGTGAGGTGAAACCCCTTTTGAAGAATGACGTAAAGTCTGTTATTAAGATTCTTTTGGCAATTTCTGGATCTCTGATGACCAGTTCTGGCATATTGGACCGGTAGAAGCCGACGACCGGTTCGTTTGGATACCGCCAGTATAATTCGTCAGCTATTTGTGTCTTGCTGGATCTGAACAAAAGTCCCTTTAAGTTGTTACCGATGTAAGGCAGAGGTTTGTCATGTTTGACGCCTCTTTTCTCCCAATACTTAAAATTTCTGGTGCTGTAGAAATAGAGGCTGATGATTACAATGACGATGATGGCAGCGGTGATCATCTTTCAATTACCTATTCGAACTATGTGATTTTATTGTCTGTACTCTCTCTCGTATTATCTGAAACAATATAGAAATAAAATAAGTTTTATTTATAAATGTATTGTTTATGTCAGTATGAAGATATTGTGTTCGTTCTTAACTGATTGAGCGAGTCTGTTTGTTAAAACTTAAAGCTTTCAACTGCTCGACCGAATATCACCAGTATGTCTTGTATGGAAAACTTCTTTTGTAAGGAAAAGCCTATGTCTAGCACTGGAATATTAGAGGCTGTTGGTGATGATGTCTTGGATAAGTAATGGACACAAGAAACTTTATCCAGAATTATATAAAAAGCCAATTTGTGTCGTAGGCTCCATAGGATTGGAGCCTTTTGTGCCGACAAAAGCTAGTTTTCTTATAGTTAAAAGTAATTCTTTACCGATCCATACCTTATGAACAGAACCTTTAGTAGGTAGTAGAGCCACGCTGATTTCAGCACGAATGGGCCGGCTCGACCGGGGCGGTACTACCCTCGCACAGAAAATCAACGTAAAATGACAGCGTTCATGCTGTCGTGTTTCGTTGGTGAGTGCGAGACCGGAGGCCCAATTAGTCTAGTCAACAAGTTCCATACTTGTTGACTAGACTAAAAGATGCAGTAGCATCACTAGGCCGCCATGGTGTGGGTCGCCATGCTGCATTGTCTGCATTCGCAGTGAGCATGGTGACCACCACTCTTGGATTCTGCTTATGCTTTCCATCAGGCAGAGTAGAGTCATTTTGGCGGGCCAAACAAAAAAAAAAAAAAAAAAAAAAAAAAGTAAAAAATGAAAAATAAATTATAGTTTAATGGTTTCTCAATCATTTTATTTTCTAAAACCGCCCGTGCCGCGGTGCAAAACTAGTCAAATATACAAGTAAAAGTTACTCCTTATATCATCAGCTCGCTCTCAGTAAAATTCTTGTCAAAATTCGTCCAGCAGTTTCAGTTCGTCAATACATACATAATATACACAGAAAACATTCAAACTCCGAATTTGCAGAACATACAAACAATTTATTAGTCCGACTGCCCGGGTACGATTCCCCAAAGAAAAAGTGCCAAAAAAGGCTGTTTACAAATATTGCGATAAATATTTTATCTGTTTTAGAATATCTGTGGAATATTGTTCCTAAATTTGTGTTAATTAATCACTAAACGATTTATAATAATTAATACAAAAAATTGGACGTAGATATGTCTATTTTTTTTGTTTTACGAATAGTTATATTCTTTAAATTTCAAAAGTATGGATTATGCTACGTAACAAATAAAAATAAACATACGTACCCGCGCAAGCAGCTGTCAGAAAATCACGAAATAAAAAAAATAAACACAGACAAGTGTATAAACTTTTTTAAACGAGGAACACGTCTGTTCGCGCCTATTTTAAGGCAACACTGATTACGATTTGTTTGAAGCGCGTCTAGATAAGTGAGGCAGGATTAAGGCGAGGTTTAATTGGGATTTTCCAAAAACGTACTATCTTTTAATGTCAAATGTGAAGTACAACTTTAAGGTACCTATTGAGATAGGAAAAATAATGTGTAAAGATAAAGATCTACACTAGCTTCAAAGTCATCATCCTATAAAGAATTAGTTGCAAAACGCAGGTCTATCAAAGAATAAATCACTAAATTCATAAATTACTTTGATAAAGTTGGTAGTCTATCACAAATATCCACAACAGAACTTACGGAATTAGTACCTTTTGACTCAGCCTGTGACCACGGCCAGTGCAACCTGGTCGAAACGTCAGGCAAATCAGAGGTATGTAATACCTTTAAATAAGTGATCGCGTTCATTCCCGTAAAAATAATAATTATTACGGAATTAGATTTAATATTAAATAAATTTCAAGGTTTATCGACAAGCTTTGACGAGTTTCAGATCGAGATTGAGGTTCAAAATTCTTTGGATATTGATTCAGAACTTGATGAGCGAGAACCTGTCGAACATGACCTGGTTCAGTACATAGCTATAGCTAAAATTGGGCAACAAAAATACGTGATGGAGGATGGCTGTAAGCGTCGTTAGTCTATCATGATCCATGCGGACTCTGATCATCAAAATCCTGGTATTCGTTTACCACAAATTCGGATTTCAAAATTTGACGGTTCCCATTCCGTTGGTTGGAGTTTAGGGACACATACATCAGTCTGGTTCACAAAAATGATCGCATCCAAGACATACATAAATTCCAGTGCGGGCAATGCTTTTTTTATTGACTATAATGTATTATTTTGAATATTCTGTATATTAATTCGTGAAGCAAAAAATTTGTTCTCCAACTTTATACCGACTTCGAAAAGGAAGGAGGTTTCTCAATTCGACCGCGTACATTATTCATATTTTTACGAAATCAAGAATTTCTTTTAAACAAATTAAAGAATTAGGAATCATATCTTCTGATTAACTAATCTTTATATCACATGGATTTTCCGACAAAATAAATTTGTGTGTGACTCAATATGCCTTGAAACTATGCCGGATTGTTTATAACAATTTCGATTTGTTTTACACACTTAAAAATCGTATATATCGATTACTTGACATGTACATTGCATGGATTTAAATTCTTTCGACGATTCAATGTTATATAAGCCAATAATGATGAGAAGTTCGTCGTGTTAGTTAGGACCGTCCGAGTGTGCCCAGACACATTTTACTCGCACACCAATGGTATCTTTCTCCTCACCTGTCAAGGAATTATGCTAGCCAGAACCGCCTGTCATTGTACCTACTCCGTCGAACGCGTGAGTCAGACAAGTCAATTCGTTTCCTATTTGACAATAACACAAAAAATCTACGAGCAATAATTACTTTAGAACTAAACACAGATAATGATATATGGTCATATTCATTTTTAACCGACTTCCAAAAGGAGGAGGTTCTCAATTTCATCGGTTTTTTTTTTTGTTTCTTTTTTGTTTTTTTTGTTTATGTATGTACATTGATTACTCCGTCAATTGTGGACCGATTTTGAAAATTCTTTTTGTATTCGAAAGGGTATGCTCCCCACGTGGTCCCATGGCCACCATATCAGGATCTGATGATGGGATCCCAAGGAAATTTAAGGAAACCCTCAAATTTACGTGAGCGCCTGCAATAAAGTTAAGGCAATTGTCTGCATGCCTTCATATTCTGTTATGTACCCTTAGTCGTATTCTTTCAAGTAATTTAGGTGAAATGATGATGAGAGATTTGAGAAAGACTAAAAAGCGATCAAAAACTAAAAAGTATAAAATAACTTAATTTGTATGTGCTGTAAACCTACAGATAACCGTATAATTTACCAGATAAAAAAACTTCGTTTAAAAAAACCGAATTCAAAAACTAAATAGTATAAAATAACTTAATTTGTATGTGCTACCTATTCATAGGTTTGAAGTCGGTGCCAAGCCAAAATGAAATAGTAGGTACGCACTCGCCGCTCGTGACCTTTAGCGGGATAGCTGCTCTTCGCATAAAACAAAACAACCGAAGCGTCGGTGACGTCGTTGACGTTCGTCTCCAAATATAGCGAGTATGGTACCTACTATTACATTTGGCTTGGCACCGAATTCAAACCTATGAATAGGTAGCACATACAAATTAAGTTATTTTATACTATTTAGTTTTTGAATTCGGTTTTTTTAAACGAAGTTTTTTTATCTGGTAAATTATACGGTTATCTGTAGGTTTTGTAGGAACAAAGGTGACACGAATTCCGCAACACTTTGAATATAAATAAATAAATAAAAAATAAATATTTCGGACACCTAACACACAACGTCATCTAGTCCCAAGCTAAGCAGAGCTTGTGATATGGGTACTAGACAACCGATATAAATGCATTTATATTTTTTTTTTTTGTAAATTCATACATATTATACATTGAAAACACCCAAACTCCGAAACAAATATTTGCAGGTCATACAAAGATTTGGTCCAACCCGGGCATCGAACCCAAGACCTCAAACACAGCAATCGCATAGGCTACCACTGCGCCAACGAGGCAGTCAATGTATCCTTTGGTAAAATACCGAAGTTAGAACAATTCAAAAAAAATCTTATCAACCGGGCTGATGTCCTTGAATCTCTCATCCGTAATAACTATTTAAATAAAAAATAATCACAAAAATGTATGCTTCCTCTCACTCCCGGATGTTACGCTATTTACATTTAGATGTGAATATGTGAATGTATGTATGTGGTAGAGTAGAGGTCAAGGGCTCAAATCCTCCTGTGGAGAAGCCTATTTCAAGCACTGGATTGTTAAAAGCATGTATGTTTGTATGATTCTAACATGTTATTAGTTGAGGTAGCTTCGGGTGACGAATATTATCAATAGATACTCCAGATAGTTGTGATAGCACTCGTGGTGTGATTTCAATGAAAGCTGACTTTGTATTCATGATAATATTTTTCTAAAGAAACAGTTTTAAAATGTGTATACACATTAACCTCATATATCTATCGCTGAAAGAGTACAAACTACAAAAATATGGATTTAAGAATAGTATTTGCAATTCAGTTCGCCCTCAGGGTTGCGGAGGTCCGATGCCAGTTCCATTAAAAAGAAACTAATATTCAGGTAAAACTGTTTGAATTAGTAGTCGACTCCAAACAATCTTCGGAATAATAAAGGCTAGGAAAGGAAGATAATAGTGTATGCAATCTTTATTGATGAACTCCTCAAGTATGGCCACGGTTTTTTTTGTGAGTCATATTGATTAACTACGGCTTATATGGTATCTTTGATCTGTTTAGATAACGTAACAGGTGTACAAGTTTGAACTTTTGTATTGTGGAATATTTGTATTCTACTAACTTTCGCTCGCGGTTCTGCCCGCTTCTTATGTCGGTTATCGAGGAAATATGTAGCTTATGTGTTTCCTCAAGAATCAAAGTATCTTTTTGCCAAACGTTGAAATCGCTGTAACGGTTTCGCCATGAAAGCGTAACAGAGAGACAGTTACTTTTGAATTTATAATATGAGTTTGGATATATAAATCACATATTGTAACAGTTTTTAGTACTCAACGTCTACTACACACATCAAAAGTGTCTAGGGATCAAGCATTTTTATGCGGATTTCTTGAGATTGAGATGTGGCTTTGGCCCTGGCCTGCTCAGTCGCCAGACTTGAACCCGATTGAGCATGCATGGGATATGCTACAGAGAAGACCTCTGCCGAATATGGAGGGTATCCAGTCGCAAGAAGACCTTTTTTTGTTGTTGCAACGAACATGGGCGGCCATTCCACAGCGTGATTTGGATGCACTCATTTTGAGTAAGCCAAACCGATGTTCTTGTGTTAGTGTTCGCGGTAGAAACACGGATTATTAATTGTTTAAGTTACCTAATAAAATTTTAAAGAAAACTGTTATTTCAGTCTTTTTTCGAACTTTAATGTTAGTGGTTCAAATGTCAAAAATCCTTTTATTAGGAAAATGGCAAATTTCTTTATTAATGCAAAGGTGACTTGGTTTATCGTTACTGTGACAAACGAAAACACTTTATTTGATGAATCCTTAAAGAAAATTTTAATTAATATCAATCAGGAGAAAAGTTATTGCAAAAATATATGTTGATCCCTAGACACATATGTTGATCCCTAGACACTTTTGATGTGTGTACATATAAACATTTATTCTGAATATATCTTGGTCTTAAAATTGAATTATAAATTAACACTCAAAGTTTCAACGCAATCTTGGGCTACGCTTTTTTAAGATTTTGCACAAAACGATCAATGATATTATATTTTTAAATACTTTTTGCTGAACACAATCATTAGTCTAGTCAACAAGTTCAAAAACGTGTTAAATAGAAATAAAGCTCCTAAAAATATGTGCGATAGCTCATTCGATTCGGAATGACGTCTAGAAAAATGTTTTTTAAGGGTTTATTAGGACATAAAAAAGTGCGATTATTATTCACAAAATAAGAAAAAAAACAAGGTATTTAGTTATTCGTTAATAACTTCTAAAATACTGATATTTAAGGAAATTTGAAAAAAGATCCCGAAAGAGGAGGAAATTTCCAATGAAAAAGTCCTAACTCCCGAAACATTATCTCTATAACTGTTTTTAGCGCTGAAAATTGGGCTCCGCGAGGTCGTCACGGAATAGGCGCGCCGCCTGAAAAACTGGTATATCACCTGAAATAATATTTTTATAGTATCAGATAACTATTTAAAAATTGAATAAATTATGGTGTAATCTAGACACTTGAACGTAAAAAACCACGGTGAAAAAAAACATGAATGTGGATTTTTCTAAAAGTTACACCATTGTTAATGACCTAGTTTTTTTCCAGTCTCTGTTTTTATAAATTACGGCATAAAAGTTTAAATAAGGTTAAAGTAAAAGTAAAAGTTCAAAGTGTTAGCGGTAATTCTAAATACAGTTGTGATTGTGCAGTTGACTTCCGGAACATCTCATAGTTAGATGCAATGGAGTATTGAATACATATTATTGAACTTGTCAGAATGAGGGTATCCGAATAATAAAAGTGTGGTTCCGTGAGTCGGGCGAGGTAGTATATAAAGCGGCGCGATCGGAAACAGGGCAGTCTCTCTTCAGATCTCGGGACGACCACATCTCTTGATTGTGACATGAGTCACTCCTGAGTCGTAAGTAATTTTCTATTATTTGATTTGTGGTTTATTGTATCTCTGTGTTTTATATCGTGTGTACGAGGCGATATTTACCTGTGGGGGAATTACAAGTCTGGTGACGAATTCCACAGGGCACCGCGGAGGAGTGAGCGTTGCACCAACCCCCTCGTGGGGGTTGCTGATGGTATGTAAGTTACTTCGTATCCGTTTAGTAGTGATTAGTGTTTGGCTATAGTCCAGATTGGCTGCCAGGGAAGCAGGTAGTCTTGGTCGAGGAGTGAAACAGTAAATAAGTGTTTTATAACAAGAATATTAAGTGTTTTTATTTTGTTAAAACCTAAGGTTTTAAAAGCAACCTAGTAAGGTGGGAAAAGCTACAGAAAAGGCTTGTACAATGTGCAATGCGGCAATAGGTACAGCCAGGCACTTACTGACAGGTTGTAAGGCGCTATTAGACCGGGGTCATTATTCACGTCGCCATGATAGGGTATTACACATCATACGCGAAGCTATGAGTTTATCACTGGCGAGAGCGAAAAAAGGAATAACAACAAACATTGTTGGATTTCGAACGTCATTATAATGGCAACATTTTGATTGTCACTTTTTTTTGTTTGACGTTTTGACGTTTGAGGTTAAAAAAGTACAAAAAAGACGCGTGTTGAAAACGGTCGACGATTGTTGTTTGAAAACCGTAATTAATTGATATTAAGCTAATTGGATTGTCTGGTTGGACTCGCGAGTTTTGTAGGCGCGTTCCGCGATAGCTGAAGCAAGTGAGTTGTAATTCGAATATCCGTGATAGCTGATACAAGTTTGTTGTAATTCGAATACCTTGGAAGTTGTACAGCACTTTAGGAGTTTATGATTGTGTGACGACGCAGAGAAGAACTACCCAAGAGATCTCTTGGAACGCCGAGAACACGGAAGCCACACACTCCAGTAAGTGCTTGATGAATTTAGTTTAGATTAAGAACACGGTGAATCGCCGTGGATCATTCTTCTTGCCAATGGACTAGTAGCGAGTGAGAGGACTGATCATTTTGGTAGCAGAGCGTGATTTACCTCTGAGTCGAGCACTCCGTAGTGCCTCAGAAGGTGATACCTCATTGATTAGGTAGGTAATTATACTGTTCCACTGTCCACATATCTTTGATTCCACTGATATAGCTATTTAAATAAGTATTTAAAACAATTTGTTAGCATAATGATTGAATGTAGGTAGTTCACACATTTAATTAAGATTAATTGTAAAACTTATTTTACTAATTGTTTACTGATTTGAACTATATTGTATACTTGATATTGATTGTTTGGGACAGTTGGTCCAATATATTAACCCAATCACACATTTGGTTATTGGTTGAATTGTAAAACTTAATATTAAATATTGATTGTTTGGGACAATAAAATTGGTCCAATATATTAGTCTAATACAATTAGATTTGGCTAGCCCAAAGACAATATTACTAGAATAATATTGTTATATCATTCTAATATTGTTTGGTGAAGATTAAATTCAATTATTTTTAATAAAATTAACTTATTGTTAGTGGGCATTGATAAAGTGAAACTTGTAGGTAGATATATATCTGAGATTAAGTGACTGCACAAGCACTTAATAGGGTTTTATATAAAGTTCCTAATAGTGTTTTGCCGCTATGTCGTTCTCATTGTACCGGGCTAAGATTAGCACAGAATTGAGATGGTTTACATCCGTTCAAGGCCTCCTATGCCGACCAGATAGACAAGATGCACTGTTGGCTCGGGCTTTGGATGCGCCGGCCCGGCTGGAGGTTATGATGGAAGCGCTTACCAAGGCCCTTGAGGAGGAGAAGGTCAGCGATCAGATAAGGTCCGCGATGGAGGCTGATGTTGACCAGTGCCTCTCAATTGTTGATGACATTCAGCAGCACATAGCAGAAATAAAGCGCCAGCGCAGAACTGGCTGTGATGAAGAAGCTGTGGAAGGCCCACACTCTCGCGGGGTTGTATCAAAACTGCCTCAGATACAACTACCCAGCTTTGATGGAGAGCTCGGTGAGTGGGTCAGCTTCATCAATTTATTTGACAGTTTGATCCACTTAAGGGAGGATTTACCTAAGGCCTATAAGATGGCACAACTGATGTCAGCTCTGAAGGGAGAGCCTAGGGAACTGGTAGCCCATTTGACGGTGACCGAGGGCAATTATGAGATTGCCCGTCAAATGTTGGTAAGGCGCTACCAGAACAAAAGAAGGCTGGTTGATGCTCAGCTCAAGAGGCTGTTTAGCGTCCCTTCAGTGACTCGGGTCTCTGCCAGACAGGCAGAAGTGTTGAACCCGTTGTTGAGTGTCACTAGGGCATTAGAAAATTTGGGCTTGCCAGTTGAACAATGGTCTTACATGTTAGTATACATAGTACTGTCCCGGTCGCAGTCGATGTGCAGACCAGGTTTGAGCAGCATCACGGTCAGGGTGCAGACAACTTGCCCACCTCTTCCCAACTTATGGAGTTTTTGGAGGAAGAGTGTCGGAGGGCAGAGAACATGAGTTCGTTCTCGAAGCCCGCTGCGGAATCACAGATGGCTACTCGGAGCCCTGTGAGGAGGGGACTTCCGCAGAGAGGGCCAAGGCAGTTGTATGGACACATGGGTGCCTCAACACCTGTACAGGATGCCTGCCTGTATTGTAAACAGGGTGGCCATAGTGTGGCAATGTGTAAATTTTGTGGAGGCCGCCATCTTGAGTTGCTCTGCATGAATAGGCCCGGCCAACATCATGCAGATGGACAGGGCCGGACTCAGGGACAGATGGGATTACGTACACAGGGCCGGTCGATTATCGCCGCCCATCATGGAACGCCCCCGGTTGGATCACCGCACCCCCCCTATCCGTGGACGGCACCAAGTAGAGCGCCGCGACTGGAGGGGCACTTACGAGGGACCATGGGATCCCTACCACACTGATATGCCCGGTTGCTCGGGTTATAATGCCCCACGCATTATAACCCGAGGCGCTCTACTTGGTGCCGTCCACGGATAGGGGGGGCCCCCGCTACGAAATTGCAGCTCAATCAAATTTGGTCCCCAACCGGAGGCTATAGTCTTGCCCACTGCCTCCGTGTGTGTTTAGGGTTTGATGTCGACACCCCAGGTACGGTTGACGTGCTACTGGGAGTAGACGTTCTGGGTAAGTTTTGCTGTCGGATCGGCGAGTCTTGCAGCATGATCGACTCATGGCTGTGGAGACATGTGCCAGGAGAATTGAACCCGTCGGATTGTGCATCCAGGGGATGCCGGGCTCCTGAGTTAGTTAACCATCAGTTATGGTGGGGCCCCCCTTGGCTGACAAGGAAGGAATCGGACTGGCCCCTTAACAACGCGAAATTGCCTATGGACTGTGGTATAATAGCAGCCGTGTATGTGACCCAGGAGGTCCAGGAGACTGACGCGAGTTTCCTGATTGAGCGGTATAGCTCTCTTGATAAATTG
The DNA here is from genome assembly GCA_949125395.1 of Diaphora mendica. Lineage (NCBI taxonomy): Eukaryota > Metazoa > Arthropoda > Insecta > Lepidoptera > Erebidae > Diaphora > Diaphora mendica. Next base: position 59,032,581 of record OX421310.1, read on the forward strand.
ATCAATGTAAATTGTTGGATCAGGAGATTCGTTCGGAATTGTCGCACTTCGCGCGAACAGCGAACGCTAAGCCCAATTCTGTCACCGGCAGAGCGAAATGAGTCGCTTCTGAATTTGATCCGGTTGGTACAGTCTTCGAACTTTGGAGCAAAATTGGCGAGTCTACGAACTGGGCGTTCCAAATTGAAGGGTGCTGTCGCGCGTCTCAACCCGTTTATAGGTTCGGCCGGGTTGCTTCGGGTAGGAGGAAGATTGCGCAATGCGTTTCTGCCGTATTCGGCTAGTCACCCCCTACTGCTCCCCAAGGGAGGGCAATTGGTTGAGTTGTTGGTGACTGACCGGCATGTTAAAACACTCATGCAGGTTGTAACGCCTTGTTAGCTACACTCCAGAGGGAGTTTTGGATTTTGTCTGGGCGTCGTACCATACGGAACATCGTGTTTCGGTGCATGCCTTGTTATAGGAGCAAGGCTGCCACGATGCAGCCTCACATGGGGGATCTGCCCCATGATCGGGTGAATGAGGATAGGCCATGGGCGGGTGTTGGTACAGACTTTGCGGGCCCATTCTTAGTAAAAAGCGGAACGCGAAACAGTACAAGGCGTACCTTTGTGTGTTCGTCTGTTTATCCACAAAGGCGGTGCATCTCGAGCTCGTTGCTGACCTCACGACGGAAGCCTTTATAGCGTGCTTGGACAGATTCGTTTCCCGAAGGGGACTGCCAGCACTGATTCGTTCCGATAACGGAACCAACTTCGTAGGTGCAGAACGATACTTACGAGATGTAGTTAAGTTTTTAAATGAAAACAAAGTGGATATTGAAACAGCCCTCTCCCGTCGGGGTATACAATGGACCTTCAGTCCACCAGGTTGCCCCCACTGGGGCGTGATTTTTGAAGCCGTAGTAAAGTCAGCTAAGACGTATTTAGGGCGTATTGTAGGTCAGACCGCGCTGACATTTGAGGAACTCGCGACGTTGTTTTGTAAGATCGAAGCGGTTCTCAACTCGCGACCGTTGTGTCCACTCAGCTCGGATCCAAATGACCTGGAGGCGTTGACTCCAGGCCATTTCTTAATTGGTCAGCCACTTATCGCGCTGCCCGAACACCCGTTCGAAGATGTGAAATTGTTTCGGTTGTCTCGGTATCAGATGTTGCAGCAGTTTTCCCAGAATTTTTGGAAACGTTGGTCTCTAGAATATCTGCACATTCTGCAACAGCGCCTTAAGTGGACTGACAAAACTAGTCCCCCTAATGTTGGTGACCTCGTGCTGGTTAAGGATGCTAACCTACCGCCACTGCGTTGGCGCCGGGTGTGCATTGTTAACTTGTTCCATGGTAAGGATGGGACCCCCCGGTCCGCAGAGGTTCTTGTTGGGGACTCAGTTATCAAACGAGCGGTAGCAACGTTATCTCGCCTGCCTGTAGATTAGGGAACAGGTACGGACCTGTTCGAGCGGGTGACTGTTGGATTTCGAACGTCATTATAATGGCAACATTTTGATTTTTGATCACTTTTTTTGTTTGACGGTTTGACGTTTGAGGTTAAAAAAGTACAAAAAAGACGCGTGTTAAAAACGGTCAACGATTGTTGTTTGTAAACCGTAATTAATTGATATTAAGCTAATTGGATTATCTGGTTGGAGTCGCGAGTTTTGTAGGCGCGTTCCGCGATAGCTGAAGCGAGTGAGTTGTAATTCGAATATCCGTGATAGCTGATACGAGTTTGTTGTAATTCGAATACCTTGGAAGTTGTACAGCACTTTAGGAGTTTATGATTGTGTGACGACGCAGAGAACACGGAAGCCACACACTCCAGTAAGTGCTTGATGAATTTAGTTTAGATTAAGAACACGGTGAATCGCCGTGGATCAGTCTTCTTGCCAATGGACTAGTAGCGAGTTAATGCTTAAACTCATGGGTCCTATAGGTATTACAAGTATCACAAAGTGATCGCCCCATTGGTGAGAGGACTGATCAAACATAAAAACTAACATCGCGTTTGTAAAGGAAGGCTCAACAAAAAAGACTTCACTCACACAAAAGCCGTACTCAATTATAAATACCGCCAGTGACTGGACATTATTAGTGGACACGTATGAAAATCACTACAGAATACAAGAGGATATCCATGCCTCGGCGTCCAGACCAGACATATTTCTTTATGCAATGTCAATTAAGCGTGTAGTACTAGTAGAACTCACGATGTCGTGGGAAACGAAAATCCCTAAAGACCACGCTTTAAAAAGAAACAAGTACTTTGACTTAACCAACGAAATAACTAAAAATGGTTATGTCGTTGCGCTGTATGCCGTGGAAGTGGGTGCGAGGGGTATACCAGCTAAATCCCTCTATAACCTGCTTAAAGACCTTGGATTGCTAAGAGCTGCAGTAAGCTCTTTTCTTGAACGAATATCCAAAGCGGCATTGCTAGGCTCATTTCAAAAATGGTTAGGTAGAAGGGGTAACACGGCGGACAGTGGAGGCGAGCGTTGACGCGTCGTAAGGAGTGCTCCTTAAACCTAAACCTGGGTCGCAATTCCCAGGCACTGTCGAAGTCGCAGGTGTTGCCCCCATCTATCACGCGATGGACCCGGCACCCGCGCGATGAATCCATGGAACGCTAAGAAATAGGTCTCTAAAAATTTTCCGCTTCTTGGAGCTCTTCTTATTTATGTACGTTATAAAGTTAGTACAAAGTAGGAATTTAGTTTTTTTTTTGTATTTAAATCATTTAAGAAATATTACTTTTTCTTACAAATTTCTTTTTTAAAAAGTGGAAAAAAAATATTACTTATTTTTTATATACCTACTTTGTTATATATGGTTGTTCTGGTAATTTTTTGAAGTTTTCGAAAAAAATATAACGATTAATATTATTTGTTTATAACAAATTGTTAAGTTAATTAACAATGAAATTATTTATACAAAAATATATTTCTCTGTTAATCCATTGAAAAGTGTATATGATGACTATTAAGAATAAAAAAAATCTAAACTAATTATTTAAACAATCGAAATATAAAAAAACGATTTTAAACACTATAAAAATTATTTAACAAAATATTTTTTTACAAAAACATTATTTCATCTATGGTAAGCTAAGCTAATATGGTAAAAAAAAAACAAAATAGTCTATTTGTTTAAAAAAATAATTTTAACAAAAATCTTAAAACAAAAATTTCTGATGTTAATTAATGCCTACATTAGATACAAAAACAGCAGTTATAAGATATTACTCAAAAAAAAAAATTAATAACATTTTTAGAAAATTCATTTTCTGTTATTTTTTTTTTTTTTTTTTATGTATTGCTCGCCAAAATGACTCTACTCTGCCTGATGGAAAGCATAAGCAGAATCCAAGAGTGTCGGTCACCATACTCACTGCGAATGCAGACAATGCAGTATGGCGACCCACACCATGGCGGCCTAGTGATGCTTCTGCATCTTTTAGTCTAGTCAACAAGTATGGAACTTGTTGACTAGACTATTTGGGCCTCCGGTCTCGCACTCACCAACGAAACACGACAGCACGATCGCTGTCATTTTTTTTATGTCATGTTTAAAAAAAATATAATTAACAAAATAATAAGCTTAAGAATTGTTTTTTGCGTAACTTTATTACGTACCTAAATAAGACCAATTATTTAAACTTTATGTCGTACCTAATTTATAAAAACAGAGACTGGAAAAAAACTATGTAATTAACAATGGTGTAACTTTTTGAAAAATCCACATTAATTTTTTTTTTCACCGTGGTTTTTTTCGTTCAAGTGTCTAGATTACACCAGAATTTATTCAAATTTTTAAATAGTTATCTGATACTATAAAAATATTATTTTAGGTGATATACCAGTTTTTCAGGCGGCGCGCCTATTCCGTGACGACCTCGCGGAACCCAATTTTCAGCGTTAAAAACAGTTATAGAGATTATGTTTCGGGAGTTAGGACTTTTTCATTGGAAATTTCCTCCTCTTTGGGGATCTTCTTTTAAATTTCCTTAAATATCAGTATTTTAGAAGTTATTAACGAATAACTAAATACCTTGTTTTTTTTTCTTATTTTGTTAATAACAATCGCAATTTTTTATGTGCTAATAAACCCTTAAAAACATTTTTCTAGACGTCATTCCGAATCGAATGAGCTATCGCACATATTTATAGGAGCTTTATTTCTATTTAACACGTTTTTGAACTTGTTGACTAGACTACATGTGTCTGAGTGTAATTTATCTATATTGCATATTTAGAAATATATAGGTATGTTCTATGGTAAGTCGGTCTATAATAAAATAAATAAAAATAAAATGCCTTTTATTTTCATGCATGTACGTACACACACAATAACAAGCTATTTACCACATTGTTATATAAGTGTAGATATTAATTATTGAACATTAATATAATTTCAAACAATTGTGTATTTTATTATATTTGTTAGTAAGAAATCTTAAATTTATTATTATTTAAGAGATTTATAAACATTTCAACAATCCATTTTTATGAGATTGATTATTAGATTAGATTATTATGTATTATTATTTTTAATAGGATTAAATAGAACTTTAAACTTTAAACATGCAGAATCCCTCTTAGGTGAGGGTGGAGGCCTCCTTCAAATTTTTTACGTTGAACTTCAGATGACCGATTACATAGTACATACTTTATTTTTGCCATAGAGTCCATTAGTTCGATTAAGCGTTCTCTGGTAGCCAGGGTTCTTAATTATATGTAGGCACATAGAGTATTTGGTTGCTTGTATGGCTGCTAGCAGTTAGTCTCTGGAGGGTTGTGGTCGATCTCTCCCTCGATGACCAGTCGTAGTGGGAGATTCTGTGGTTGAGTTGGAGGAGCCATCAGTTGTTGCTACTTTGTGTTGTGCTGGGTGCTACCGAGAAGAATTGGGGAGTTTTCAGTGTGCGTGTAGTGAAGTTTCGGTTTTTTCAGGATAAAGTCTTTAATATTATTTTTTGATGGTTGGATTCTATCCTGTTTCCCAGTCGGTCGGTCTATACTATATTGTTTTTTGTCTGTATTCTTTTGCCTGTTTCTCTGAAGTATGCCAACAAAAGAGCCAGATAAATCAGTGTTTTATTTATTTTCATCTACTCTCCACCGAGATTACCACATTCAACTGTGCGAGAACTTCACTCTGCAACCCATACATCATCACAATACATATCTTATAATTACACTGAAATAGAACAAATGATCGTAAAAAGTATAATTTACATACATATAGTAACTAAACTTTCGAGTTTAAGTTATAATAACTAGCAAGTAAGTGGGACTGAAACAATAGGTAAATTACAAAATGAGGACGTTAAATACAACTCTGGCTAACACTTTCGTGAATACGACGTGTAGAATACACGTCGTATTCAAGTTAAATAAATTAAATATTCAATCAATTTTATAAGAACAATAGTTTTTTGAATTACCCAGTTTCAGACATCATTGCTAACATTAAAGGCTGACATATAAAACGTGCTTAGACTAAGACTTAAGACCTACCTCACGAGTTATGTGTGCATTGAATGAAATTTATAGCCATTATGCTTAGCTCCAGCTGAGCAAATGCTTAGCATAGTCTAAGTCACCGAAATCCTTGACTTAGCAATTACGTACGCGCTCGTAAAGATGGTTCGATTGTCCAGTTAGAAAAGCCGTAATCTAGTTCGAAAGCGTTGTAACAGAAGTCTGTAAGGGCATGGCGTGTAAGGGTACATTTGTCATTTTATTTGCGATTGAACTCGAGACAACCTCAAAAATTGGTATCATGACATTTAACAAGTCAACGATTTTTATAAGCCTCTTAAGAAGCTCGAGGGAAGAACTACGCAGTCAAGAGCCTAATCGTTGATCAGCAGTTGACGAAATAATAATAAATATTGCACGCTTAAATTAATTGTTTTATTACAATAAAGTCAATTTTACATAAATTAAAACTATAGCTATAATTACGGGTACAATTCGCGATTTTTTAAATTATTTTTAAATTAAGCTGATTTTGATGACTCCTTCGGTAGTTCGTTAACCACACTCACGTGAATGTAAGAGTAATAATTAGTTAATCTCAATACAAATACGATGATCTATACAATTAGTTGCCAGTTAAAAAACTTATAATTTTAGGAAGTCGTCTGTCGTTTTTTGAATAATAGTGGTAATCCACCGATTACACTTTGAACGATGCTAGATTGAGGGTTCACAATTGGGTATCGGAGAGTCTCTGGAGCTGGGCTGACTGTGAACCAGGAGAGGACAGCAGCTAGACCTGCTAGGGACTGCATCAGACCCAGGCGTTCTCCTGAAAGTCCACAAAAACGAATTATTACAGAATCTTGGCAGTTTGAACACATCGTTGTTTTCGGGTGTTGCTTTTCATTCCCACTATAATTTAGAAGTTCTTCTAGAATTTTAAATTATATACTTTGCACCAATTTTATAACCTTTTTACTTAAAGTCTGTAGAAAATAGAAAGGACTAATTTGATTTTTTGTTGGTTGGAACTAGATCAGAAGTCCAACAGAAGATTTAGGATTCAAATTGTGATGAGCAGTGACATAACCCTGGATCTGTGGCCCTGCAGTTAGGACCACCAGTATGTGATAGACTGTTAGACATTATAGGACGAGATGAATCCCTCAAAGTTATCACTAACTAGCTGACCCACGCAACGTTTGCGTCTCCTATTGCCCGTAGCGTGATAATTTTCCCCCGTTTTTGAAACATTCTTCATTGGTGCTCCGCTCCTATTGGTCGTAGCGTGATGATAGATAGCCTATAGCCTTCCTCGATAAATGTACTATCCAAAATTTTTCAAATCGGACCATCGGTTCCTGAGATTAGCGCGTTCAAACAAACAAACTCTTCAGCTTTATATAATAGTATAGATGTCCCTTTTTAACCTACTTCAAAAAAGGAAGAGGTTATCAATCGACTGTTTTTTTTTATGTTTGTTACCTCATAACTTTCGACTGGGTGAACCGATTTTGATGATTCTTTTTTATTTGAAAGCTGGTGCTTCCCGTGTGGTCCCATTTCTATTTGGTCCAGATCTTGAAGTCCGTTCTTTTTTTGTTAAAATTTGAAATTATTATAAAACTACTAGGTTTTGCCCGTGGCTCAAACCGCGTGTATGTCCGTTATCGCGGTAAAGAGCAACCTATGATCTTACTCAAGGGTCGAAGTATGTCCACGGCAAATTTAATTGAAATCGGTGCAGAGGTTTAGCCGGTATGTAACACATTTATAACATTAGTGTAGATATTCGTCCAGGATCAGAGGATACACTTACCAACACATGCTCTGGGTCCATCACCAAACGGTAAATACACGAACTTCTTACTGGAGTCAAACTCATCAGGACTGAACCTCTCCGGTCTGAATACTTCTGGATCCTTAAAGTATTTAGGGTCATTGTGTAGCGATTGCAAAGGTATCAGCACCTTGGTGTCCTTGTCTATCGTGAAGTTGAGGTCAGGGAACGTGTAAGGCTTTGTGCACCTCCTCAAGAGGAAGCCGAGAGAAGGAAACATGCGCATTCCTTCTTTGAAGACCCATTCTAAGTATACCATTTCTTTGACTGCGTCGTAGCAGAATTTGCCGTCGTGTTTCTTCAGGACTCGATCAATTTCGTCCTGTAATGGAAAATAATATTATCCAGTTTAGAGCCATTATTAGATGAGAGATCGCCTAACAGTTAAATTTTAACAATTGAGGATGATTCTTGATCATTGTTACACAAACTATCAACATCATACTAGGCAATTTAAAAAAATATCCCGATAGTACACAATCGTATTACATGAAAACGTATTCCTTTACATGACAACTGCCGTGCTAGGAATCATCATCATAGTATAAAACAAAGTCGCTTTCTCTGTCCCTATGTCCTTATATCCCTATGTATGCTTAAATCTTTAAAACTACGCAACGGATTTTGATGCGGGTTTCTTTAAGAGGAAGGTTTTTATGTATAATAAATACATAATGTAGTATGGAAACACTGTTAATTTTCGAGGTTTCTAATGTGATGTAGCAAATAAACACATTTTTTGCGCTTACATTGCAAACGAGCTCTGGTTGCACACAATGGTTGCACCCTACGAGATAGATCAAAATAATGTACTACAGTATTGTACACCTTAAAAAGTACTATAAAAAAGTTCGCGAAGGTATATGTCTATCTCTTAGGGATAACCCACAACAACCATTTTTTATTCCTTTCTTTTTACGAGAAATAATGGCTTATTTACGAAGTGATTTTAAGCAATACAGAATGAATCCTTATACAATTAGGTAAATTAAATACATTGTGCATTTAATATAGATCAAAATGGCCCTTTACAGTATCTAATTTAAATGAAGATATTCGAAGATATTACAGATTTAAAATGCACGAATCGTGTCGTCGGCGGGGGCATCTGAAATCCACCCGTGCGAAGCCGGGGCGGGTCGCTAGTAACTATATAAACTCTGTCGCGAAGAACTTTAAAACAATACACGAAGAAAATACAAAGAAGTCACAGAAAAACTACTTTTGTATCACACAAAGGCCAACAGTGTGGGTATCGAACCCACACCTCTCATCATAATAGAAAATGGCGATGAATCCGCTTAAACAATTAGGCCATCCGTACAGTCAAGTATCATAGTTCTAGCAGAGACCCCAGGCCTATGTGAACAGTAATAATAAAAATATAGAAATTCAATGCTCACTATGGAATGTTAACGCTTACCTGTGCTTTCTTTTGTACATCTTGATTGTAAGCAAGCTGATGCAGCGTGAAGCTGGTGGCTGAAGAGGACGTTTCAAAACCAGCCGCGAAGAAAACGAACACCTGCGCAGCAATAACTCCATCATTGAACTCCAACCTGGCCTCTTCTGGCGTTCCGTCTGGCTTTTGTCTTTCCAATGAGTCACCAACAATAGTACCCTTCATACGGCATTCCAGCATCAGATCTAAAAAGTCATTTCTTCCAGAAGGCTTGTAATTCCTCATCCTTAACATTTCTCCAACCAATTCATTGATACCTTTTTCAATACGTCCCCACATCTTTAAATTATAAAATATTCCCGGAAACGTTTCTTTTAATATTGCCTTGATGATATCCTTAAATTCAGGTTCAAATATCGTTTTGCCAAGTTTTCTGAAAGCTGAATTTTCGTCATTCAGCGAGTTAGAGTCTAGGCCGAAGCCACAGGCCCCTATAAAATCTGTGGTGTACCTTGCCATTATATCCCTGGCGTCAACTGCTTTTTCATCAGCTGCTGCCTGAAGGGTCAACGCCTTTAGACTTTCTGCTCTTTCCACGATCAGCGGAAACATCGCTTTAAGTTTACCAGTTGTGAAGGCTGGAGTCATTCTCTGTCTGAGAAGCTTCCAAGCATCTCCATCAGCGAAGAACAGATTCTGCATCAATGGTTCAAAGACTGTGTTATGTGAGGTGAAACCCCTTTTGAAGAATGACGTAAAGTCTGTTATTAAGATTCTTTTGGCAATTTCTGGATCTCTGATGACCAGTTCTGGCATATTGGACCGGTAGAAGCCGACGACCGGTTCGTTTGGATACCGCCAGTATAATTCGTCAGCTATTTGTGTCTTGCTGGATCTGAACAAAAGTCCCTTTAAGTTGTTACCGATGTAAGGCAGAGGTTTGTCATGTTTGACGCCTCTTTTCTCCCAATACTTAAAATTTCTGGTGCTGTAGAAATAGAGGCTGATGATTACAATGACGATGATGGCAGCGGTGATCATCTTTCAATTACCTATTCGAACTATGTGATTTTATTGTCTGTACTCTCTCTCGTATTATCTGAAACAATATAGAAATAAAATAAGTTTTATTTATAAATGTATTGTTTATGTCAGTATGAAGATATTGTGTTCGTTCTTAACTGATTGAGCGAGTCTGTTTGTTAAAACTTAAAGCTTTCAACTGCTCGACCGAATATCACCAGTATGTCTTGTATGGAAAACTTCTTTTGTAAGGAAAAGCCTATGTCTAGCACTGGAATATTAGAGGCTGTTGGTGATGATGTCTTGGATAAGTAATGGACACAAGAAACTTTATCCAGAATTATATAAAAAGCCAATTTGTGTCGTAGGCTCCATAGGATTGGAGCCTTTTGTGCCGACAAAAGCTAGTTTTCTTATAGTTAAAAGTAATTCTTTACCGATCCATACCTTATGAACAGAACCTTTAGTAGGTAGTAGAGCCACGCTGATTTCAGCACGAATGGGCCGGCTCGACCGGGGCGGTACTACCCTCGCACAGAAAATCAACGTAAAATGACAGCGTTCATGCTGTCGTGTTTCGTTGGTGAGTGCGAGACCGGAGGCCCAATTAGTCTAGTCAACAAGTTCCATACTTGTTGACTAGACTAAAAGATGCAGTAGCATCACTAGGCCGCCATGGTGTGGGTCGCCATGCTGCATTGTCTGCATTCGCAGTGAGCATGGTGACCACCACTCTTGGATTCTGCTTATGCTTTCCATCAGGCAGAGTAGAGTCATTTTGGCGGGCCAAACAAAAAAAAAAAAAAAAAAAAAGTAAAAAATGAAAAATAAATTATAGTTTAATGGTTTCTCAATCATTTTATTTTCTAAAACCGCCCGTGCCGCGGTGCAAAACTAGTCAAATATACAAGTAAAAGTTACTCCTTATATCATCAGCTCGCTCTCAGTAAAATTCTTGTCAAAATTCGTCCAGCAGTTTCAGTTCGTCAATACATACATAATATACACAGAAAACATTCAAACTCCGAATTTGCAGAACATACAAACAATTTATTAGTCCGACTGCCCGGGTACGATTCCCCAAAGAAAAAGTGCCAAAAAAGGCTGTTTACAAATATTGCGATAAATATTTTATCTGTTTTAGAATATCTGTGGAATATTGTTCCTAAATTTGTGTTAATTAATCACTAAACGATTTATAATAATTAATACAAAAAATTGGACGTAGATATGTCTATTTTTTTTGTTTTACGAATAGTTATATTCTTTAAATTTCAAAAGTATGGATTATGCTACGTAACAAATAAAAATAAACATACGTACCCGCGCAAGCAGCTGTCAGAAAATCACGAAATAAAAAAAATAAACACAGACAAGTGTATAAACTTTTTTAAACGAGGAACACGTCTGTTCGCGCCTATTTTAAGGCAACACTGATTACGATTTGTTTGAAGCGCGTCTAGATAAGTGAGGCAGGATTAAGGCGAGGTTTAATTGGGATTTTCCAAAAACGTACTATCTTTTAATGTCAAATGTGAAGTACAACTTTAAGGTACCTATTGAGATAGGAAAAATAATGTGTAAAGATAAAGATCTACACTAGCTTCAAAGTCATCATCCTATAAAGAATTAGTTGCAAAACGCAGGTCTATCAAAGAATAAATCACTAAATTCATAAATTACTTTGATAAAGTTGGTAGTCTATCACAAATATCCACAACAGAACTTACGGAATTAGTACCTTTTGACTCAGCCTGTGACCACGGCCAGTGCAACCTGGTCGAAACGTCAGGCAAATCAGAGGTATGTAATACCTTTAAATAAGTGATCGCGTTCATTCCCGTAAAAATAATAATTATTACGGAATTAGATTTAATATTAAATAAATTTCAAGGTTTATCGACAAGCTTTGACGAGTTTCAGATCGAGATTGAGGTTCAAAATTCTTTGGATATTGATTCAGAACTTGATGAGCGAGAACCTGTCGAACATGACCTGGTTCAGTACATAGCTATAGCTAAAATTGGGCAACAAAAATACGTGATGGAGGATGGCTGTAAGCGTCGTTAGTCTATCATGATCCATGCGGACTCTGATCATCAAAATCCTGGTATTCGTTTACCACAAATTCGGATTTCAAAATTTGACGGTTCCCATTCCGTTGGTTGGAGTTTAGGGACACATACATCAGTCTGGTTCACAAAAATGATCGCATCCAAGACATACATAAATTCCAGTGCGGGCAATGCTTTTTTTATTGACTATAATGTATTATTTTGAATATTCTGTATATTAATTCGTGAAGCAAAAAATTTGTTCTCCAACTTTATACCGACTTCGAAAAGGAAGGAGGTTTCTCAATTCGACCGCGTACATTATTCATATTTTTACGAAATCAAGAATTTCTTTTAAACAAATTAAAGAATTAGGAATCATATCTTCTGATTAACTAATCTTTATATCACATGGATTTTCCGACAAAATAAATTTGTGTGTGACTCAATATGCCTTGAAACTATGCCGGATTGTTTATAACAATTTCGATTTGTTTTACACACTTAAAAATCGTATATATCGATTACTTGACATGTACATTGCATGGATTTAAATTCTTTCGACGATTCAATGTTATATAAGCCAATAATGATGAGAAGTTCGTCGTGTTAGTTAGGACCGTCCGAGTGTGCCCAGACACATTTTACTCGCACACCAATGGTATCTTTCTCCTCACCTGTCAAGGAATTATGCTAGCCAGAACCGCCTGTCATTGTACCTACTCCGTCGAACGCGTGAGTCAGACAAGTCAATTCGTTTCCTATTTGACAATAACACAAAAAATCTACGAGCAATAATTACTTTAGAACTAAACACAGATAATGATATATGGTCATATTCATTTTTAACCGACTTCCAAAAGGAGGAGGTTCTCAATTTCATCGGTTTTTTTTTTTGTTTCTTTTTTGTTTTTTTTGTTTATGTATGTACATTGATTACTCCGTCAATTGTGGACCGATTTTGAAAATTCTTTTTGTATTCGAAAGGGTATGCTCCCCACGTGGTCCCATGGCCACCATATCAGGATCTGATGATGGGATCCCAAGGAAATTTAAGGAAACCCTCAAATTTACGTGAGCGCCTGCAATAAAGTTAAGGCAATTGTCTGCATGCCTTCATATTCTGTTATGTACCCTTAGTCGTATTCTTTCAAGTAATTTAGGTGAAATGATGATGAGAGATTTGAGAAAGACTAAAAAGCGATCAAAAACTAAAAAGTATAAAATAACTTAATTTGTATGTGCTGTAAACCTACAGATAACCGTATAATTTACCAGATAAAAAAACTTCGTTTAAAAAAACCGAATTCAAAAACTAAATAGTATAAAATAACTTAATTTGTATGTGCTACCTATTCATAGGTTTGAAGTCGGTGCCAAGCCAAAATGAAATAGTAGGTACGCACTCGCCGCTCGTGACCTTTAGCGGGATAGCTGCTCTTCGCATAAAACAAAACAACCGAAGCGTCGGTGACGTCGTTGACGTTCGTCTCCAAATATAGCGAGTATGGTACCTACTATTACATTTGGCTTGGCACCGAATTCAAACCTATGAATAGGTAGCACATACAAATTAAGTTATTTTATACTATTTAGTTTTTGAATTCGGTTTTTTTAAACGAAGTTTTTTTATCTGGTAAATTATACGGTTATCTGTAGGTTTTGTAGGAACAAAGGTGACACGAATTCCGCAACACTTTGAATATAAATAAATAAATAAAAAATAAATATTTCGGACACCTAACACACAACGTCATCTAGTCCCAAGCTAAGCAGAGCTTGTGATATGGGTACTAGACAACCGATATAAATGCATTTATATTTTTTTTTTTTGTAAATTCATACATATTATACATTGAAAACACCCAAACTCCGAAACAAATATTTGCAGGTCATACAAAGATTTGGTCCAACCCGGGCATCGAACCCAAGACCTCAAACACAGCAATCGCATAGGCTACCACTGCGCCAACGAGGCAGTCAATGTATCCTTTGGTAAAATACCGAAGTTAGAACAATTCAAAAAAAATCTTATCAACCGGGCTGATGTCCTTGAATCTCTCATCCGTAATAACTATTTAAATAAAAAATAATCACAAAAATGTATGCTTCCTCTCACTCCCGGATGTTACGCTATTTACATTTAGATGTGAATATGTGAATGTATGTATGTGGTAGAGTAGAGGTCAAGGGCTCAAATCCTCCTGTGGAGAAGCCTATTTCAAGCACTGGATTGTTAAAAGCATGTATGTTTGTATGATTCTAACATGTTATTAGTTGAGGTAGCTTCGGGTGACGAATATTATCAATAGATACTCCAGATAGTTGTGATAGCACTCGTGGTGTGATTTCAATGAAAGCTGACTTTGTATTCATGATAATATTTTTCTAAAGAAACAGTTTTAAAATGTGTATACACATTAACCTCATATATCTATCGCTGAAAGAGTACAAACTACAAAAATATGGATTTAAGAATAGTATTTGCAATTCAGTTCGCCCTCAGGGTTGCGGAGGTCCGATGCCAGTTCCATTAAAAAGAAACTAATATTCAGGTAAAACTGTTTGAATTAGTAGTCGACTCCAAACAATCTTCGGAATAATAAAGGCTAGGAAAGGAAGATAATAGTGTATGCAATCTTTATTGATGAACTCCTCAAGTATGGCCACGGTTTTTTTTGTGAGTCATATTGATTAACTACGGCTTATATGGTATCTTTGATCTGTTTAGATAACGTAACAGGTGTACAAGTTTGAACTTTTGTATTGTGGAATATTTGTATTCTACTAACTTTCGCTCGCGGTTCTGCCCGCTTCTTATGTCGGTTATCGAGGAAATATGTAGCTTATGTGTTTCCTCAAGAATCAAAGTATCTTTTTGCCAAACGTTGAAATCGCTGTAACGGTTTCGCCATGAAAGCGTAACAGAGAGACAGTTACTTTTGAATTTATAATATGAGTTTGGATATATAAATCACATATTGTAACAGTTTTTAGTACTCAACGTCTACTACACACATCAAAAGTGTCTAGGGATCAAGCATTTTTATGCGGATTTCTTGAGATTGAGATGTGGCTTTGGCCCTGGCCTGCTCAGTCGCCAGACTTGAACCCGATTGAGCATGCATGGGATATGCTACAGAGAAGACCTCTGCCGAATATGGAGGGTATCCAGTCGCAAGAAGACCTTTTTTTGTTGTTGCAACGAACATGGGCGGCCATTCCACAGCGTGATTTGGATGCACTCATTTTGAGTAAGCCAAACCGATGTTCTTGTGTTAGTGTTCGCGGTAGAAACACGGATTATTAATTGTTTAAGTTACCTAATAAAATTTTAAAGAAAACTGTTATTTCAGTCTTTTTTCGAACTTTAATGTTAGTGGTTCAAATGTCAAAAATCCTTTTATTAGGAAAATGGCAAATTTCTTTATTAATGCAAAGGTGACTTGGTTTATCGTTACTGTGACAAACGAAAACACTTTATTTGATGAATCCTTAAAGAAAATTTTAATTAATATCAATCAGGAGAAAAGTTATTGCAAAAATATATGTTGATCCCTAGACACATATGTTGATCCCTAGACACTTTTGATGTGTGTACATATAAACATTTATTCTGAATATATCTTGGTCTTAAAATTGAATTATAAATTAACACTCAAAGTTTCAACGCAATCTTGGGCTACGCTTTTTTAAGATTTTGCACAAAACGATCAATGATATTATATTTTTAAATACTTTTTGCTGAACACAATCATTAGTCTAGTCAACAAGTTCAAAAACGTGTTAAATAGAAATAAAGCTCCTAAAAATATGTGCGATAGCTCATTCGATTCGGAATGACGTCTAGAAAAATGTTTTTTAAGGGTTTATTAGGACATAAAAAAGTGCGATTATTATTCACAAAATAAGAAAAAAAACAAGGTATTTAGTTATTCGTTAATAACTTCTAAAATACTGATATTTAAGGAAATTTGAAAAAAGATCCCGAAAGAGGAGGAAATTTCCAATGAAAAAGTCCTAACTCCCGAAACATTATCTCTATAACTGTTTTTAGCGCTGAAAATTGGGCTCCGCGAGGTCGTCACGGAATAGGCGCGCCGCCTGAAAAACTGGTATATCACCTGAAATAATATTTTTATAGTATCAGATAACTATTTAAAAATTGAATAAATTATGGTGTAATCTAGACACTTGAACGTAAAAAACCACGGTGAAAAAAAACATGAATGTGGATTTTTCTAAAAGTTACACCATTGTTAATGACCTAGTTTTTTTCCAGTCTCTGTTTTTATAAATTACGGCATAAAAGTTTAAATAAGGTTAAAGTAAAAGTAAAAGTTCAAAGTGTTAGCGGTAATTCTAAATACAGTTGTGATTGTGCAGTTGACTTCCGGAACATCTCATAGTTAGATGCAATGGAGTATTGAATACATATTATTGAACTTGTCAGAATGAGGGTATCCGAATAATAAAAGTGTGGTTCCGTGAGTCGGGCGAGGTAGTATATAAAGCGGCGCGATCGGAAACAGGGCAGTCTCTCTTCAGATCTCGGGACGACCACATCTCTTGATTGTGACATGAGTCACTCCTGAGTCGTAAGTAATTTTCTATTATTTGATTTGTGGTTTATTGTATCTCTGTGTTTTATATCGTGTGTACGAGGCGATATTTACCTGTGGGGGAATTACAAGTCTGGTGACGAATTCCACAGGGCACCGCGGAGGAGTGAGCGTTGCACCAACCCCCTCGTGGGGGTTGCTGATGGTATGTAAGTTACTTCGTATCCGTTTAGTAGTGATTAGTGTTTGGCTATAGTCCAGATTGGCTGCCAGGGAAGCAGGTAGTCTTGGTCGAGGAGTGAAACAGTAAATAAGTGTTTTATAACAAGAATATTAAGTGTTTTTATTTTGTTAAAACCTAAGGTTTTAAAAGCAACCTAGTAAGGTGGGAAAAGCTACAGAAAAGGCTTGTACAATGTGCAATGCGGCAATAGGTACAGCCAGGCACTTACTGACAGGTTGTAAGGCGCTATTAGACCGGGGTCATTATTCACGTCGCCATGATAGGGTATTACACATCATACGCGAAGCTATGAGTTTATCACTGGCGAGAGCGAAAAAAGGAATAACAACAAACATTGTTGGATTTCGAACGTCATTATAATGGCAACATTTTGATTGTCACTTTTTTTTGTTTGACGTTTTGACGTTTGAGGTTAAAAAAGTACAAAAAAGACGCGTGTTGAAAACGGTCGACGATTGTTGTTTGAAAACCGTAATTAATTGATATTAAGCTAATTGGATTGTCTGGTTGGACTCGCGAGTTTTGTAGGCGCGTTCCGCGATAGCTGAAGCAAGTGAGTTGTAATTCGAATATCCGTGATAGCTGATACAAGTTTGTTGTAATTCGAATACCTTGGAAGTTGTACAGCACTTTAGGAGTTTATGATTGTGTGACGACGCAGAGAAGAACTACCCAAGAGATCTCTTGGAACGCCGAGAACACGGAAGCCACACACTCCAGTAAGTGCTTGATGAATTTAGTTTAGATTAAGAACACGGTGAATCGCCGTGGATCATTCTTCTTGCCAATGGACTAGTAGCGAGTGAGAGGACTGATCATTTTGGTAGCAGAGCGTGATTTACCTCTGAGTCGAGCACTCCGTAGTGCCTCAGAAGGTGATACCTCATTGATTAGGTAGGTAATTATACTGTTCCACTGTCCACATATCTTTGATTCCACTGATATAGCTATTTAAATAAGTATTTAAAACAATTTGTTAGCATAATGATTGAATGTAGGTAGTTCACACATTTAATTAAGATTAATTGTAAAACTTATTTTACTAATTGTTTACTGATTTGAACTATATTGTATACTTGATATTGATTGTTTGGGACAGTTGGTCCAATATATTAACCCAATCACACATTTGGTTATTGGTTGAATTGTAAAACTTAATATTAAATATTGATTGTTTGGGACAATAAAATTGGTCCAATATATTAGTCTAATACAATTAGATTTGGCTAGCCCAAAGACAATATTACTAGAATAATATTGTTATATCATTCTAATATTGTTTGGTGAAGATTAAATTCAATTATTTTTAATAAAATTAACTTATTGTTAGTGGGCATTGATAAAGTGAAACTTGTAGGTAGATATATATCTGAGATTAAGTGACTGCACAAGCACTTAATAGGGTTTTATATAAAGTTCCTAATAGTGTTTTGCCGCTATGTCGTTCTCATTGTACCGGGCTAAGATTAGCACAGAATTGAGATGGTTTACATCCGTTCAAGGCCTCCTATGCCGACCAGATAGACAAGATGCACTGTTGGCTCGGGCTTTGGATGCGCCGGCCCGGCTGGAGGTTATGATGGAAGCGCTTACCAAGGCCCTTGAGGAGGAGAAGGTCAGCGATCAGATAAGGTCCGCGATGGAGGCTGATGTTGACCAGTGCCTCTCAATTGTTGATGACATTCAGCAGCACATAGCAGAAATAAAGCGCCAGCGCAGAACTGGCTGTGATGAAGAAGCTGTGGAAGGCCCACACTCTCGCGGGGTTGTATCAAAACTGCCTCAGATACAACTACCCAGCTTTGATGGAGAGCTCGGTGAGTGGGTCAGCTTCATCAATTTATTTGACAGTTTGATCCACTTAAGGGAGGATTTACCTAAGGCCTATAAGATGGCACAACTGATGTCAGCTCTGAAGGGAGAGCCTAGGGAACTGGTAGCCCATTTGACGGTGACCGAGGGCAATTATGAGATTGCCCGTCAAATGTTGGTAAGGCGCTACCAGAACAAAAGAAGGCTGGTTGATGCTCAGCTCAAGAGGCTGTTTAGCGTCCCTTCAGTGACTCGGGTCTCTGCCAGACAGGCAGAAGTGTTGAACCCGTTGTTGAGTGTCACTAGGGCATTAGAAAATTTGGGCTTGCCAGTTGAACAATGGTCTTACATGTTAGTATACATAGTACTGTCCCGGTCGCAGTCGATGTGCAGACCAGGTTTGAGCAGCATCACGGTCAGGGTGCAGACAACTTGCCCACCTCTTCCCAACTTATGGAGTTTTTGGAGGAAGAGTGTCGGAGGGCAGAGAACATGAGTTCGTTCTCGAAGCCCGCTGCGGAATCACAGATGGCTACTCGGAGCCCTGTGAGGAGGGGACTTCCGCAGAGAGGGCCAAGGCAGTTGTATGGACACATGGGTGCCTCAACACCTGTACAGGATGCCTGCCTGTATTGTAAACAGGGTGGCCATAGTGTGGCAATGTGTAAATTTTGTGGAGGCCGCCATCTTGAGTTGCTCTGCATGAATAGGCCCGGCCAACATCATGCAGATGGACAGGGCCGGACTCAGGGACAGATGGGATTACGTACACAGGGCCGGTCGATTATCGCCGCCCATCATGGAACGCCCCCGGTTGGATCACCGCACCCCCCCTATCCGTGGACGGCACCAAGTAGAGCGCCGCGACTGGAGGGGCACTTACGAGGGACCATGGGATCCCTACCACACTGATATGCCCGGTTGCTCGGGTTATAATGCCCCACGCATTATAACCCGAGGCGCTCTACTTGGTGCCGTCCACGGATAGGGGGGGCCCCCGCTACGAAATTGCAGCTCAATCAAATTTGGTCCCCAACCGGAGGCTATAGTCTTGCCCACTGCCTCCGTGTGTGTTTAGGGTTTGATGTCGACACCCCAGGTACGGTTGACGTGCTACTGGGAGTAGACGTTCTGGGTAAGTTTTGCTGTCGGATCGGCGAGTCTTGCAGCATGATCGACTCATGGCTGTGGAGACATGTGCCAGGAGAATTGAACCCGTCGGATTGTGCATCCAGGGGATGCCGGGCTCCTGAGTTAGTTAACCATCAGTTATGGTGGGGCCCCCCTTGGCTGACAAGGAAGGAATCGGACTGGCCCCTTAACAACGCGAAATTGCCTATGGACTGTGGTATAATAGCAGCCGTGTATGTGACCCAGGAGGTCCAGGAGACTGACGCGAGTTTCCTGATTGAGCGGTATAGCTCTCTTGATAAATTGATCAATGTAAATTGTTGGATCAGGAGATTCGTTCGGAATTGTCGCACTTCGCGCGAACAGCGAACGCTAAGCCCAATTCTGTCACCGGCAGAGCGAAATGAGTCGCTTCTGAATTTGATCCGGTTGGTACAGTCTTCGAACTTTGGAGCAAAATTGGCGAGTCTACGAACTGGGCGTTCCAAATTGAAGGGTGCTGTCGCGCGTCTCAACCCGTTTATAGGTTCGGCCGGGTTGCTTCGGGTAGGAGGAAGATTGCGCAATGCGTTTCTGCCGTATTCGGCTAGTCACCCCCTACTGCTCCCCAAGGGAGGGCAATTGGTTGAGTTGTTGGTGACTGACCGGCATGTTAAAACACTCATGCAGGTTGTAACGCCTTGTTAGCTACACTCCAGAGGGAGTTTTGGATTTTGTCTGGGCGTCGTACCATACGGAACATCGTGTTTCGGTGCATGCCTTGTTATAGGAGCAAGGCTGCCACGATGCAGCCTCACATGGGGGATCTGCCCCATGATCGGGTGAATGAGGATAGGCCATGGGCGGGTGTTGGTACAGACTTTGCGGGCCCATTCTTAGTAAAAAGCGGAACGCGAAACAGTACAAGGCGTACCTTTGTGTGTTCGTCTGTTTATCCACAAAGGCGGTGCATCTCGAGCTCGTTGCTGACCTCACGACGGAAGCCTTTATAGCGTGCTTGGACAGATTCGTTTCCCGAAGGGGACTGCCAGCACTGATTCGTTCCGATAACGGAACCAACTTCGTAGGTGCAGAACGATACTTACGAGATGTAGTTAAGTTTTTAAATGAAAACAAAGTGGATATTGAAACAGCCCTCTCCCGTCGGGGTATACAATGGACCTTCAGTCCACCAGGTTGCCCCCACTGGGGCGTGATTTTTGAAGCCGTAGTAAAGTCAGCTAAGACGTATTTAGGGCGTATTGTAGGTCAGACCGCGCTGACATTTGAGGAACTCGCGACGTTGTTTTGTAAGATCGAAGCGGTTCTCAACTCGCGACCGTTGTGTCCACTCAGCTCGGATCCAAATGACCTGGAGGCGTTGACTCCAGGCCATTTCTTAATTGGTCAGCCACTTATCGCGCTGCCCGAACACCCGTTCGAAGATGTGAAATTGTTTCGGTTGTCTCGGTATCAGATGTTGCAGCAGTTTTCCCAGAATTTTTGGAAACGTTGGTCTCTAGAATATCTGCACATTCTGCAACAGCGCCTTAAGTGGACTGACAAAACTAGTCCCCCTAATGTTGGTGACCTCGTGCTGGTTAAGGATGCTAACCTACCGCCACTGCGTTGGCGCCGGGTGTGCATTGTTAACTTGTTCCATGGTAAGGATGGGACCCCCCGGTCCGCAGAGGTTCTTGTTGGGGACTCAGTTATCAAACGAGCGGTAGCAACGTTATCTCGCCTGCCTGTAGATTAGGGAACAGGTACGGACCTGTTCGAGCGGGTGACTGTTGGATTTCGAACGTCATTATAATGGCAACATTTTGATTTTTGATCACTTTTTTTGTTTGACGGTTTGACGTTTGAGGTTAAAAAAGTACAAAAAAGACGCGTGTTAAAAACGGTCAACGATTGTTGTTTGTAAACCGTAATTAATTGATATTAAGCTAATTGGATTATCTGGTTGGAGTCGCGAGTTTTGTAGGCGCGTTCCGCGATAGCTGAAGCGAGTGAGTTGTAATTCGAATATCCGTGATAGCTGATACGAGTTTGTTGTAATTCGAATACCTTGGAAGTTGTACAGCACTTTAGGAGTTTATGATTGTGTGACGACGCAGAGAACACGGAAGCCACACACTCCAGTAAGTGCTTGATGAATTTAGTTTAGATTAAGAACACGGTGAATCGCCGTGGATCAGTCTTCTTGCCAATGGACTAGTAGCGAGTTAATGCTTAAACTCATGGGTCCTATAGGTATTACAAGTATCACAAAGTGATCGCCCCATTGGTGAGAGGACTGATCAAACATAAAAACTAACATCGCGTTTGTAAAGGAAGGCTCAACAAAAAAGACTTCACTCACACAAAAGCCGTACTCAATTATAAATACCGCCAGTGACTGGACATTATTAGTGGACACGTATGAAAATCACTACAGAATACAAGAGGATATCCATGCCTCGGCGTCCAGACCAGACATATTTCTTTATGCAATGTCAATTAAGCGTGTAGTACTAGTAGAACTCACGATGTCGTGGGAAACGAAAATCCCTAAAGACCACGCTTTAAAAAGAAACAAGTACTTTGACTTAACCAACGAAATAACTAAAAATGGTTATGTCGTTGCGCTGTATGCCGTGGAAGTGGGTGCGAGGGGTATACCAGCTAAATCCCTCTATAACCTGCTTAAAGACCTTGGATTGCTAAGAGCTGCAGTAAGCTCTTTTCTTGAACGAATATCCAAAGCGGCATTGCTAGGCTCATTTCAAAAATGGTTAGGTAGAAGGGGTAACACGGCGGACAGTGGAGGCGAGCGTTGACGCGTCGTAAGGAGTGCTCCTTAAACCTAAACCTGGGTCGCAATTCCCAGGCACTGTCGAAGTCGCAGGTGTTGCCCCCATCTATCACGCGATGGACCCGGCACCCGCGCGATGAATCCATGGAACGCTAAGAAATAGGTCTCTAAAAATTTTCCGCTTCTTGGAGCTCTTCTTATTTATGTACGTTATAAAGTTAGTACAAAGTAGGAATTTAGTTTTTTTTTTGTATTTAAATCATTTAAGAAATATTACTTTTTCTTACAAATTTCTTTTTTAAAAAGTGGAAAAAAAATATTACTTATTTTTTATATACCTACTTTGTTATATATGGTTGTTCTGGTAATTTTTTGAAGTTTTCGAAAAAAATATAACGATTAATATTATTTGTTTATAACAAATTGTTAAGTTAATTAACAATGAAATTATTTATACAAAAATATATTTCTCTGTTAATCCATTGAAAAGTGTATATGATGACTATTAAGAATAAAAAAAATCTAAACTAATTATTTAAACAATCGAAATATAAAAAAACGATTTTAAACACTATAAAAATTATTTAACAAAATATTTTTTTACAAAAACATTATTTCATCTATGGTAAGCTAAGCTAATATGGTAAAAAAAAAACAAAATAGTCTATTTGTTTAAAAAAATAATTTTAACAAAAATCTTAAAACAAAAATTTCTGATGTTAATTAATGCCTACATTAGATACAAAAACAGCAGTTATAAGATATTACTCAAAAAAAAAAATTAATAACATTTTTAGAAAATTCATTTTCTGTTATTTTTTTTTTTTTTTTTTATGTATTGCTCGCCAAAATGACTCTACTCTGCCTGATGGAAAGCATAAGCAGAATCCAAGAGTGTCGGTCACCATACTCACTGCGAATGCAGACAATGCAGTATGGCGACCCACACCATGGCGGCCTAGTGATGCTTCTGCATCTTTTAGTCTAGTCAACAAGTATGGAACTTGTTGACTAGACTATTTGGGCCTCCGGTCTCGCACTCACCAACGAAACACGACAGCACGATCGCTGTCATTTTTTTTATGTCATGTTTAAAAAAAATATAATTAACAAAATAATAAGCTTAAGAATTGTTTTTTGCGTAACTTTATTACGTACCTAAATAAGACCAATTATTTAAACTTTATGTCGTACCTAATTTATAAAAACAGAGACTGGAAAAAAACTATGTAATTAACAATGGTGTAACTTTTTGAAAAATCCACATTAATTTTTTTTTTCACCGTGGTTTTTTTCGTTCAAGTGTCTAGATTACACCAGAATTTATTCAAATTTTTAAATAGTTATCTGATACTATAAAAATATTATTTTAGGTGATATACCAGTTTTTCAGGCGGCGCGCCTATTCCGTGACGACCTCGCGGAACCCAATTTTCAGCGTTAAAAACAGTTATAGAGATTATGTTTCGGGAGTTAGGACTTTTTCATTGGAAATTTCCTCCTCTTTGGGGATCTTCTTTTAAATT
Organism: Diaphora mendica; assembly: GCA_949125395.1. Lineage (NCBI taxonomy): Eukaryota > Metazoa > Arthropoda > Insecta > Lepidoptera > Erebidae > Diaphora > Diaphora mendica. The sequence goes on from OX421310.1 coordinate 59,056,430, forward strand.
TCCTTAAATATCAGTATTTTAGAAGTTATTAACGAATAACTAAATACCTTGTTTTTTTTTCTTATTTTGTTAATAACAATCGCAATTTTTTATGTGCTAATAAACCCTTAAAAACATTTTTCTAGACGTCATTCCGAATCGAATGAGCTATCGCACATATTTATAGGAGCTTTATTTCTATTTAACACGTTTTTGAACTTGTTGACTAGACTACATGTGTCTGAGTGTAATTTATCTATATTGCATATTTAGAAATATATAGGTATGTTCTATGGTAAGTCGGTCTATAATAAAATAAATAAAAATAAAATGCCTTTTATTTTCATGCATGTACGTACACACACAATAACAAGCTATTTACCACATTGTTATATAAGTGTAGATATTAATTATTGAACATTAATATAATTTCAAACAATTGTGTATTTTATTATATTTGTTAGTAAGAAATCTTAAATTTATTATTATTTAAGAGATTTATAAACATTTCAACAATCCATTTTTATGAGATTGATTATTAGATTAGATTATTATGTATTATTATTTTTAATAGGATTAAATAGAACTTTAAACTTTAAACATGCAGAATCCCTCTTAGGTGAGGGTGGAGGCCTCCTTCAAATTTTTTACGTTGAACTTCAGATGACCGATTACATAGTACATACTTTATTTTTGCCATAGAGTCCATTAGTTCGATTAAGCGTTCTCTGGTAGCCAGGGTTCTTAATTATATGTAGGCACATAGAGTATTTGGTTGCTTGTATGGCTGCTAGCAGTTAGTCTCTGGAGGGTTGTGGTCGATCTCTCCCTCGATGACCAGTCGTAGTGGGAGATTCTGTGGTTGAGTTGGAGGAGCCATCAGTTGTTGCTACTTTGTGTTGTGCTGGGTGCTACCGAGAAGAATTGGGGAGTTTTCAGTGTGCGTGTAGTGAAGTTTCGGTTTTTTCAGGATAAAGTCTTTAATATTATTTTTTGATGGTTGGATTCTATCCTGTTTCCCAGTCGGTCGGTCTATACTATATTGTTTTTTGTCTGTATTCTTTTGCCTGTTTCTCTGAAGTATGCCAACAAAAGAGCCAGATAAATCAGTGTTTTATTTATTTTCATCTACTCTCCACCGAGATTACCACATTCAACTGTGCGAGAACTTCACTCTGCAACCCATACATCATCACAATACATATCTTATAATTACACTGAAATAGAACAAATGATCGTAAAAAGTATAATTTACATACATATAGTAACTAAACTTTCGAGTTTAAGTTATAATAACTAGCAAGTAAGTGGGACTGAAACAATAGGTAAATTACAAAATGAGGACGTTAAATACAACTCTGGCTAACACTTTCGTGAATACGACGTGTAGAATACACGTCGTATTCAAGTTAAATAAATTAAATATTCAATCAATTTTATAAGAACAATAGTTTTTTGAATTACCCAGTTTCAGACATCATTGCTAACATTAAAGGCTGACATATAAAACGTGCTTAGACTAAGACTTAAGACCTACCTCACGAGTTATGTGTGCATTGAATGAAATTTATAGCCATTATGCTTAGCTCCAGCTGAGCAAATGCTTAGCATAGTCTAAGTCACCGAAATCCTTGACTTAGCAATTACGTACGCGCTCGTAAAGATGGTTCGATTGTCCAGTTAGAAAAGCCGTAATCTAGTTCGAAAGCGTTGTAACAGAAGTCTGTAAGGGCATGGCGTGTAAGGGTACATTTGTCATTTTATTTGCGATTGAACTCGAGACAACCTCAAAAATTGGTATCATGACATTTAACAAGTCAACGATTTTTATAAGCCTCTTAAGAAGCTCGAGGGAAGAACTACGCAGTCAAGAGCCTAATCGTTGATCAGCAGTTGACGAAATAATAATAAATATTGCACGCTTAAATTAATTGTTTTATTACAATAAAGTCAATTTTACATAAATTAAAACTATAGCTATAATTACGGGTACAATTCGCGATTTTTTAAATTATTTTTAAATTAAGCTGATTTTGATGACTCCTTCGGTAGTTCGTTAACCACACTCACGTGAATGTAAGAGTAATAATTAGTTAATCTCAATACAAATACGATGATCTATACAATTAGTTGCCAGTTAAAAAACTTATAATTTTAGGAAGTCGTCTGTCGTTTTTTGAATAATAGTGGTAATCCACCGATTACACTTTGAACGATGCTAGATTGAGGGTTCACAATTGGGTATCGGAGAGTCTCTGGAGCTGGGCTGACTGTGAACCAGGAGAGGACAGCAGCTAGACCTGCTAGGGACTGCATCAGACCCAGGCGTTCTCCTGAAAGTCCACAAAAACGAATTATTACAGAATCTTGGCAGTTTGAACACATCGTTGTTTTCGGGTGTTGCTTTTCATTCCCACTATAATTTAGAAGTTCTTCTAGAATTTTAAATTATATACTTTGCACCAATTTTATAACCTTTTTACTTAAAGTCTGTAGAAAATAGAAAGGACTAATTTGATTTTTTGTTGGTTGGAACTAGATCAGAAGTCCAACAGAAGATTTAGGATTCAAATTGTGATGAGCAGTGACATAACCCTGGATCTGTGGCCCTGCAGTTAGGACCACCAGTATGTGATAGACTGTTAGACATTATAGGACGAGATGAATCCCTCAAAGTTATCACTAACTAGCTGACCCACGCAACGTTTGCGTCTCCTATTGCCCGTAGCGTGATAATTTTCCCCCGTTTTTGAAACATTCTTCATTGGTGCTCCGCTCCTATTGGTCGTAGCGTGATGATAGATAGCCTATAGCCTTCCTCGATAAATGTACTATCCAAAATTTTTCAAATCGGACCATCGGTTCCTGAGATTAGCGCGTTCAAACAAACAAACTCTTCAGCTTTATATAATAGTATAGATGTCCCTTTTTAACCTACTTCAAAAAAGGAAGAGGTTATCAATCGACTGTTTTTTTTTATGTTTGTTACCTCATAACTTTCGACTGGGTGAACCGATTTTGATGATTCTTTTTTATTTGAAAGCTGGTGCTTCCCGTGTGGTCCCATTTCTATTTGGTCCAGATCTTGAAGTCCGTTCTTTTTTTGTTAAAATTTGAAATTATTATAAAACTACTAGGTTTTGCCCGTGGCTCAAACCGCGTGTATGTCCGTTATCGCGGTAAAGAGCAACCTATGATCTTACTCAAGGGTCGAAGTATGTCCACGGCAAATTTAATTGAAATCGGTGCAGAGGTTTAGCCGGTATGTAACACATTTATAACATTAGTGTAGATATTCGTCCAGGATCAGAGGATACACTTACCAACACATGCTCTGGGTCCATCACCAAACGGTAAATACACGAACTTCTTACTGGAGTCAAACTCATCAGGACTGAACCTCTCCGGTCTGAATACTTCTGGATCCTTAAAGTATTTAGGGTCATTGTGTAGCGATTGCAAAGGTATCAGCACCTTGGTGTCCTTGTCTATCGTGAAGTTGAGGTCAGGGAACGTGTAAGGCTTTGTGCACCTCCTCAAGAGGAAGCCGAGAGAAGGAAACATGCGCATTCCTTCTTTGAAGACCCATTCTAAGTATACCATTTCTTTGACTGCGTCGTAGCAGAATTTGCCGTCGTGTTTCTTCAGGACTCGATCAATTTCGTCCTGTAATGGAAAATAATATTATCCAGTTTAGAGCCATTATTAGATGAGAGATCGCCTAACAGTTAAATTTTAACAATTGAGGATGATTCTTGATCATTGTTACACAAACTATCAACATCATACTAGGCAATTTAAAAAAATATCCCGATAGTACACAATCGTATTACATGAAAACGTATTCCTTTACATGACAACTGCCGTGCTAGGAATCATCATCATAGTATAAAACAAAGTCGCTTTCTCTGTCCCTATGTCCTTATATCCCTATGTATGCTTAAATCTTTAAAACTACGCAACGGATTTTGATGCGGGTTTCTTTAAGAGGAAGGTTTTTATGTATAATAAATACATAATGTAGTATGGAAACACTGTTAATTTTCGAGGTTTCTAATGTGATGTAGCAAATAAACACATTTTTTGCGCTTACATTGCAAACGAGCTCTGGTTGCACACAATGGTTGCACCCTACGAGATAGATCAAAATAATGTACTACAGTATTGTACACCTTAAAAAGTACTATAAAAAAGTTCGCGAAGGTATATGTCTATCTCTTAGGGATAACCCACAACAACCATTTTTTATTCCTTTCTTTTTACGAGAAATAATGGCTTATTTACGAAGTGATTTTAAGCAATACAGAATGAATCCTTATACAATTAGGTAAATTAAATACATTGTGCATTTAATATAGATCAAAATGGCCCTTTACAGTATCTAATTTAAATGAAGATATTCGAAGATATTACAGATTTAAAATGCACGAATCGTGTCGTCGGCGGGGGCATCTGAAATCCACCCGTGCGAAGCCGGGGCGGGTCGCTAGTAACTATATAAACTCTGTCGCGAAGAACTTTAAAACAATACACGAAGAAAATACAAAGAAGTCACAGAAAAACTACTTTTGTATCACACAAAGGCCAACAGTGTGGGTATCGAACCCACACCTCTCATCATAATAGAAAATGGCGATGAATCCGCTTAAACAATTAGGCCATCCGTACAGTCAAGTATCATAGTTCTAGCAGAGACCCCAGGCCTATGTGAACAGTAATAATAAAAATATAGAAATTCAATGCTCACTATGGAATGTTAACGCTTACCTGTGCTTTCTTTTGTACATCTTGATTGTAAGCAAGCTGATGCAGCGTGAAGCTGGTGGCTGAAGAGGACGTTTCAAAACCAGCCGCGAAGAAAACGAACACCTGCGCAGCAATAACTCCATCATTGAACTCCAACCTGGCCTCTTCTGGCGTTCCGTCTGGCTTTTGTCTTTCCAATGAGTCACCAACAATAGTACCCTTCATACGGCATTCCAGCATCAGATCTAAAAAGTCATTTCTTCCAGAAGGCTTGTAATTCCTCATCCTTAACATTTCTCCAACCAATTCATTGATACCTTTTTCAATACGTCCCCACATCTTTAAATTATAAAATATTCCCGGAAACGTTTCTTTTAATATTGCCTTGATGATATCCTTAAATTCAGGTTCAAATATCGTTTTGCCAAGTTTTCTGAAAGCTGAATTTTCGTCATTCAGCGAGTTAGAGTCTAGGCCGAAGCCACAGGCCCCTATAAAATCTGTGGTGTACCTTGCCATTATATCCCTGGCGTCAACTGCTTTTTCATCAGCTGCTGCCTGAAGGGTCAACGCCTTTAGACTTTCTGCTCTTTCCACGATCAGCGGAAACATCGCTTTAAGTTTACCAGTTGTGAAGGCTGGAGTCATTCTCTGTCTGAGAAGCTTCCAAGCATCTCCATCAGCGAAGAACAGATTCTGCATCAATGGTTCAAAGACTGTGTTATGTGAGGTGAAACCCCTTTTGAAGAATGACGTAAAGTCTGTTATTAAGATTCTTTTGGCAATTTCTGGATCTCTGATGACCAGTTCTGGCATATTGGACCGGTAGAAGCCGACGACCGGTTCGTTTGGATACCGCCAGTATAATTCGTCAGCTATTTGTGTCTTGCTGGATCTGAACAAAAGTCCCTTTAAGTTGTTACCGATGTAAGGCAGAGGTTTGTCATGTTTGACGCCTCTTTTCTCCCAATACTTAAAATTTCTGGTGCTGTAGAAATAGAGGCTGATGATTACAATGACGATGATGGCAGCGGTGATCATCTTTCAATTACCTATTCGAACTATGTGATTTTATTGTCTGTACTCTCTCTCGTATTATCTGAAACAATATAGAAATAAAATAAGTTTTATTTATAAATGTATTGTTTATGTCAGTATGAAGATATTGTGTTCGTTCTTAACTGATTGAGCGAGTCTGTTTGTTAAAACTTAAAGCTTTCAACTGCTCGACCGAATATCACCAGTATGTCTTGTATGGAAAACTTCTTTTGTAAGGAAAAGCCTATGTCTAGCACTGGAATATTAGAGGCTGTTGGTGATGATGTCTTGGATAAGTAATGGACACAAGAAACTTTATCCAGAATTATATAAAAAGCCAATTTGTGTCGTAGGCTCCATAGGATTGGAGCCTTTTGTGCCGACAAAAGCTAGTTTTCTTATAGTTAAAAGTAATTCTTTACCGATCCATACCTTATGAACAGAACCTTTAGTAGGTAGTAGAGCCACGCTGATTTCAGCACGAATGGGCCGGCTCGACCGGGGCGGTACTACCCTCGCACAGAAAATCAACGTAAAATGACAGCGTTCATGCTGTCGTGTTTCGTTGGTGAGTGCGAGACCGGAGGCCCAATTAGTCTAGTCAACAAGTTCCATACTTGTTGACTAGACTAAAAGATGCAGTAGCATCACTAGGCCGCCATGGTGTGGGTCGCCATGCTGCATTGTCTGCATTCGCAGTGAGCATGGTGACCACCACTCTTGGATTCTGCTTATGCTTTCCATCAGGCAGAGTAGAGTCATTTTGGCGGGCCAAACAAAAAAAAAAAAAAAAAAAAAGTAAAAAATGAAAAATAAATTATAGTTTAATGGTTTCTCAATCATTTTATTTTCTAAAACCGCCCGTGCCGCGGTGCAAAACTAGTCAAATATACAAGTAAAAGTTACTCCTTATATCATCAGCTCGCTCTCAGTAAAATTCTTGTCAAAATTCGTCCAGCAGTTTCAGTTCGTCAATACATACATAATATACACAGAAAACATTCAAACTCCGAATTTGCAGAACATACAAACAATTTATTAGTCCGACTGCCCGGGTACGATTCCCCAAAGAAAAAGTGCCAAAAAAGGCTGTTTACAAATATTGCGATAAATATTTTATCTGTTTTAGAATATCTGTGGAATATTGTTCCTAAATTTGTGTTAATTAATCACTAAACGATTTATAATAATTAATACAAAAAATTGGACGTAGATATGTCTATTTTTTTTGTTTTACGAATAGTTATATTCTTTAAATTTCAAAAGTATGGATTATGCTACGTAACAAATAAAAATAAACATACGTACCCGCGCAAGCAGCTGTCAGAAAATCACGAAATAAAAAAAATAAACACAGACAAGTGTATAAACTTTTTTAAACGAGGAACACGTCTGTTCGCGCCTATTTTAAGGCAACACTGATTACGATTTGTTTGAAGCGCGTCTAGATAAGTGAGGCAGGATTAAGGCGAGGTTTAATTGGGATTTTCCAAAAACGTACTATCTTTTAATGTCAAATGTGAAGTACAACTTTAAGGTACCTATTGAGATAGGAAAAATAATGTGTAAAGATAAAGATCTACACTAGCTTCAAAGTCATCATCCTATAAAGAATTAGTTGCAAAACGCAGGTCTATCAAAGAATAAATCACTAAATTCATAAATTACTTTGATAAAGTTGGTAGTCTATCACAAATATCCACAACAGAACTTACGGAATTAGTACCTTTTGACTCAGCCTGTGACCACGGCCAGTGCAACCTGGTCGAAACGTCAGGCAAATCAGAGGTATGTAATACCTTTAAATAAGTGATCGCGTTCATTCCCGTAAAAATAATAATTATTACGGAATTAGATTTAATATTAAATAAATTTCAAGGTTTATCGACAAGCTTTGACGAGTTTCAGATCGAGATTGAGGTTCAAAATTCTTTGGATATTGATTCAGAACTTGATGAGCGAGAACCTGTCGAACATGACCTGGTTCAGTACATAGCTATAGCTAAAATTGGGCAACAAAAATACGTGATGGAGGATGGCTGTAAGCGTCGTTAGTCTATCATGATCCATGCGGACTCTGATCATCAAAATCCTGGTATTCGTTTACCACAAATTCGGATTTCAAAATTTGACGGTTCCCATTCCGTTGGTTGGAGTTTAGGGACACATACATCAGTCTGGTTCACAAAAATGATCGCATCCAAGACATACATAAATTCCAGTGCGGGCAATGCTTTTTTTATTGACTATAATGTATTATTTTGAATATTCTGTATATTAATTCGTGAAGCAAAAAATTTGTTCTCCAACTTTATACCGACTTCGAAAAGGAAGGAGGTTTCTCAATTCGACCGCGTACATTATTCATATTTTTACGAAATCAAGAATTTCTTTTAAACAAATTAAAGAATTAGGAATCATATCTTCTGATTAACTAATCTTTATATCACATGGATTTTCCGACAAAATAAATTTGTGTGTGACTCAATATGCCTTGAAACTATGCCGGATTGTTTATAACAATTTCGATTTGTTTTACACACTTAAAAATCGTATATATCGATTACTTGACATGTACATTGCATGGATTTAAATTCTTTCGACGATTCAATGTTATATAAGCCAATAATGATGAGAAGTTCGTCGTGTTAGTTAGGACCGTCCGAGTGTGCCCAGACACATTTTACTCGCACACCAATGGTATCTTTCTCCTCACCTGTCAAGGAATTATGCTAGCCAGAACCGCCTGTCATTGTACCTACTCCGTCGAACGCGTGAGTCAGACAAGTCAATTCGTTTCCTATTTGACAATAACACAAAAAATCTACGAGCAATAATTACTTTAGAACTAAACACAGATAATGATATATGGTCATATTCATTTTTAACCGACTTCCAAAAGGAGGAGGTTCTCAATTTCATCGGTTTTTTTTTTTGTTTCTTTTTTGTTTTTTTTGTTTATGTATGTACATTGATTACTCCGTCAATTGTGGACCGATTTTGAAAATTCTTTTTGTATTCGAAAGGGTATGCTCCCCACGTGGTCCCATGGCCACCATATCAGGATCTGATGATGGGATCCCAAGGAAATTTAAGGAAACCCTCAAATTTACGTGAGCGCCTGCAATAAAGTTAAGGCAATTGTCTGCATGCCTTCATATTCTGTTATGTACCCTTAGTCGTATTCTTTCAAGTAATTTAGGTGAAATGATGATGAGAGATTTGAGAAAGACTAAAAAGCGATCAAAAACTAAAAAGTATAAAATAACTTAATTTGTATGTGCTGTAAACCTACAGATAACCGTATAATTTACCAGATAAAAAAACTTCGTTTAAAAAAACCGAATTCAAAAACTAAATAGTATAAAATAACTTAATTTGTATGTGCTACCTATTCATAGGTTTGAAGTCGGTGCCAAGCCAAAATGAAATAGTAGGTACGCACTCGCCGCTCGTGACCTTTAGCGGGATAGCTGCTCTTCGCATAAAACAAAACAACCGAAGCGTCGGTGACGTCGTTGACGTTCGTCTCCAAATATAGCGAGTATGGTACCTACTATTACATTTGGCTTGGCACCGAATTCAAACCTATGAATAGGTAGCACATACAAATTAAGTTATTTTATACTATTTAGTTTTTGAATTCGGTTTTTTTAAACGAAGTTTTTTTATCTGGTAAATTATACGGTTATCTGTAGGTTTTGTAGGAACAAAGGTGACACGAATTCCGCAACACTTTGAATATAAATAAATAAATAAAAAATAAATATTTCGGACACCTAACACACAACGTCATCTAGTCCCAAGCTAAGCAGAGCTTGTGATATGGGTACTAGACAACCGATATAAATGCATTTATATTTTTTTTTTTTGTAAATTCATACATATTATACATTGAAAACACCCAAACTCCGAAACAAATATTTGCAGGTCATACAAAGATTTGGTCCAACCCGGGCATCGAACCCAAGACCTCAAACACAGCAATCGCATAGGCTACCACTGCGCCAACGAGGCAGTCAATGTATCCTTTGGTAAAATACCGAAGTTAGAACAATTCAAAAAAAATCTTATCAACCGGGCTGATGTCCTTGAATCTCTCATCCGTAATAACTATTTAAATAAAAAATAATCACAAAAATGTATGCTTCCTCTCACTCCCGGATGTTACGCTATTTACATTTAGATGTGAATATGTGAATGTATGTATGTGGTAGAGTAGAGGTCAAGGGCTCAAATCCTCCTGTGGAGAAGCCTATTTCAAGCACTGGATTGTTAAAAGCATGTATGTTTGTATGATTCTAACATGTTATTAGTTGAGGTAGCTTCGGGTGACGAATATTATCAATAGATACTCCAGATAGTTGTGATAGCACTCGTGGTGTGATTTCAATGAAAGCTGACTTTGTATTCATGATAATATTTTTCTAAAGAAACAGTTTTAAAATGTGTATACACATTAACCTCATATATCTATCGCTGAAAGAGTACAAACTACAAAAATATGGATTTAAGAATAGTATTTGCAATTCAGTTCGCCCTCAGGGTTGCGGAGGTCCGATGCCAGTTCCATTAAAAAGAAACTAATATTCAGGTAAAACTGTTTGAATTAGTAGTCGACTCCAAACAATCTTCGGAATAATAAAGGCTAGGAAAGGAAGATAATAGTGTATGCAATCTTTATTGATGAACTCCTCAAGTATGGCCACGGTTTTTTTTGTGAGTCATATTGATTAACTACGGCTTATATGGTATCTTTGATCTGTTTAGATAACGTAACAGGTGTACAAGTTTGAACTTTTGTATTGTGGAATATTTGTATTCTACTAACTTTCGCTCGCGGTTCTGCCCGCTTCTTATGTCGGTTATCGAGGAAATATGTAGCTTATGTGTTTCCTCAAGAATCAAAGTATCTTTTTGCCAAACGTTGAAATCGCTGTAACGGTTTCGCCATGAAAGCGTAACAGAGAGACAGTTACTTTTGAATTTATAATATGAGTTTGGATATATAAATCACATATTGTAACAGTTTTTAGTACTCAACGTCTACTACACACATCAAAAGTGTCTAGGGATCAAGCATTTTTATGCGGATTTCTTGAGATTGAGATGTGGCTTTGGCCCTGGCCTGCTCAGTCGCCAGACTTGAACCCGATTGAGCATGCATGGGATATGCTACAGAGAAGACCTCTGCCGAATATGGAGGGTATCCAGTCGCAAGAAGACCTTTTTTTGTTGTTGCAACGAACATGGGCGGCCATTCCACAGCGTGATTTGGATGCACTCATTTTGAGTAAGCCAAACCGATGTTCTTGTGTTAGTGTTCGCGGTAGAAACACGGATTATTAATTGTTTAAGTTACCTAATAAAATTTTAAAGAAAACTGTTATTTCAGTCTTTTTTCGAACTTTAATGTTAGTGGTTCAAATGTCAAAAATCCTTTTATTAGGAAAATGGCAAATTTCTTTATTAATGCAAAGGTGACTTGGTTTATCGTTACTGTGACAAACGAAAACACTTTATTTGATGAATCCTTAAAGAAAATTTTAATTAATATCAATCAGGAGAAAAGTTATTGCAAAAATATATGTTGATCCCTAGACACATATGTTGATCCCTAGACACTTTTGATGTGTGTACATATAAACATTTATTCTGAATATATCTTGGTCTTAAAATTGAATTATAAATTAACACTCAAAGTTTCAACGCAATCTTGGGCTACGCTTTTTTAAGATTTTGCACAAAACGATCAATGATATTATATTTTTAAATACTTTTTGCTGAACACAATCATTAGTCTAGTCAACAAGTTCAAAAACGTGTTAAATAGAAATAAAGCTCCTAAAAATATGTGCGATAGCTCATTCGATTCGGAATGACGTCTAGAAAAATGTTTTTTAAGGGTTTATTAGGACATAAAAAAGTGCGATTATTATTCACAAAATAAGAAAAAAAACAAGGTATTTAGTTATTCGTTAATAACTTCTAAAATACTGATATTTAAGGAAATTTGAAAAAAGATCCCGAAAGAGGAGGAAATTTCCAATGAAAAAGTCCTAACTCCCGAAACATTATCTCTATAACTGTTTTTAGCGCTGAAAATTGGGCTCCGCGAGGTCGTCACGGAATAGGCGCGCCGCCTGAAAAACTGGTATATCACCTGAAATAATATTTTTATAGTATCAGATAACTATTTAAAAATTGAATAAATTATGGTGTAATCTAGACACTTGAACGTAAAAAACCACGGTGAAAAAAAACATGAATGTGGATTTTTCTAAAAGTTACACCATTGTTAATGACCTAGTTTTTTTCCAGTCTCTGTTTTTATAAATTACGGCATAAAAGTTTAAATAAGGTTAAAGTAAAAGTAAAAGTTCAAAGTGTTAGCGGTAATTCTAAATACAGTTGTGATTGTGCAGTTGACTTCCGGAACATCTCATAGTTAGATGCAATGGAGTATTGAATACATATTATTGAACTTGTCAGAATGAGGGTATCCGAATAATAAAAGTGTGGTTCCGTGAGTCGGGCGAGGTAGTATATAAAGCGGCGCGATCGGAAACAGGGCAGTCTCTCTTCAGATCTCGGGACGACCACATCTCTTGATTGTGACATGAGTCACTCCTGAGTCGTAAGTAATTTTCTATTATTTGATTTGTGGTTTATTGTATCTCTGTGTTTTATATCGTGTGTACGAGGCGATATTTACCTGTGGGGGAATTACAAGTCTGGTGACGAATTCCACAGGGCACCGCGGAGGAGTGAGCGTTGCACCAACCCCCTCGTGGGGGTTGCTGATGGTATGTAAGTTACTTCGTATCCGTTTAGTAGTGATTAGTGTTTGGCTATAGTCCAGATTGGCTGCCAGGGAAGCAGGTAGTCTTGGTCGAGGAGTGAAACAGTAAATAAGTGTTTTATAACAAGAATATTAAGTGTTTTTATTTTGTTAAAACCTAAGGTTTTAAAAGCAACCTAGTAAGGTGGGAAAAGCTACAGAAAAGGCTTGTACAATGTGCAATGCGGCAATAGGTACAGCCAGGCACTTACTGACAGGTTGTAAGGCGCTATTAGACCGGGGTCATTATTCACGTCGCCATGATAGGGTATTACACATCATACGCGAAGCTATGAGTTTATCACTGGCGAGAGCGAAAAAAGGAATAACAACAAACATTGTTGGATTTCGAACGTCATTATAATGGCAACATTTTGATTGTCACTTTTTTTTGTTTGACGTTTTGACGTTTGAGGTTAAAAAAGTACAAAAAAGACGCGTGTTGAAAACGGTCGACGATTGTTGTTTGAAAACCGTAATTAATTGATATTAAGCTAATTGGATTGTCTGGTTGGACTCGCGAGTTTTGTAGGCGCGTTCCGCGATAGCTGAAGCAAGTGAGTTGTAATTCGAATATCCGTGATAGCTGATACAAGTTTGTTGTAATTCGAATACCTTGGAAGTTGTACAGCACTTTAGGAGTTTATGATTGTGTGACGACGCAGAGAAGAACTACCCAAGAGATCTCTTGGAACGCCGAGAACACGGAAGCCACACACTCCAGTAAGTGCTTGATGAATTTAGTTTAGATTAAGAACACGGTGAATCGCCGTGGATCATTCTTCTTGCCAATGGACTAGTAGCGAGTGAGAGGACTGATCATTTTGGTAGCAGAGCGTGATTTACCTCTGAGTCGAGCACTCCGTAGTGCCTCAGAAGGTGATACCTCATTGATTAGGTAGGTAATTATACTGTTCCACTGTCCACATATCTTTGATTCCACTGATATAGCTATTTAAATAAGTATTTAAAACAATTTGTTAGCATAATGATTGAATGTAGGTAGTTCACACATTTAATTAAGATTAATTGTAAAACTTATTTTACTAATTGTTTACTGATTTGAACTATATTGTATACTTGATATTGATTGTTTGGGACAGTTGGTCCAATATATTAACCCAATCACACATTTGGTTATTGGTTGAATTGTAAAACTTAATATTAAATATTGATTGTTTGGGACAATAAAATTGGTCCAATATATTAGTCTAATACAATTAGATTTGGCTAGCCCAAAGACAATATTACTAGAATAATATTGTTATATCATTCTAATATTGTTTGGTGAAGATTAAATTCAATTATTTTTAATAAAATTAACTTATTGTTAGTGGGCATTGATAAAGTGAAACTTGTAGGTAGATATATATCTGAGATTAAGTGACTGCACAAGCACTTAATAGGGTTTTATATAAAGTTCCTAATAGTGTTTTGCCGCTATGTCGTTCTCATTGTACCGGGCTAAGATTAGCACAGAATTGAGATGGTTTACATCCGTTCAAGGCCTCCTATGCCGACCAGATAGACAAGATGCACTGTTGGCTCGGGCTTTGGATGCGCCGGCCCGGCTGGAGGTTATGATGGAAGCGCTTACCAAGGCCCTTGAGGAGGAGAAGGTCAGCGATCAGATAAGGTCCGCGATGGAGGCTGATGTTGACCAGTGCCTCTCAATTGTTGATGACATTCAGCAGCACATAGCAGAAATAAAGCGCCAGCGCAGAACTGGCTGTGATGAAGAAGCTGTGGAAGGCCCACACTCTCGCGGGGTTGTATCAAAACTGCCTCAGATACAACTACCCAGCTTTGATGGAGAGCTCGGTGAGTGGGTCAGCTTCATCAATTTATTTGACAGTTTGATCCACTTAAGGGAGGATTTACCTAAGGCCTATAAGATGGCACAACTGATGTCAGCTCTGAAGGGAGAGCCTAGGGAACTGGTAGCCCATTTGACGGTGACCGAGGGCAATTATGAGATTGCCCGTCAAATGTTGGTAAGGCGCTACCAGAACAAAAGAAGGCTGGTTGATGCTCAGCTCAAGAGGCTGTTTAGCGTCCCTTCAGTGACTCGGGTCTCTGCCAGACAGGCAGAAGTGTTGAACCCGTTGTTGAGTGTCACTAGGGCATTAGAAAATTTGGGCTTGCCAGTTGAACAATGGTCTTACATGTTAGTATACATAGTACTGTCCCGGTCGCAGTCGATGTGCAGACCAGGTTTGAGCAGCATCACGGTCAGGGTGCAGACAACTTGCCCACCTCTTCCCAACTTATGGAGTTTTTGGAGGAAGAGTGTCGGAGGGCAGAGAACATGAGTTCGTTCTCGAAGCCCGCTGCGGAATCACAGATGGCTACTCGGAGCCCTGTGAGGAGGGGACTTCCGCAGAGAGGGCCAAGGCAGTTGTATGGACACATGGGTGCCTCAACACCTGTACAGGATGCCTGCCTGTATTGTAAACAGGGTGGCCATAGTGTGGCAATGTGTAAATTTTGTGGAGGCCGCCATCTTGAGTTGCTCTGCATGAATAGGCCCGGCCAACATCATGCAGATGGACAGGGCCGGACTCAGGGACAGATGGGATTACGTACACAGGGCCGGTCGATTATCGCCGCCCATCATGGAACGCCCCCGGTTGGATCACCGCACCCCCCCTATCCGTGGACGGCACCAAGTAGAGCGCCGCGACTGGAGGGGCACTTACGAGGGACCATGGGATCCCTACCACACTGATATGCCCGGTTGCTCGGGTTATAATGCCCCACGCATTATAACCCGAGGCGCTCTACTTGGTGCCGTCCACGGATAGGGGGGGCCCCCGCTACGAAATTGCAGCTCAATCAAATTTGGTCCCCAACCGGAGGCTATAGTCTTGCCCACTGCCTCCGTGTGTGTTTAGGGTTTGATGTCGACACCCCAGGTACGGTTGACGTGCTACTGGGAGTAGACGTTCTGGGTAAGTTTTGCTGTCGGATCGGCGAGTCTTGCAGCATGATCGACTCATGGCTGTGGAGACATGTGCCAGGAGAATTGAACCCGTCGGATTGTGCATCCAGGGGATGCCGGGCTCCTGAGTTAGTTAACCATCAGTTATGGTGGGGCCCCCCTTGGCTGACAAGGAAGGAATCGGACTGGCCCCTTAACAACGCGAAATTGCCTATGGACTGTGGTATAATAGCAGCCGTGTATGTGACCCAGGAGGTCCAGGAGACTGACGCGAGTTTCCTGATTGAGCGGTATAGCTCTCTTGATAAATTGATCAATGTAAATTGTTGGATCAGGAGATTCGTTCGGAATTGTCGCACTTCGCGCGAACAGCGAACGCTAAGCCCAATTCTGTCACCGGCAGAGCGAAATGAGTCGCTTCTGAATTTGATCCGGTTGGTACAGTCTTCGAACTTTGGAGCAAAATTGGCGAGTCTACGAACTGGGCGTTCCAAATTGAAGGGTGCTGTCGCGCGTCTCAACCCGTTTATAGGTTCGGCCGGGTTGCTTCGGGTAGGAGGAAGATTGCGCAATGCGTTTCTGCCGTATTCGGCTAGTCACCCCCTACTGCTCCCCAAGGGAGGGCAATTGGTTGAGTTGTTGGTGACTGACCGGCATGTTAAAACGCTCATGCAGGTTGTAACGCCTTGTTAGCTACACTCCAGAGGGAGTTTTGGATTTTGTCTGGGCGTCGTACCATACGGAACATCGTGTTTCGGTGCATGCCTTGTTATAGGAGCAAGGCTGCCACGATGCAGCCTCACATGGGGGATCTGCCCCATGATCGGGTGAATGAGGATAGGCCATGGGCGGGTGTTGGTACAGACTTTGCGGGCCCATTCTTAGTAAAAAGCGGAACGCGAAACAGTACAAGGCGTACCTTTGTGTGTTCGTCTGTTTATCCACAAAGGCGGTGCATCTCGAGCTCGTTGCTGACCTCACGACGGAAGCCTTTATAGCGTGCTTGGACAGATTCGTTTCCCGAAGGGGACTGCCAGCACTGATTCGTTCCGATAACGGAACCAACTTCGTAGGTGCAGAACGATACTTACGAGATGTAGTTAAGTTTTTAAATGAAAACAAAGTGGATATTGAAACAGCCCTCTCCCGTCGGGGTATACAATGGACCTTCAGTCCACCAGGTTGCCCCCACTGGGGCGTGATTTTTGAAGCCGTAGTAAAGTCAGCTAAGACGTATTTAGGGCGTATTGTAGGTCAGACCGCGCTGACATTTGAGGAACTCGCGACGTTGTTTTGTAAGATCGAAGCGGTTCTCAACTCGCGACCGTTGTGTCCACTCAGCTCGGATCCAAATGACCTGGAGGCGTTGACTCCAGGCCATTTCTTAATTGGTCAGCCACTTATCGCGCTGCCCGAACACCCGTTCAAAGATGTGAAATTGTTTCGGTTGTCTCGGTATCAGATGTTGCAGCAGTTTTCCCAGAATTTTTGGAAACGTTGGTCTCTAGAATATCTGCACATTCTGCAACAGCGCCTTAAGTGGACTGACAAAACTAGTCCCCCTAATGTTGGTGACCTCGTGCTGGTTAAGGATGCTAACCTACCGCCACTGCGTTGGCGCCGGGTGTGCATTGTTAACTTGTTCCATGGTAAGGATGGGACCCCCCGGTCCGCAGAGGTTCTTGTTGGGGACTCAGTTATCAAACGAGCGGTAGCAACGTTATCTCGCCTGCCTGTAGATTAGGGAACAGGTACGGACCTGTTCGAGCGGGTGACTGTTGGATTTCGAACGTCATTATAATGGCAACATTTTGATTTTTGATCACTTTTTTTGTTTGACGGTTTGACGTTTGAGGTTAAAAAAGTACAAAAAAGACGCGTGTTAAAAACGGTCAACGATTGTTGTTTGTAAACCGTAATTAATTGATATTAAGCTAATTGGATTATCTGGTTGGAGTCGCGAGTTTTGTAGGCGCGTTCCGCGATAGCTGAAGCGAGTGAGTTGTAATTCGAATATCCGTGATAGCTGATACGAGTTTGTTGTAATTCGAATACCTTGGAAGTTGTACAGCACTTTAGGAGTTTATGATTGTGTGACGACGCAGAGAACACGGAAGCCACACACTCCAGTAAGTGCTTGATGAATTTAGTTTAGATTAAGAACACGGTGAATCGCCGTGGATCAGTCTTCTTGCCAATGGACTAGTAGCGAGTTAATGCTTAAACTCATGGGTCCTATAGGTATTACAAGTATCACAAAGTGATCGCCCCATTGGTGAGAGGACTGATCAAACATAAAAACTAACATCGCGTTTGTAAAGGAAGGCTCAACAAAAAAGACTTCACTCACACAAAAGCCGTACTCAATTATAAATACCGCCAGTGACTGGACATTATTAGTGGACACGTATGAAAATCACTACAGAATACAAGAGGATATCCATGCCTCGGCGTCCAGACCAGACATATTTCTTTATGCAATGTCAATTAAGCGTGTAGTACTAGTAGAACTCACGATGTCGTGGGAAACGAAAATCCCTAAAGACCACGCTTTAAAAAGAAACAAGTACTTTGACTTAACCAACGAAATAACTAAAAATGGTTATGTCGTTGCGCTGTATGCCGTGGAAGTGGGTGCGAGGGGTATACCAGCTAAATCCCTCTATAACCTGCTTAAAGACCTTGGATTGCTAAGAGCTGCAGTAAGCTCTTTTCTTGAACGAATATCCAAAGCGGCATTGCTAGGCTCATTTCAAAAATGGTTAGGTAGAAGGGGTAACACGGCGGACAGTGGAGGCGAGCGTTGACGCGTCGTAAGGAGTGCTCCTTAAACCTAAACCTGGGTCGCAATTCCCAGGCACTGTCGAAGTCGCAGGTGTTGCCCCCATCTATCACGCGATGGACCCGGCACCCGCGCGATGAATCCATGGAACGCTAAGAAATAGGTCTCTAAAAATTTTCCGCTTCTTGGAGCTCTTCTTATTTATGTACGTTATAAAGTTAGTACAAAGTAGGAATTTAGTTTTTTTTTGTATTTAAATCATTTAAGAAATATTACTTTTTCTTACAAATTTCTTTTTTAAAAAGTGGAAAAAAAATATTACTTATTTTTTATATACCTACTTTGTTATATATGGTTGTTCTGGTAATTTTTTGAAGTTTTCGAAAAAAATATAACGATTAATATTATTTGTTTATAACAAATTGTTAAGTTAATTAACAATGAAATTATTTATACAAAAATATATTTCTCTGTTAATCCATTGAAAAGTGTATATGATGACTATTAAGAATAAAAAAAATCTAAACTAATTATTTAAACAATCGAAATATAAAAAAACGATTTTAAACACTATAAAAATTATTTAACAAAATATTTTTTTACAAAAACATTATTTCATCTATGGTAAGCTAAGCTAATATGGTAAAAAAAAAACAAAATAGTCTATTTGTTTAAAAAAATAATTTTAACAAAAATCTTAAAACAAAAATTTCTGATGTTAATTAATGCCTACATTAGATACAAAAACAGCAGTTATAAGATATTACTCAAAAAAAAAAATTAATAACATTTTTAGAAAATTCATTTTCTGTTATTTTTTTTTTTTTTTTTTATGTATTGCTCGCCAAAATGACTCTACTCTGCCTGATGGAAAGCATAAGCAGAATCCAAGAGTGTCGGTCACCATACTCACTGCGAATGCAGACAATGCAGTATGGCGACCCACACCATGGCGGCCTAGTGATGCTTCTGCATCTTTTAGTCTAGTCAACAAGTATGGAACTTGTTGACTAGACTATTTGGGCCTCCGGTCTCGCACTCACCAACGAAACACGACAGCACGATCGCTGTCATTTTTTTTATGTCATGTTTAAAAAAAATATAATTAACAAAATAATAAGCTTAAGAATTGTTTTTTGCGTAACTTTATTACGTACCTAAATAAGACCAATTATTTAAACTTTATGTCGTACCTAATTTATAAAAACAGAGACTGGAAAAAAACTATGTAATTAACAATGGTGTAACTTTTTGAAAAATCCACATTAATTTTTTTTTTCACCGTGGTTTTTTTCGTTCAAGTGTCTAGATTACACCAGAATTTATTCAAATTTTTAAATAGTTATCTGATACTATAAAAATATTATTTTAGGTGATATACCAGTTTTTCAGGCGGCGCGCCTATTCCGTGACGACCTCGCGGAACCCAATTTTCAGCGTTAAAAACAGTTATAGAGATTATGTTTCGGGAGTTAGGACTTTTTCATTGGAAATTTCCTCCTCTTTGGGGATCTTCTTTTAAATTTCCTTAAATATCAGTATTTTAGAAGTTATTAACGAATAACTAAATACCTTGTTTTTTTTTCTTATTTTGTTAATAACAATCGCAATTTTTTATGTGCTAATAAACCCTTAAAAACATTTTTCTAGACGTCATTCCGAATCGAATGAGCTATCGCACATATTTATAGGAGCTTTATTTCTATTTAACACGTTTTTGAACTTGTTGACTAGACTACATGTGTCTGAGTGTAATTTATCTATATTGCATATTTAGAAATATATAGGTATGTTCTATGGTAAGTCGGTCTATAATAAAATAAATAAAAATAAAATGCCTTTTATTTTCATGCATGTACGTACACACACAATAACAAGCTATTTACCACATTGTTATATAAGTGTAGATATTAATTATTGAACATTAATATAATTTCAAACAATTGTGTATTTTATTATATTTGTTAGTAAGAAATCTTAAATTTATTATTATTTAAGAGATTTATAAACATTTCAACAATCCATTTTTATGAGATTGATTATTAGATTAGATTATTATGTATTATTATTTTTAATAGGATTAAATAGAACTTTAAACTTTAAACATGCAGAATCCCTCTTAGGTGAGGGTGGAGGCCTCCTTCAAATTTTTTACGTTGAACTTCAGATGACCGATTACATAGTACATACTTTATTTTTGCCATAGAGTCCATTAGTTCGATTAAGCGTTCTCTGGTAGCCAGGGTTCTTAATTATATGTAGGCACATAGAGTATTTGGTTGCTTGTATGGCTGCTAGCAGTTAGTCTCTGGAGGGTTGTGGTCGATCTCTCCCTCGATGACCAGTCGTAGTGGGAGATTCTGTGGTTGAGTTGGAGGAGCCATCAGTTGTTGCTACTTTGTGTTGTGCTGGGTGCTACCGAGAAGAATTGGGGAGTTTTCAGTGTGCGTGTAGTGAAGTTTCGGTTTTTTCAGGATAAAGTCTTTAATATTATTTTTTGATGGTTGGATTCTATCCTGTTTCCCAGTCGGTCGGTCTATACTATATTGTTTTTTGTCTGTATTCTTTTGCCTGTTTCTCTGAAGTATGCCAACAAAAGAGCCAGATAAATCAGTGTTTTATTTATTTTCATCTACTCTCCACCGAGATTACCACATTCAACTGTGCGAGAACTTCACTCTGCAACCCATACATCATCACAATACATATCTTATAATTACACTGAAATAGAACAAATGATCGTAAAAAGTATAATTTACATACATATAGTAACTAAACTTTCGAGTTTAAGTTATAATAACTAGCAAGTAAGTGGGACTGAAACAATAGGTAAATTACAAAATGAGGACGTTAAATACAACTCTGGCTAACACTTTCGTGAATACGACGTGTAGAATACACGTCGTATTCAAGTTAAATAAATTAAATATTCAATCAATTTTATAAGAACAATAGTTTTTTGAATTACCCAGTTTCAGACATCATTGCTAACATTAAAGGCTGACATATAAAACGTGCTTAGACTAAGACTTAAGACCTACCTCACGAGTTATGTGTGCATTGAATGAAATTTATAGCCATTATGCTTAGCTCCAGCTGAGCAAATGCTTAGCATAGTCTAAGTCACCGAAATCCTTGACTTAGCAATTACGTACGCGCTCGTAAAGATGGTTCGATTGTCCAGTTAGAAAAGCCGTAATCTAGTTCGAAAGCGTTGTAACAGAAGTCTGTAAGGGCATGGCGTGTAAGGGTACATTTGTCATTTTATTTGCGATTGAACTCGAGACAACCTCAAAAATTGGTATCATGACATTTAACAAGTCAACGATTTTTATAAGCCTCTTAAGAAGCTCGAGGGAAGAACTACGCAGTCAAGAGCCTAATCGTTGATCAGCAGTTGAC
This sequence comes from Diaphora mendica, assembly GCA_949125395.1. NCBI lineage: Eukaryota > Metazoa > Arthropoda > Insecta > Lepidoptera > Erebidae > Diaphora > Diaphora mendica. The sequence continues at coordinate 59,078,159 of OX421310.1, forward strand.
GAAATAATAATAAATATTGCACGCTTAAATTAATTGTTTTATTACAATAAAGTCAATTTTACATAAATTAAAACTATAGCTATAATTACGGGTACAATTCGCGATTTTTTAAATTATTTTTAAATTAAGCTGATTTTGATGACTCCTTCGGTAGTTCGTTAACCACACTCACGTGAATGTAAGAGTAATAATTAGTTAATCTCAATACAAATACGATGATCTATACAATTAGTTGCCAGTTAAAAAACTTATAATTTTAGGAAGTCGTCTGTCGTTTTTTGAATAATAGTGGTAATCCACCGATTACACTTTGAACGATGCTAGATTGAGGGTTCACAATTGGGTATCGGAGAGTCTCTGGAGCTGGGCTGACTGTGAACCAGGAGAGGACAGCAGCTAGACCTGCTAGGGACTGCATCAGACCCAGGCGTTCTCCTGAAAGTCCACAAAAACGAATTATTACAGAATCTTGGCAGTTTGAACACATCGTTGTTTTCGGGTGTTGCTTTTCATTCCCACTATAATTTAGAAGTTCTTCTAGAATTTTAAATTATATACTTTGCACCAATTTTATAACCTTTTTACTTAAAGTCTGTAGAAAATAGAAAGGACTAATTTGATTTTTTGTTGGTTGGAACTAGATCAGAAGTCCAACAGAAGATTTAGGATTCAAATTGTGATGAGCAGTGACATAACCCTGGATCTGTGGCCCTGCAGTTAGGACCACCAGTATGTGATAGACTGTTAGACATTATAGGACGAGATGAATCCCTCAAAGTTATCACTAACTAGCTGACCCACGCAACGTTTGCGTCTCCTATTGCCCGTAGCGTGATAATTTTCCCCCGTTTTTGAAACATTCTTCATTGGTGCTCCGCTCCTATTGGTCGTAGCGTGATGATAGATAGCCTATAGCCTTCCTCGATAAATGTACTATCCAAAATTTTTCAAATCGGACCATCGGTTCCTGAGATTAGCGCGTTCAAACAAACAAACTCTTCAGCTTTATATAATAGTATAGATGTCCCTTTTTAACCTACTTCAAAAAAGGAAGAGGTTATCAATCGACTGTTTTTTTTTATGTTTGTTACCTCATAACTTTCGACTGGGTGAACCGATTTTGATGATTCTTTTTTATTTGAAAGCTGGTGCTTCCCGTGTGGTCCCATTTCTATTTGGTCCAGATCTTGAAGTCCGTTCTTTTTTTGTTAAAATTTGAAATTATTATAAAACTACTAGGTTTTGCCCGTGGCTCAAACCGCGTGTATGTCCGTTATCGCGGTAAAGAGCAACCTATGATCTTACTCAAGGGTCGAAGTATGTCCACGGCAAATTTAATTGAAATCGGTGCAGAGGTTTAGCCGGTATGTAACACATTTATAACATTAGTGTAGATATTCGTCCAGGATCAGAGGATACACTTACCAACACATGCTCTGGGTCCATCACCAAACGGTAAATACACGAACTTCTTACTGGAGTCAAACTCATCAGGACTGAACCTCTCCGGTCTGAATACTTCTGGATCCTTAAAGTATTTAGGGTCATTGTGTAGCGATTGCAAAGGTATCAGCACCTTGGTGTCCTTGTCTATCGTGAAGTTGAGGTCAGGGAACGTGTAAGGCTTTGTGCACCTCCTCAAGAGGAAGCCGAGAGAAGGAAACATGCGCATTCCTTCTTTGAAGACCCATTCTAAGTATACCATTTCTTTGACTGCGTCGTAGCAGAATTTGCCGTCGTGTTTCTTCAGGACTCGATCAATTTCGTCCTGTAATGGAAAATAATATCCAGTTTAGAGCCATTATTAGATGAGAGATCGCCTAACAGTTAAATTTTAACAATTGAGGATGATTCTTGATCATTGTTACACAAACTATCAACATCATACTAGGCAATTTAAAAAAATATCCCGATAGTACACAATCGTATTACATGAAAACGTATTCCTTTACATGACAACTGCCGTGCTAGGAATCATCATCATAGTATAAAACAAAGTCGCTTTCTCTGTCCCTATGTCCTTATATCCCTATGTATGCTTAAATCTTTAAAACTACGCAACGGATTTTGATGCGGGTTTCTTTAAGAGGAAGGTTTTTATGTATAATAAATACATAATGTAGTATGGAAACACTGTTAATTTTCGAGGTTTCTAATGTGATGTAGCAAATAAACACATTTTTTGCGCTTACATTGCAAACGAGCTCTGGTTGCACACAATGGTTGCACCCTACGAGATAGATCAAAATAATGTACTACAGTATTGTACACCTTAAAAAGTACTATAAAAAAGTTCGCGAAGGTATATGTCTATCTCTTAGGGATAACCCACAACAACCATTTTTTATTCCTTTCTTTTTACGAGAAATAATGGCTTATTTACGAAGTGATTTTAAGCAATACAGAATGAATCCTTATACAATTAGGTAAATTAAATACATTGTGCATTTAATATAGATCAAAATGGCCCTTTACAGTATCTAATTTAAATGAAGATATTCGAAGATATTACAGATTTAAAATGCACGAATCGTGTCGTCGGCGGGGGCATCTGAAATCCACCCGTGCGAAGCCGGGGCGGGTCGCTAGTAACTATATAAACTCTGTCGCGAAGAACTTTAAAACAATACACGAAGAAAATACAAAGAAGTCACAGAAAAACTACTTTTGTATCACACAAAGGCCAACAGTGTGGGTATCGAACCCACACCTCTCATCATAATAGAAAATGGCGATGAATCCGCTTAAACAATTAGGCCATCCGTACAGTCAAGTATCATAGTTCTAGCAGAGACCCCAGGCCTATGTGAACAGTAATAATAAAAATATAGAAATTCAATGCTCACTATGGAATGTTAACGCTTACCTGTGCTTTCTTTTGTACATCTTGATTGTAAGCAAGCTGATGCAGCGTGAAGCTGGTGGCTGAAGAGGACGTTTCAAAACCAGCCGCGAAGAAAACGAACACCTGCGCAGCAATAACTCCATCATTGAACTCCAACCTGGCCTCTTCTGGCGTTCCGTCTGGCTTTTGTCTTTCCAATGAGTCACCAACAATAGTACCCTTCATACGGCATTCCAGCATCAGATCTAAAAAGTCATTTCTTCCAGAAGGCTTGTAATTCCTCATCCTTAACATTTCTCCAACCAATTCATTGATACCTTTTTCAATACGTCCCCACATCTTTAAATTATAAAATATTCCCGGAAACGTTTCTTTTAATATTGCCTTGATGATATCCTTAAATTCAGGTTCAAATATCGTTTTGCCAAGTTTTCTGAAAGCTGAATTTTCGTCATTCAGCGAGTTAGAGTCTAGGCCGAAGCCACAGGCCCCTATAAAATCTGTGGTGTACCTTGCCATTATATCCCTGGCGTCAACTGCTTTTTCATCAGCTGCTGCCTGAAGGGTCAACGCCTTTAGACTTTCTGCTCTTTCCACGATCAGCGGAAACATCGCTTTAAGTTTACCAGTTGTGAAGGCTGGAGTCATTCTCTGTCTGAGAAGCTTCCAAGCATCTCCATCAGCGAAGAACAGATTCTGCATCAATGGTTCAAAGACTGTGTTATGTGAGGTGAAACCCCTTTTGAAGAATGACGTAAAGTCTGTTATTAAGATTCTTTTGGCAATTTCTGGATCTCTGATGACCAGTTCTGGCATATTGGACCGGTAGAAGCCGACGACCGGTTCGTTTGGATACCGCCAGTATAATTCGTCAGCTATTTGTGTCTTGCTGGATCTGAACAAAAGTCCCTTTAAGTTGTTACCGATGTAAGGCAGAGGTTTGTCATGTTTGACGCCTCTTTTCTCCCAATACTTAAAATTTCTGGTGCTGTAGAAATAGAGGCTGATGATTACAATGACGATGATGGCAGCGGTGATCATCTTTCAATTACCTATTCGAACTATGTGATTTTATTGTCTGTACTCTCTCTCGTATTATCTGAAACAATATAGAAATAAAATAAGTTTTATTTATAAATGTATTGTTTATGTCAGTATGAAGATATTGTGTTCGTTCTTAACTGATTGAGCGAGTCTGTTTGTTAAAACTTAAAGCTTTCAACTGCTCGACCGAATATCACCAGTATGTCTTGTATGGAAAACTTCTTTTGTAAGGAAAAGCCTATGTCTAGCACTGGATTATTAGAGGCTGTTGGTGATGATGTCTTGGATAAGTAATGGACACAAGAAACTTTATCCAGAAATATATAAAAAGCCAATTTGTGTCGTAGGCTCCATAGGATTGGAGCCTTTTGTGCCGACAAAAGCTAGTTTTCTTATAGTTAAAAGTAATTCTTTACCGATCCATACCTTATGAACAGTAAAAAATGAAAAATAAATTATAGTTTAATGGTTTCTCAATCATTTTATTTTCTAAAACCGCCCGTGCCGCGGTGCAAAACTAGTCAAATATACAAGTAAAAGTTACTCCTTATATCATCAGCTCGCTCTCAGTAAAATTCTTGTCAAAATTCGTCCAGCAGTTTCAGTTCGTCAATACATACATAATATACACAGAAAACATTCAAACTCCGAATTTGCAGAACATACAAACAATTTATTAGTCCGACTGCCCGGGTACGATTCCCCAAAGAAAAAGTGCCAAAAAAGGCTGTTTACAAATATTGCGATAAATATTTTATCTGTTTTAGAATATCTGTGGAATATTGTTCCTAAATTTGTGTTAATTAATCACTAAACGATTTATAATAATTAATACAAAAAATTGGACGTAGATATGTCTATTTTTTTTGTTTTACGAATAGTTATATTCTTTAAATTTCAAAAGTATGGATTATGCTACGTAACAAATAAAAATAAACATACGTACCCGCGCAAGCAGCTGTCAGAAAATCACGAAATAAAAAAAATAAACACAGACAAGTGTATAAACTTTTTTAAACGAGGAACACGTCTGTTCGCGCCTATTTTAAGGCAACACTGATTACGATTTGTTTGAAGCGCGTCTAGATAAGTGAGGCAGGATTAAGGCGAGGTTTAATTGGGATTTTCCAAAAACGTACTATCTTTTAATGTCAAATGTGAAGTACAACTTTAAGGTACCTATTGAGATAGGAAAAATAATGTGTAAAGATAAAGATCTACACTAGCTTCAAAGTCATCATCCTATAAAGAATTAGTTGCAAAACGCAGGTCTATCAAAGAATAAATCACTAAATTCATAAATTACTTTGATAAAGTTGGTAGTCTATCACAAATATCCACAACAGAACTTACGGAATTAGTACCTTTTGACTCAGCCTGTGACCACGGCCAGTGCAACCTGGTCGAAACGTCAGGCAAATCAGAGGTATGTAATACCTTTAAATAAGTGATCGCGTTCATTCCCGTAAAAATAATAATTATTACGGAATTAGATTTAATATTAAATAAATTTCAAGGTTTATCGACAAGCTTTGACGAGTTTCAGATCGAGATTGAGGTTCAAAATTCTTTGGATATTGATTCAGAACTTGATGAGCGAGAACCTGTCGAACATGACCTGGTTCAGTACATAGCTATAGCTAAAATTGGGCAACAAAAATACGTGATGGAGGATGGCTGTAAGCGTCGTTAGTCTATCATGATCCATGCGGACTCTGATCATCAAAATCCTGGTATTCGTTTACCACAAATTCGGATTTCAAAATTTGACGGTTCCCATTCCGTTGGTTGGAGTTTAGGGACACATACATCAGTCTGGTTCACAAAAATGATCGCATCCAAGACATACATAAATTCCAGTGCGGGCAATGCTTTTTTTATTGACTATAATGTATTATTTTGAATATTCTGTATATTAATTCGTGAAGCAAAAAATTTGTTCTCCAACTTTATACCGACTTCGAAAAGGAAGGAGGTTTCTCAATTCGACCGCGTACATTATTCATATTTTTACGAAATCAAGAATTTCTTTTAAACAAATTAAAGAATTAGGAATCATATCTTCTGATTAACTAATCTTTATATCACATGGATTTTCCGACAAAATAAATTTGTGTGTGACTCAATATGCCTTGAAACTATGCCGGATTGTTTATAACAATTTCGATTTGTTTTACACACTTAAAAATCGTATATATCGATTACTTGACATGTACATTGCATGGATTTAAATTCTTTCGACGATTCAATGTTATATAAGCCAATAATGATGAGAAGTTCGTCGTGTTAGTTAGGACCGTCCGAGTGTGCCCAGACACATTTTACTCGCACACCAATGGTATCTTTCTCCTCACCTGTCAAGGAATTATGCTAGCCAGAACCGCCTGTCATTGTACCTACTCCGTCGAACGCGTGAGTCAGACAAGTCAATTCGTTTCCTATTTGACAATAACACAAAAAATCTACGAGCAATAATTACTTTAGAACTAAACACAGATAATGATATATGGTCATATTCATTTTTAACCGACTTCCAAAAGGAGGAGGTTCTCAATTTCATCGGTTTTTTTTTTTGTTTCTTTTTTGTTTTTTTTGTTTATGTATGTACATTGATTACTCCGTCAATTGTGGACCGATTTTGAAAATTCTTTTTGTATTCGAAAGGGTATGCTCCCCACGTGGTCCCATGGCCACCATATCAGGATCTGATGATGGGATCCCAAGGAAATTTAAGGAAACCCTCAAATTTACGTGAGCGCCTGCAATAAAGTTAAGGCAATTGTCTGCATGCCTTCATATTCTGTTATGTACCCTTAGTCGTATTCTTTCAAGTAATTTAGGTGAAATGATGATGAGAGATTTGAGAAAGACTAAAAAGCGATCAAAAACTAAAAAGTATAAAATAACTTAATTTGTATGTGCTACCTATTCATAGGTTTGAAGTCGGTGCCAAGCCAAAATGAAATAGTAGGTACGCACTCGCCGCTCGTGACCTTTAGCGGGATAGCTGCTCTTCGCATAAAACAAAACAACCGAAGCGTCGGTGACGTCGTTGACGTTCGTCTCCAAATATAGCGAGTATGGTACCTACTATTACATTTGGCTTGGCACCGAATTCAAACCTATGAATAGGTAGCACATACAAATTAAGTTATTTTATACTATTTAGTTTTTGAATTCGGTTTTTTTAAACGAAGTTTTTTTATCTGGTAAATTATACGGTTATCTGTAGGTTTTGTAGGAACAAAGGTGACACGAATTCCGCAACACTTTGAATATAAATAAATAAATAAAAAATAAATATTTCGGACACCTAACACACAACGTCATCTAGTCCCAAGCTAAGCAGAGCTTGTGATATGGGTACTAGACAACCGATATAAATGCATTTATATTTTTTTTTTTTGTAAATTCATACATATTATACATTGAAAACACCCAAACTCCGAAACAAATATTTGCAGGTCATACAAAGATTTGGTCCAACCCGGGCATCGAACCCAAGACCTCAAACACAGCAATCGCATAGGCTACCACTGCGCCAACGAGGCAGTCAATGTATCCTTTGGTAAAATACCGAAGTTAGAACAATTCAAAAAAAATCTTATCAACCGGGCTGATGTCCTTGAATCTCTCATCCGTAATAACTATTTAAATAAAAAATAATCACAAAAATGTATGCTTCCTCTCACTCCCGGATGTTACGCTATTTACATTTAGATGTGAATATATGAATGTATGTATGTGGTAACTCTACCACATACATACATAGGATTTGAGCCCTTGACCTCTACTCAGAGGTCAAGGGCTCAAATCCTCCTGTGGAGAAGCCTATTTCAAGCACTGGATTGTTAAAAGCATGTATGTTTGTATGATTCTAACATGTTATTAGTTGAGGTAGCTTCGGGTGACGAATATTATCAATAGATACTCCAGATAGTTGTGATAGCACTCGTGGTGTGATTTCAATGAAAGCTGACTTTGTATTCATGATAATATTTTTCTAAAGAAACAGTTTTAAAATGTGTATACACATTAACCTCATATATCTATCGCTGAAAGAGTACAAACTACAAAAATATGGATTTAAGAATAGTATTTGCAATTCAGTTCGCCCTCAGGGTTGCGGAGGTCCGATGCCAGTTCCATTAAAAAGAAACTAATATTCAGGTAAAACTGTTTGAATTAGTAGTCGACTCCAAACAATCTTCGGAATAATAAAGGCTAGGAAAGGAAGATAATAGTGTATGCAATCTTTATTGATGAACTCCTCAAGTATGGCCACGGTTTTTTTTGTGAGTCATATTGATTAACTACGGCTTATATGGTATCTTTGATCTGTTTAGATAACGTAACAGGTGTACAAGTTTGAACTTTTGTATTGTGGAATATTTGTATTCTACTAACTTTCGCTCGCGGTTCTGCCCGCTTCTTATGTCGGTTATCGAGGAAATATGTAGCTTATGTGTTTCCTCAAGAATCAAAGTATCTTTTTGCCAAACGTTGAAATCGCTGTAACGGTTTCGCCATGAAAGCGTAACAGAGAGACAGTTACTTTTGAATTTATAATATGAGTTTGGATATATAAATCACATATTGTAACAGTTTTTAGTACTCAACGTCTACTACATATAAACATTTATTCTGAATATATCTTGGTCTTAAAATTGAATTATAAATTAACACTCAAAGTTTCAACGCAATCTTGGGCTACGCTTTTTTAAGATTTTGCACAAAACGATCAATGATATTATATTTTTAAATACTTTTTGCTGAACACAATCATTAGTCTAGTCAACAAGTTCAAAAACGTGTTAAATAGAAATAAAGCTCCTAAAAATATGTGCGATAGCTCATTCGATTCGGAATGACGTCTAGAAAAATGTTTTTTAAGGGTTTATTAGGACATAAAAAAGTGCGATTATTATTCACAAAATAAGAAAAAAAACAAGGTATTTAGTTATTCGTTAATAACTTCTAAAATACTGATATTTAAGGAAATTTGAAAAAAGATCCCGAAAGAGGAGGAAATTTCCAATGAAAAAGTCCTAACTCCCGAAACATTATCTCTATAACTGTTTTTAGCGCTGAAAATTGGGCTCCGCGAGGTCGTCACGGAATAGGCGCGCCGCCTGAAAAACTGGTATATCACCTGAAATAATATTTTTATAGTATCAGATAACTATTTAAAAATTGAATAAATTATGGTGTAATCTAGACACTTGAACGTAAAAAACCACGGTGAAAAAAAACATGAATGTGGATTTTTCTAAAAGTTACACCATTGTTAATGACCTAGTTTTTTTCCAGTCTCTGTTTTTATAAATTACGGCATAAAAGTTTAAATAAGGTTAAAGTAAAAGTAAAAGTTCAAAGTGTTAGCGGTAATTCTAAATACAGTTGTGATTGTGCAGTTGACTTCCGGAACATCTCATAGTTAGATGCAATGGAGTATTGAATACATATTATTGAACTTGTCAGAATGAGGGTATCCGAATAATAAAAGTGTGGTTCCGTGAGTCGGGCGAGGTAGTATATAAAGCGGCGCGATCGGAAACAGGGCAGTCTCTCTTCAGATCTCGGGACGACCACATCTCTTGATTGTGACATGAGTCACTCCTGAGTCGTAAGTAATTTTCTATTATTTGATTTGTGGTTTATTGTATCTCTGTGTTTTATATCGTGTGTACGAGGCGATATTTACCTGTGGGGGAATTACAAGTCTGGTGACGAATTCCACAGGGCACCGCGGAGGAGTGAGCGTTGCCCCAACCCCCTCGTGGGGGTTGCTGATGGTATGTAAGTTACTTCGTATCCGTTTAGTAGTGATTAGTGTTTGGCTATAGTCCAGATTGGCTGCCAGGGAAGCAGGTAGTCTTGGTCGAGGAGTGAAACAGTAAATAAGTGTTTTATAACAAGAATATTAAGTGTTTTTATTTTGTTAAAACCTAAGGTTTTAAAAGCAACCTAGTAAGGTGGGAAAAGCTACAGAAAAGGCTTGTACAATGTGCAATGCGGCAATAGGTACAGCCAGGCACTTACTGACAGGTTGTAAGGCGCTATTAGACCGGGGTCATTATTCACGTCGCCATGATAGGGTATTACACATCATACGCGAAGCTATGAGTTTATCACTGGCGAGAGCGAAAAAAGGAATAACAACAAACATTGTTGGATTTCGAACGTCATTATAATGGCAACATTTTGATTGTCACTTTTTTTTGTTTGACGTTTTGACGTTTGAGGTTAAAAAAGTACAAAAAAGACGCGTGTTGAAAACGGTCGACGATTGTTGTTTGAAAACCGTAATTAATTGATATTAAGCTAATTGGATTGTCTGGTTGGACTCGCGAGTTTTGTAGGCGCGTTCCGCGATAGCTGAAGCAAGTGAGTTGTAATTCGAATATCCGTGATAGCTGATACAAGTTTGTTGTAATTCGAATACCTTGGAAGTTGTACAGCACTTTAGGAGTTTATGATTGTGTGACGACGCAGAGAAGAACTACCCAAGAGATCTCTTGGAACGCCGAGAACACGGAAGCCACATACTCCAGTAAGTGCTTGATGAATTTAGTTTAGATTAAGAACACGGTGAATCGCCGTGGATCATTCTTCTTGCCAATGGACTAGTAGCGAGTGAGAGGACTGATCATTTTGGTAGCAGAGCGTGATTTACCTCTGAGTCGAGCACTCCGTAGTGCCTCAGAAGGTGATACCTCATTGATTAGGTAGGTAATTATACTGTTCCACTGTCCACATATCTTTGATTCCACTGATATAGCTATTTAAATAAGTATTTAAAACAATTTGTTAGCATAATGATTGAATGTAGGTAGTTCACACATTTAATTAAGATTAATTGTAAAACTTATTTTACTAATTGTTTACTGATTTGAACTATATTGTATACTTGATATTGATTGTTTGGGACAGTTGGTCCAATATATTAACCCAATCACACATTTGGTTATTGGTTGAATTGTAAAACTTAATATTAAATATTGATTGTTTGGGACAATAAAATTGGTCCAATATATTAGTCTAATACAATTAGATTTGGCTAGCCCAAAGACAATATTACTAGAATAATATTGTTATATCATTCTAATATTGTTTGGTGAAGATTAAATTCAATTATTTTTAATAAAATTAACTTATTGTTAGTGGGCATTGATAAAGTGAAACTTGTAGGTAGATATATATCTGAGATTAAGTGACTGCACAAGCACTTAATAGGGTTTTATATAAAGTTCCTAATAGTGTTTTGCCGCTATGTCGTTCTCATTGTACCGGGCTAAGATTAGCACAGAATTGAGATGGTTTACATCCGTTCAAGGCCTCCTAGGCCGACCAGATAGACAAGATGCACTGTTGGCTCGGGCTTTGGATGCGCCGGCCCGGCTGGAGGTTATGATGGAAGCGCTTACCAAGGCCCTTGAGGAGGAGAAGGTCAGCGATCAGATAAGGTCTGCGATGGAGGCTGATGTTGACCAGTGCCTCTCAATTGTTGATGACATTCAGCAGCACATAGCAGAAATAAAGCGCCAGCGCAGAACTGGCTGTGATGAAGAAGCTGTGGAAGGCCCACACTCTCGCGGGGTTGTATCAAAACTGCCTCAGATACAACTACCCAGCTTTGATGGAGAGCTCGGTGAGTGGGTCAGCTTCATCAATTTATTTGACAGTTTGATCCACTTAAGGGAGGATTTACCTAAGGCCTATAAGATGGCACAACTGATGTCAGCTCTGAAGGGAGAGCCTAGGGAACTGGTAGCCCATTTGACGGTGACCGAGGGCAATTATGAGATTGCCCGTCAAATGTTGGTAAGGCGCTACCAGAACAAAAGAAGGCTGGTTGATGCTCAGCTCAAGAGGCTGTTTAGCGTCCCTTCAGTGACTCGGGTCTCTGCCAGACAGGCAGAAGTGTTGAACCCGTTGTTGAGTGTCACTAGGGCATTAGAAAATTTGGGCTTGCCAGTTGAACAATGGTCTTACATGTTAGTATACATAGTACTGTCCCGGTCGCAGTCGATGTGCAGACCAGGTTTGAGCAGCATCACGGTCAGGGTGCAGACAACTTGCCCACCTCTTCCCAACTTATGGAGTTTTTGGAGGAAGAGTGTCGGAGGGCAGAGAACATGAGTTCGTTCTCGAAGCCCGCTGCGGAATCACAGATGGCTACTCGGAGCCCTGTGAGGAGGGGACTTCCGCAGAGAGGGCCAAGGCAGTTGTATGGACACATGGGTGCCTCAACACCTGTACAGGATGCCTGCCTGTATTGTAAACAGGGTGGCCATAGTGTGGCAATGTGTAAATTTTGTGGAGGCCGCCATCTTGAGTTGCTCTGCATGAATAGGCCCGGCCAACATCATGCAGATGGACAGGGCCGGACTCAGGGACAGATGGGATTACGTACACAGGGCCGGTCGATTATCGCCGCCCATCATGGAACGCCCCCGGTTGGATCACCGCACCCCCCCTATCCGTGGACGGCACCAAGTAGAGCGCCGCGACTGGAGGGGCACTTACGAGGGACCATGGGATCCCTACCACACTGATATGCCCGGTTGCTCGGGTTATAATGCCCCACGCATTATAACCCGAGGCGCTCTACTTGGTGCCGTCCACGGATAGGGGGGGCCCCCGCTACGAAATTGCAGCTCAATCAAATTTGGTCCCCAACCGGAGGCTATAGTCTTGCCCACTGCCTCCGTGTGTGTTTAGGGTTTGATGTCGACACCCCAGGTACGGTTGACGTGCTACTGGGAGTAGACGTTCTGGGTAAGTTTTGCTGTCGGATCGGCGAGTCTTGCAGCATGATCGACTCATGGCTGTGGAGACATGTGCCAGGAGAATTGAACCCGTCGGATTGTGCATCCAGGGGATGCCGGGCTCCTGAGTTAGTTAACCATCAGTTATGGTGGGGCCCCCCTTGGCTGACAAGGAAGGAATCGGACTGGCCCCTTAACAACGCGAAATTGCCTATGGACTGTGGTATAATAGCAGCCGTGTATGTGACCCAGGAGGTCCAGGAGACTGACGCGAGTTTCCTGATTGAGCGGTATAGCTCTCTTGATAAATTGATCAATGTAAATTGTTGGATCAGGAGATTCGTTCGGAATTGTCGCACTTCGCGCGAACAGCGAACGCTAAGCCCAATTCTGTCACCGGCAGAGCGAAATGAGTCGCTTCTGAATTTGATCCGGTTGGTACAGTCTTCGAACTTTGGAGCAAAATTGGCGAGTCTACGAACTGGGCGTTCCAAATTGAAGGGTGCTGTCGCGCGTCTCAACCCGTTTATAGGTTCGGCCGGGTTGCTTCGGGTAGGAGGAAGATTGCGCAATGCGTTTCTGCCGTATTCGGCTAGTCACCCCCTACTGCTCCCCAAGGGAGGGCAATTGGTTGAGTTGTTGGTGACTGACCGGCATGTTAAAACGCTCATGCAGGTTGTAACGCCTTGTTAGCTACACTCCAGAGGGAGTTTTGGATTTTGTCTGGGCGTCGTACCATACGGAACATCGTGTTTCGGTGCATGCCTTGTTATAGGAGCAAGGCTGCCACGATGCAGCCTCACATGGGGGATCTGCCCCATGATCGGGTGAATGAGGATAGGCCATGGGCGGGTGTTGGTACAGACTTTGCGGGCCCATTCTTAGTAAAAAGCGGAACGCGAAACAGTACAAGGCGTACCTTTGTGTGTTCGTCTGTTTATCCACAAAGGCGGTGCATCTCGAGCTCGTTGCTGACCTCACGACGGAAGCCTTTATAGCGTGCTTGGACAGATTCGTTTCCCGAAGGGGACTGCCAGCACTGATTCGTTCCGATAACGGAACCAACTTCGTAGGTGCAGAACGATACTTACGAGATGTAGTTAAGTTTTTAAATGAAAACAAAGTGGATATTGAAACAGCCCTCTCCCGTCGGGGTATACAATGGACCTTCAGTCCACCAGGTTGCCCCCACTGGGGCGTGATTTTTGAAGCCGTAGTAAAGTCAGCTAAGACGTATTTAGGGCGTATTGTAGGTCAGACCGCGCTGACATTTGAGGAACTCGCGACGTTGTTTTGTAAGATCGAAGCCGTTCTCAACTCGCGACCGTTGTGTCCACTCAGCTCGGATCCAAATGACCTGGAGGCGTTGACTCCAGGCCATTTCTTAATTGGTCAGCCACTTATCGCGCTGCCCGAACACCCGTTCGAAGATGTGAAATTGTTTCGGTTGTCTCGGTATCAGATGTTGCAGCAGTTTTCCCAGAATTTTTGGAAACGTTGGTCTCTAGAATATCTGCACATTCTGCAACAGCGCCTTAAGTGGACTGACAAAACTAGTCCCCCTAATGTTGGTGACCTCGTGCTGGTTAAGGATGCTAACCTACCGCCACTGCGTTGGCGCCGGGTGTGCATTGTTAACTTGTTCCATGGTAAGGATGGGACCCCCCGGTCCGCAGAGGTTCTTGTTGGGGACTCAGTTATCAAACGAGCGGTAGCAACGTTATCTCGCCTGCCTGTAGATTAGGGAACAGGTACGGACCTGTTCGAGCGGGTGACTGTTGGATTTCGAACGTCATTATAATGGCAACATTTTGATTTTTGATCACTTTTTTTGTTTGACGGTTTGACGTTTGAGGTTAAAAAAGTACAAAAAAGACGCGTGTTGAAAACGGTCGACGATTGTTGTTTGTAAACCGTAATTAATTGATATTAAGCTAATTGGATTATCTGGTTGGAGTCGCGAGTTTTGTAGGCGCGTTCCGCGATAGCTGAAGCGAGTGAGTTGTAATTCGAATATCCGTGATAGCTGATACGAGTTTGTTGTAATTCGAATACCTTGGAAGTTGTACAGCACTTTAGGAGTTTATGATTGTGTGACGACGCAGAGAACACGGAAGCCACACACTCCAGTAAGTGCTTGATGAATTTAGTTTAGATTAAGAACACGGTGAATCGCCGTGGATCAGTCTTCTTGCCAATGGACTAGTAGCGAGTTAATGCTTAAACTCATGGGTCCTATAGGTATTACAAGTATCACAAAGTGATCGCCCCATTGGTGAGAGGACTGATCAAACATAAAAACTAACATCGCGTTTGTAAAGGAAGGCTCAACAAAAAAGACTTCACTCACACAAAAGCCGTACTCAATTATAAATACCGCCAGTGACTGGACATTATTAGTGGACACGTATGAAAATCACTACAGAATACAAGAGGATATCCATGCCTCGGCGTCCAGACCAGACATATTTCTTTATGCAATGTCAATTAAGCGTGTAGTACTAGTAGAACTCACGATGTCGTGGGAAACGAAAATCCCTAAAGACCACGCTTTAAAAAGAAACAAGTACTTTGACTTAACCAACGAAATAACTAAAAATGGTTATGTCGTTGCGCTGTATGCCGTGGAAGTGGGTGCGAGGGGTATACCAGCTAAATCCCTCTATAACCTGCTTAAAGACCTTGGATTGCTAAGAGCTGCAGTAAGCTCTTTTCTTGAACGAATATCCAAAGCGGCATTGCTAGGCTCATTTCAAAAATGGTTAGGTAGAAGGGGTAACACGGCGGACAGTGGAGGCGAGCGTTGACGCGTCGTAAGGAGTGCTCCTTAAACCTAAACCTGGGTCGCAATTCCCAGGCACTGTCGAAGTCGCAGGTGTTGCCCCCATCTATCACGCGATGGACCCGGCACCCGCGCGATGAATCCATGGAACGCTAAGAAATAGGTCTCTAAAAATTTTCCGCTTCTTGGAGCTCTTCTTATTTATGTACGTTATAAAGTTAGTACAAAGTAGGAATTTAGTTTTTTTTTTGTATTTAAATCATTTAAGAAAGATTACTTTTTCTTACAAATTTCTTTTTTAAAAGTGGAAAAAAAATATTACTTATTTTTTATATACCTACTTTGTTATATATGGTTGTTCTGGTAATTTTTTGAAGTTTTCGAAAAAAATATAACGATTAATATTATTTGTTTATAACAAATTGTTAAGTTAATTAACAATGAAATTATTTATACAAAAATATATTTCTCTGTTAATCCATTGAAAAGTGTATATGATGACTATTAAGAATAAAAGAAATCTAAACTAATTATTTAAACAATCGAAATATAAAAAAACGATTTTAAACACTATAAAAATTATTTAACAAAATATTTTTTTACAAAAACATTATTTCATCTATGGTAAGCTAAGCTAATATGGTAAAAAAAAAACAAAATAGTCTATTTGTTTAAAAAAATAATTTTAACAAAAATCTTAAAACAAAAATTTCTGATGTTAATTAATGCCTACATTAGATACAAAAACAGCAGTTATAAGATATTACTCAAAAAAAAAAATTAATAACATTTTTAGAAAATTCATTTTCTGTTATTTTTTTTTTTTTTTTTTTTATGTATTGCTCGCCAAAATGACTCTACTCTGCCTGATGGAAAGCATAAGCAGAATCCAAGAGTGTCGGTCACCATACTCACTGCGAATGCAGACAATGCAGTATGGCGACCCACACCATGGCGGCCTAGTGATGCTTCTGCATCTTTTAGTCTAGTCAACAAGTATGGAACTTGTTGACTAGACTATTTGGGCCTCCGGTCTCGCACTCACCAACGAAACACGACAGCACGATCGCTGTCATTTTTTTTATGTCATGTTTAAAAAAAATATAATTAACAAAATAATAAGCTTAAGAATTGTTTTTTGCGTAACTTTATTACGTACCTAAATAAGACCAATTATTTAAACTTTATGTCGTACCTAATTTATAAAAACAGAGACTGGAAAAAAACTATGTAATTAACAATGGTGTAACTTTTTGAAAAATCCACATTAATTTTTTTTTTCACCGTGGTTTTTTTCGTTCAAGTGTCTAGATTACACCAGAATTTATTCAAATTTTTAAATAGTTATCTGATACTATAAAAATATTATTTTAGGTGATATACCAGTTTTTCAGGCGGCGCGCCTATTCCGTGACGACCTCGCGGAACCCAATTTTCAGCGTTAAAAACAGTTATAGAGATTATGTTTCGGGAGTTAGGACTTTTTCATTGGAAATTTCCTCCTCTTTGGGGATCTTCTTTTAAATTTCCTTAAATATCAGTATTTTAGAAGTTATTAACGAATAACTAAATACCTTGTTTTTTTTTCTTATTTTGTTAATAACAATCGCAATTTTTTATGTGCTAATAAACCCTTAAAAACATTTTTCTAGACGTCATTCCGAATCGAATGAGCTATCGCACATATTTATAGGAGCTTTATTTCTATTTAACACGTTTTTGAACTTGTTGACTAGACTACATGTGTCTGAGTGTAATTTATCTATATTGCATATTTAGAAATATATAGGTATGTTCTATGGTAAGTCGGTCTATAATAAAATAAATAAAAATAAAATGCCTTTTATTTTCATGCATGTACGTACACACACAATAACAAGCTATTTACCACATTGTTATATAAGTGTAGATATTAATTATTGAACATTAATATAATTTCAAACAATTGTGTATTTTATTATATTTGTTAGTAAGAAATCTTAAATTTATTATTATTTAAGAGATTTATAAACATTTCAACAATCCATTTTTATGAGATTGATTATTAGATTAGATTATTATGTATTATTATTTTTAATAGGATTAAATAGAACTTTAAACTTTAAACATGCAGAATCCCTCTTAGGTGAGGGTGGAGGCCTCCTTCAAATTTTTTACGTTGAACTTCAGATGACCGATTACATAGTACATACTTTATTTTTGCCATAGAGTCCATTAGTTCGATTAAGCGTTCTCTGGTAGCCAGGGTTCTTAATTATATGTAGGCACATAGAGTATTTGGTTGCTTGTATGGCTGCTAGCAGTTAGTCTCTGGAGGGTTGAGGTCGATCTCTCCCTCGATGACCAGTCGTAGTGGGAGATTCTGTGGTTGAGTTGGAGGAGCCATCAGTTGTTGCTACTTTGTGTTGTGCTGGGTGCTACCGAGAAGAATTGGGGAGTTTTCAGTGTGCGTGTAATGAAGTTTCGGTTTTTTCAGGATAAAGTCTTTAATATTATTTTTTGATGGTTGGATTCTATCCTGTTTCCCAGTCGGTCGGTCTATACTATATTGTTTTTTGTCTGTATTCTTTTGCCTGTTTCTCTGAAGTATGCCAACAAAAGAGCCAGATAAATCAGTGTTTTATTTATTTTCATCTACTCTCCACCGAGATTACCACATTCAACTGTGCGAGAACTTCACTCTGCAACCCATACATCATCACAATACATATCTTATAATTACACTGAAATAGAACAAATGATCGTAAAAAGTATAATTTACATACATATAGTAACTAAACTTTCGAGTTTAAGTTATAATAACTAGCAAGTAAGTGGGACTGAAACAATAGGTAAATTACAAAATGAGGACGTTAAATACAACTCTGGCTAACACTTTCGTGAATACGACGTGTAGAATACACGTCGTATTCAAGTTAAATAAATTAAATATTCAATCAATTTTATAAGAACAATAGTTTTTTGAATTACCCAGTTTCAGACATCATTGCTAACATTAAAGGCTGACATATAAAACGTGCTTAGACTAAGACTTAAGACCTACCTCACGAGTTATGTGTGCATTGAATGAAATTTATAGCCATTATGCTTAGCTCCAGCTGAGCAAATGCTTAGCATAGTCTAAGTCACCGAAATCCTTGACTTAGCAATTACGTACGCGCTCGTAAAGATGGTTCGATTGTCCAGTTAGAAAAGCCGTAATCTAGTTCGAAAGCGTTGTAACAGAAGTCTGTAAGGGCATGGCGTGTAAGGGTACATTTGTCATTTTATTTGCGATTGAACTCGAGACAACCTCAAAAATTGGTATCATGACATTTAACAAGTCAACGATTTTTATAAGCCTCTTAAGAAGCTCGAGGGAAGAACTACGCAGTCAAGAGCCTAATCGTTGATCAGCAGTTGACGAAATAATAATAAATATTGCACGCTTAAATTAATTGTTTTATTACAATAAAGTCAATTTTACATAAATTAAAACTATAGCTATAATTACGGGTACAATTCGCGATTTTTTAAATTATTTTTAAATTAAGCTGATTTTGATGACTCCTTCGGTAGTTCGTTAACCACACTCGCGTGAATGTAAGAGTAATAATTAGTTAATCTCAATACAAATACGATGATCTATACAATTAGTTGCCAGTTAAAAAACTTATAATTTTAGGAAGTCGTCTGTCGTTTTTTGAATAATAGTGGTAATCCACCGAGTACACTTTGAACGATGCTAGATTGAGGGTTCACAATTGGATGTCGGAGAGTCTTTGGAGCTGGGCTGACTGTGAAGCAGGAGAGGACAGCAGCTAGACCTGCTAGGGACTGCATCAGACCCAGGCGTTCTCCTGAAAGTCCAAAAAAACGAATTCTTACACAACCTTGGCAGTTTGAACACATCATTGTTTTCGAGTGTTTTATTTTTATGTATGGCCCGCCAAAATGACTCTACTCTGCCTGATGGAAAGCATAAGCAGAATCCAAGAGTGGTGGTCACCATGCTCACTGCGAATGCAGACAATGCAGTATGGCGACCCACACCATGGCGGCCTAGTGATGCTGCTGCATCTTTTAGTCTAGTCAACAAGTATGTAACTTGTTGACTAGACTAATTGGGCCTCCGGTCTCGCACTCACCAACGAAACACGACAGCACAAACGCTGGCATTTTACGTTGATTTTCTGTGCGAGGGTAGTACCGCCCCGGTCGAGCCGGCCCAACCGTGCTGAAATCAGCGTGGCTCCAGTACCTATAAATGTTGTTTCTCATTTCCACTAAAATTTAGTTATGAGTTCCAAAGAATTTAAATTATAACACTAATTTCATAACTTTTTTATTTGAATTCACTAGAAAATAGAAAGGACTAATTTGATTTTTTGTTGGTTGGAACTAGATCAGAAGTCCAACAGAAGATTTAGGATTCAAATTGTGATGAGCAGTGACATAACCCTGGATCTGTGGCCCTGCAGTTAGGACCACCAGATGTGATAGACTGTTAGGCAATAATCTTGTCAGCAGTTAAAGGATGAGATGAACCCCTTCAAAGTTATCACTAATGTCCATTTTTATAAAACTACTAGGTTTTGCCCGTGGCTCAAACCGCGTGTATGTCGACGATCGAAAAGTAGCTTATGATAAATTTCATTGAAATCGGCGCAGTAGTTTAGCCATGAGAGCCTAACAGACAGACAGAGTTACTTTTGAATTTATAATATTAGCATGGATTTTCATCCAGGATCAGGGGATACACTTACCAACACATGCTCTGGGTCCATCACCGAACGGTAAATACACGAACTTGTTACTGGAGTCAAACTCATCAGGACTAAACCTCTCCGGCCTGAATATTTCTGGGTCCTTGAAGTATTTGGGGTCGTTGTGCATCGATTGCAAAGGAATCAGCACCCTGGTGTCCTTGTCTATCGTGAAGTTGAGGTCAGGGAAGGTATAAGGCTTTGTGGACCTCCTCATGAGGAAGCCGAGAGAAGGAAACATGCGCATTCCTTCTTTGAAGACCCATTCCAAGTATACCATTTCTTTGACTGCGTCGTAGCAGAGTTTGTCGTCGTGTTTCTTCAGGACTCGATCAATTTCGTCCTGTAATGGAAAGGAATATCCGGTTTATAACCTTTAATAGACGAGAGATCGCCTGACAGTTGAATTTTAACAGTTGAGAATGATTCCTGATCATCGTCGCACAAACTATCAACATCATCATTATCAACCTCTTGCTAGACAATTTAAATAATATCCCGATAGTACATAATCGTATTACAAAAAAATATAAGAACTATTATTCGTATTCCTTTACATGACAACTGCCGCGCTAGGAATAACTACATGTGAGGACATGTATTGTTGTAAAGTCAAGTCCTAGACCTAGTCCTAGACTTCTTTGTACTTTCTTCGTGTACTGTTGTAAAGTCTTTACTTTACAACTTTACAACTGACTTTACAACAATACACGAAGAAAGTACAAAGAAGTCTAAGAAAAACTACTTGCAGATTACACAAAGTAAGGGCCGGTGCGGGGACTGAACCCATACCTCTCAGCACAAACCTTAAACAACTATGCCATCCGTGCAGTCAAGTATCAAATTTCTAGCAGAGACCCCTATTTTCCATATAAAATAAAAAATAATCAATGGTCAATAAAGAATGTAAACGCTTACCTGTGCTTTCTTTTGTACATCTTGATTGTAAGCAAGCTGATGCAGCGTGTAGCTGGTGGCTGAAGAGGACGTTTCAAAACCAGCCGCGAAGAAAACGAACACCTGCGCAGCAATAACCCCGTCATTGAACTCCAACCTGGCCTCTTCTGGCGTTCCGTCTGGCTTCTGTCTTTCCAATGAGTCACCAACAATAGTACCCTTCATCCGGCATTCCAGCATCTGATCTATAAAGTCATTTCTTCCAGAAGGCTTGTAATTCCTCATCCTTAAGATTTCTCCAACCAATTCATTGATTTCTTTTTCAATACGTCCCCACATCTTTAAATTATAAAATATTGCCGGAAACAATTCTTTTAGTATTACCGTAATGATATCCTTAAGTTCAGGTTCAAATATCTTTCTGCCGAGTTTTCTGAATGCTGAATTTTCGTCATTCAGCGAGTCAGCGTCTAGGCCGAAGCCACAGGCGCCTATAAAATCTGTGGTGTACCTTGCCATTATATCCCTGGCGTCAACTGCTTTTCCATCAGCTGCTGCCTCAAGGGTCAACGCCTTAAGTCTTTCTGCTCTTTCGACGATCAGCGGAAACATCGCTTTAAGTTTACCAGTTGTGAAAGACGGAGTCATTCTCTGTCTGAGCAGCTTCCAAGCGTCTCCATCAGCGAAGAACAGATTCTGCATCAATGGTTCAAAGACTGTGTTATGTGGATTGATACCCCTTTCGTAGAATGACGTAAAGTCTGTTATTAAGATTTTTTTGGCAATTTCTGGATCTCTGATGACCAGTTCTGGCTTATTGGACCGGTAGAAGCCGACGAGCGGTTCGTTTGGATACCGCCAGTATAAATCGTCAGCTACTTGTGTCACGCTGGATCTGAACAAAAGTCCCATTAAGTTATTACCGATGAGAGGCAGAGGTTTGTCATGCTTGACGCCTCTTTTCTCCCAATACTTAAAATTTCTGGTGCCGTAGAAGTAGAGGCTGATGATTACAATAACGATAATTGCAGCGGTGATCATCTTTCAAGTATTCGAACTGTCTGATTTCATTAACTCCCAAATCTCGTAATATCTGAAACAATATAGCAATAAAATCAGTTATATGCATTGTCTTCTTTCTTAACTGACTAAGCGAGTTTGTTTGTTTGTTACAGTTTTAAGCTTTAACAGCTCGACCAAATATCACGACTATGTCTGGAATGGAATCAAAAGAAAATTTCATTTATACGGGAAAGCCTATGTCTAGCAGTGAACTATGATAGGCTGTTGATGATAATGATATCTTATCTTGGATACAATAAAGGACACAAGACACTTTTTATCCAGAAAAAATGGTTGTCTGTAAAGTCTGTTTACGGACGATAGTTTAACGTGACAACGTCGTAACGAAACATTGATGAAATGATGAGAGATAGATGCGCATCTATCTCTCGCTTCCATTTAAGGCTTGAAGTGCAAGCGAGAGATAGATGCGGCGCTTGCGCTCATTACTCACTCGGTGAAACACAGCGCAAACGCTATTTCACACCGGTTTTCTGTGAGGCTGTTGTATCACTCCGGTCGAGCCGGCCCAATCATGCCGAAGCGTGGCTCTCCCACGGTTTTCTTATTTTTATGTATAGCTCTGCCAAAATGAGTCTACTCTGCCTGATGGAAAGCATTAGCCAAATCCAAGAGTGGTGGTCACCAGCCACCACCAATCATTGCGAATGCAGATAATGCAACAATACAGCATGGTGATCCACATCATGGCTGACTAGTGATGCTTCTACATCATTGGGCCTCTAGTCTCGCACTCACTAACGCAACACGACAGCACGAACGCTGTTATTATACATTGATTTTCTGTGCGAGAGTAGTACCGCCAAGGTCGAGCCGGCCCGTTCGTGCTGAAATCAGCGTACTACGAGTACCTTGAAAATTTATTGTTTACGCAGTCGTATTTTTTGAACAGTAAATAATGGGAATCGTACCCGAAATCTCAATACAGTCGCGTACGTAAAAACTACGCCATGCCACCGAGGCAGTCAAAAACAACATATGAAATATAACATATTATTGGCCTATCGTTTTCTTAATGTACATTGACTCATACCTAATTATTAAATATTTATAGTATTGTTATAAATAACTATAAACAAACATATACATATGTAGGTATTTGTTTCCTAGTATCTACTTTATCAAGTGTAATTAACAGTATCAACAATCCGCTGATAAGAATACTGTTATGTCATTACTGATTGCATCCACAACAGTTATAGTCCGGGATCCCCGGAACAAATTTTACAAGTTATTACTATCAAGCTAATTTTTCGTGAGTGGCTTCATTTTGATGAGGGGCCCACCTTTCACCTTACAAAATTTTTCGATTGTGGCAGCTAACAGGGAAAAAAATATTTTGAGCGTAAGACCGGGGTAACGTACAACGCAATTTGTAGGACAATGTTTCTGTTAAATTATATAAATATTAATTAAGCAACTATTAAAAAATCAACTAGTTAGTATCATTTTTGATGACCTCGTTATGGATATATATTGGAAGGATCAAACTATAAATTTTGTAGGACAAATATTGTTGCCATTAATGTAATAATGTTAGTTAATAGGTGTTCTAGGTATTTAATGCAATCGATTTTAACTAGAGCTGGACAGTTAAAAGATTCGTCAAAATTAGATTGTCAGCTGTGAGCCCTTAATATAAATGTTTCCGAATTAGGTTGCGTACTAGAGGTGAGTGTAAAGGCCAGATACATGGTTTTATTTATATTGAGTTAGGGGATTGCTTGAGAGCCATGCCATCACACTCTCCAAAGCTGAGTCTGCTTTGGAGAGTGTCAGTGGCAGAAGAGAACGTCTAACACCAGCTAGGGCCGTGGATAAGAAGGGCTGTATCATCGGCGTATGTATAGATAGAATAATTTGGTATGCATAGGTTGCAGAGTGAGTTAATGTAGATTAAAAAGAGTGTTGGGCCAATGATTGAGCCTTGAGGGACGCCGTAGCTAAGGGAAATAAACTTACTAGTTATTGAACTTATCTTAACACACTGAGTTCTGTCACTGAGATAACTTTCAAAAATTTTCAGAGAATGTCCTCGAACACCCACCTCATTCATCTTCGTTATTAGTCTGGAAATGGAGACAGTATCAAATGCTTTGGCGAGGTCAAGGAAAATACCAATACCGATTGTCATCCTCTGTAGATTTCGCGTTTCTAAACCCAAAGTGGTTGCTTGCTAAGATATTTTGTTTTGTTGAAAAGTTTATTAGTCTTAAATTCAATAATTTTTTTTAAGATTTTAGATAGAGCAGACAAGACAGATATAGGTCGGTAGTTGTGAACACTGTCTCTTTCTCCAGTTTTGTAGATGGGATGCACGATAGCCTTTTTAAAAATTGTCGGGCAAACACCCGTCTCGATTGCAAAGTAACACATATGGGTTATCGGAGGAACTAAAGTTTGAGAGCATCCATGTATCAAATGCGAGGAAATACCATCAAATCCCACTGCTGAATCCTTACGCAGACCACGAATAATGCTCTCCACCTCGGACTCATGTTTAGGTAACAATACACAAATGAATTTAGTGGGCAAGTGTCCCGTGAAGATGTATTTGAGGTTAGGGGAAAGTTAGCATGTTTTTCGGCTCGATCACGGCCAATACTTGTAAAGAAAGTGTTTATTTTATTAACTGAAACTTCCAGATCTGTTTCACCCTTGAGTAGCTCAATGTCAGGTCTGGCTTTAGTTTCAGTGTTAATAATACCTGTGATGTGTGGCTGGGTAACTACCTACGGATTCATAATGCTCAGTTTGAGTTTAGGGAAGGTCTATCTACGGAGTCAGCCCCGGGGCAGGACGCTGTTACGCCTCACACCGTTTTACACAGTAAAAGACGGAACACCGACATTAAACCTTGGACCGCGGGCAACAGAGCGCGAACAATTGGCCAGACCCAAGTACATTTTAGCAGTTTTTTCTCCATTGTGATGGAGCTTTGTACAATGATCTAAAGATACGCCTTCTATATTTTAGTAACACAAGCAAACGGTATATTAATAATAACGCAATAACTTCACACATCTCACACACGTCGTCTGATCTTAGACTGTCTAGTCTAAGTTCAGTAAGTAAGTAATCTAAGTTATCATAGTAGGTACAGACACTGTCTAGTGTCTGTACCTACTATGTTTACTAAACTGCTGATATATAAATACTAATACATTACTAAATATATACACATTATATATATATATATATATATATATATATATACATTATACTCATACATAGAACAAATGATTAAATCCTTAAATCCCATTTCCTTTGAGGGATCGCGTCATGAAATGCTACGTTTGTTCCACACTGTTGTATGGGTGTGAGGCGTGGGTCCTCAGGAAAGACATCTGTAACCGACTGGAAGCCTTCGAGATGTGGTTATGTTATGATGTTCGATACCAAATCGACTATTTGGTATATGTAGTATAAACTATAATAAAATTTGTAATGACAACACTAGGTTATTGTCTTTAGCAAATGTCAGTTGTCAAAACTAACCTCACAGAGTTCAGGGAATTCGGTCGATAATGTCGGCGCGGGTCGCGTTAAATTGTGGAAATTATCTTGGCGTGGGCAAAATTATGGTTGAGTGTTGATGGTCAGGATCTATGGGGGCGCATCAACATCCATTTTACCGAGTTTTTGTTTGTCGTGTCATTTGCTTGTTACCGGAGCAATGACGGCGCCTCGTGGTTTCGGGATATAGAATTTGCTAGAACAAGATTGTAAAGCTTCAGTGTGTGTATAGTTTTGGCCACTACGTTGACGAGTTTTGCTTGTATAAACTTAATGTAATTATTACGGTTCCTCACGAAGTGATATGGATCCGGGAATCCGCCTCGACGAAGGTGTAGATTATATACTATCTGGTGTAGTGTACAAGAATCTGCGTAGGAGACAGCGTCACAGGGGTGCCCCTAACCGCTTCGTATGTCGACACAGCATACACCAGGTTAGTGAGAAGAAAATTGTATAGAAAAGAGGTGAAACGCCTCTAGTTTGACTTCTTAACCAGGAGGACAGAACTTCGACTGTTCTGGCTTACTCATGGGCCATAGTCGAAGGCTATAGGAGCCTAGATCAAGGGATTCCTGACTTTCAGGAACGAAGCCCTGGTGAAAGAAATTAAACACCGTGGATTAGCTTTAGATCCAACGTAAAAGTGCTGGAGCGAGCCAAGTGCAAGAGAAAATGAAAGTGACCTTCTTTGGACACATACAAAGGGGCCCGCAACATGAATTTCTGAGGCTTCTTTTAGAAGGAAAAATACCTGCCAGGAAGACTCCAGGGCAAGCACGAAGAAAGTAAATAGATGACATCGTGGCCTGGACTGGGCTAAAGTACCTACCACCAACTAAAGGAGGCCGCTCATGATCGCGACGGATACCGTCTGTTGACCTTCAAATTTTATTTTGAGGATGGCGCCCCATTATAATGATCATAGAATAAATGGTAGTGCGTAGCACAAAATATAGGTATAGCTAATAACCATACACGCACGGTTATGCCCGCTGGATCTGTCCGACAGACGGATTCGTGAATTTAGTAATAAGGAGCAAGCCTAACAATAATCTGACAATAAATATATTATAAAAAACGTAATTTATTTAATCGCTCATAGGCATTGGAGGTCTTGTGAGTTTGGACTTCCTCATATTGGATGAACTCAAAGTTGACTTGGACTTTGACCGGCTCGCTATCAAGACCGGTTTCCTCAACAGCTCTGGATTCTCTATTGGGCTAGTGTTCACAATTTGATATTGTTGACCAGAAAACATTATCAAGAATCTGTCCGTACTAACGCAAAGATTATTAGACATAGGAACATGTATTATGTTATGTCCACTATATACTATACCTATTCGTTATGTAAAATATTAAAATAAATAAATTTTATCGCAAAAATCTATACATCTACATACGTACGTAAACAAAGTTTTAGTTCAAGGTTAATTTGCGAACGGTTATTGAGGAAGGATTGATCTAAAAAAGTTGTGACATCACTACATAGTATAAAACAAAGTCGCTTTCTCTGTCCCTATGTCCCCATGTCCCTATATCCCTTTGTTTGCTTAAATCTTTAAAACTACGCAACGGAGTGTGATGCGGATTTCTTTAATCGATAGAGTGATTCAAGAGGAAAGTTTTTATGTATAATAAATGCATAATATAGTGTGGAAACACTGTTAATTTTCGACGTTTCTAATGTGATGTAGCAAATAAACACATTTGTTTGCGCTTACATTGCAAACGCTGGTTGCACCCTAAGAGATAGATCAAAATAATGTACTACAGTATTATACACCTTAAAAAGTACTACAAAAAAGTCCGCGACGGTGTATGTCTATCTCTTAGGGATAACCCACAACAACCATTTTTTATTCCTTTCCTTTTACGAGAAATAATGGCTTATTTACGAAGTGATTTTAAGCAATACGGAATGAATCCTTATATAATTGAGTAAATTAAATACATTGTGCATTTAATATAGATCAAAATGGCCCTTTACAGTATTTAAATGAATATATTCGAAGATATAACAGATTTAAAATGCACGAATCATGTCGTCGGCGGGGGCATCTGAAATCCAAGCCGGGGCGGGTCGCTAGTAATATATAAAATATTCCAAAAAAAAAATGGGATCTTAGTGTCTGTTTTTAATTTTTTGTTACTTAATTATGTTAATAATCTCTAAACGATTTTTAATTAAGACAAATAAAAAAATCACATTTACATTGTTCTTTAAATTTCAAAACTATTGATAATGCTACATAAAAATAAAAATACATACCCGCGAAACCAGTCGTCAAAAAAACTCGATTAAAAAAAAAACACTTAAAACTTTTTTAAACGAGGAACACGTCTGTTCGCGCCTATTTCCAGGCAACACTGATTACGCTTTGTTTGCAGCGCGTCTAGATATGTGAAGTGGGATCTAGACACGCGGTAGCATGTCAAACCAAGTTCAAGAAAAGGAACTGGCTAGCCAGCCCCGAGTGTAACATTACACGAACCACTTGGTGCCACTTTTGACCCTTCTATAACTCAAAACCTCTTTAACGTAAACACATAAAACTACGTGTGTTTAATTATATCCATAAGGACATCTAGAAGCCCAAATTTCATGAAGCTAGCTCAAACGGTTATAAAGATATGAAGGTCAAAAAGTCTTAAATTTTAGCACTGACTGACTGACATATAGTACCTAAATCTAAGCTACTTCCAGATGACCTAGAAGGATGAAATTTGGAATCCAGCTCGATAATTGAGTGTAAGCGTTGGAAAAAATCTAAAAATAACAAAAAGTTAAAAAATAGGGGTGGTCCCCATACAATTTTTTTTTAATTGTAGCGTTGGAACCGTCGTTACAAGCAGATGTTTGGACCTATCCCAATATATGTATTATTAAATCTCAATACCTGCCTAGTTTTCTTTACAAAACCTAACCACAACCCTACATGTGTCCCCTGGGTGGTGCTAAAGAACAACAAACGCCGAGTCGTAGGCGGTGGTCAACTAACCTACTAAGCAAGCTTAGCCGCTAGATTACGTAGAGGTAGGAAAATACTTCTACAAACCGTATACTTGCGGTCAGGTATCGTGAGAACGGTGGTCTTGGCTTAATTGCCTGGGCTAAGAGGAAGAAAACCTCCATAAAACATAACCCCAATCCTAAGGTGTGGACCGTACCCGAAGGGATGAATGGCTGGGGGGTATCCCAGTCACTATCGCCAACCACGATGGACATGGCAAACATCGTGAGTATAGCCTTCAGGTGGGAATGGGCGTAACCTCACCTGCGACCTTGTAAATCGACCCTTCTCGTGGGAATAAAATGAGTAAACTAAAAGAAATATCAAACGAATCTTTAACTTCCTCGGAAGAACAATCACTGAAGTGGAAAACCGAGCTCCCGTGCTAGAAAATTCTGCTGGCCAAAAAGTTCTTGTACAACAAGCATTCCATGCCTTATTCCACCAAAGACCTAGATCAGCGTCTATTGAAAGTTGTCCAACACAACCATCTACTGAAGTTGCGAAAAGCAAAGACGGGCCCTTAACACCTGCAGATTCTCCGCGTCCTCCTCCGTGGCAGAAAGTGCCCTATAATAGAAATGAAAAAAGAAAGCTATCTGCAAGCCCCCCTGTAGATACGACCAAAATATCAAATCGCTATGATGGATTACCTAACCGAATGATACCTATAACCGATGAAACAGATAAACCGACGAAACAAATCACCACTCCAGCAGTGTGTGCCTTGTGTAACGGACCGCATCCGGCTAATTACAGGGGATGCGAAGTCTACAAGGAAATCCAAGCTAGAAAACAAAAAAAAAAAACCCTCCGATAGTTAACAAAAAAACACCTAAAACATCTATGATGACCGAATTGAATACTAATGCAGAGCCAAATAATCCAGAACACAGATTGTCCTATGCAGAAACCGCAAAACAAACACAAATAAACACCACTCTCCAGAACACTTATGAAAATACTCACATCTCAAGCCAAATAAACGCGTCATTAGAACAAATTATTATAAAACAGACTGAAAAATTTGATATCATACTCCAACCAATGAGCACTCATATGAGTCTCATAGCCAAACTAGTCGATAAACTGACCAAATGACCTCACTACGTATTGCAGCCTGAAACATCAATGGTCTTGCCGCTAATAATCATGAAGTTAAACTTTTTATGACTCAACATAAACTAGACATTCTTCTTGTCTCTGAGGGCTTACTGTAAACCTAATTCCATAGTAAGGTTTCCAGACTACTACTGCTATATTACAAACCACCCAGACGGTACAAGTCATGCAGGATTAGCCATCATTATTGTTCAGTCCTCTCACCAATGGAGCGATCACTTTGTGATACTTGTAATACCTATAGGACCCATGAGTATAAGCATTAACTCGCTACTAGGCCACTGGCAAGAGAAATGAGCGTTTACGGCGATCCACCGTGTTCTTAATCTAAACTAAATTCATCAAGCACTTACTGGAGTTGTGTGGCGTCCTGTTCTCGGCGTTCCAAGAGATCTCTTGGGTAGTTTCTTCTCTGCGTCGTCACACAATCATAAACTCCTAAAGTGCTGTACAACTTCCAAGGTATTCGAATTACAACAAACTCGTATCAGCTATCACGGATATTCAAATTACAACTCACTCGCTTCAGCTATCGCGGAACGCGCCTACAAAACTCGCGAGTCCACGACCTAACACAAAACGGTAAATCACTAAAGGGACCGGGTCGATGGACAATACAATTAGCTTAATATCAATTAATTACGGTTCTCAAACAACAATCGTCGACCGTTCACAACACGCGTCTTTTTAGTACTCTCTTAACCTCAAACGTCAAAACGTCAAACACGAAAAAAATGACAATCGAAAAATTTTGCCATTACAATGACGTTCGAAATCCAACAATTATAAAAAAAACTATTAAACATGATCAAATGTCTAACTGTGAAACTGAGCACATCCAAGCTACCACGATTACTGTCCATGACAAAACAGGAGACGTTAACGTATCAGCCGTGTACTGCCCACCTAAGCACACCATGACTGAGTCATTGTACACCAATTTCTTTGACACTCTAGGGTATCGCTATATTGTAGGCGGAGATTGGAATGCCAAACATACGTCTTGGAGCTCGAGATTAACGAATACCAGAGGTAAACAACTGAAATTGAGCGTAGATAGAAACAAGTTATGCACCATATCCACAGGAAACCTACTCATTGGCCAACTGATACCAAGAAGGTGCCAGATGTAATAGACTTCTTCATCGCCAAGGGCTAACGAATTTGTATATGAAACCTGAGTCCTGTTATGACAGTTCGTCAAACCACACTCCGGTGCTCTTGACAGTTAGTACCAACCTTATAGAGGTATCAAGATCAATAGGGCTATGTAATAAACTTACAGACTGGAACATATTTCATGAGCATATTGAGGAATCAATAAACATGAAAATGGCCCTTAAGACGCCTGAAGATATAGATAAAGCAGCGAAATATATAACGACGCTCATACAGGAATCATGCTGGATAAGTACTCCTGATATCCAGACTCGCAACAGTATTAAAGTAAACAACTATCTTCTAGAAATAAAAAAGCTGTTCTAGAAAAGAGAAGACTTCGAAGAGTCTAGCATTTAAGTAGGAATACTGAAGATAAAACTAATTTTAACAGAGCTGTACAAGATCTCAGGTCACTACTGCAAAACTGGCATAATAACTCATTCCAAGACAAGCTAGAAAAGGTAACCGCTACAGAGTCTACAAACTATTCACTCTGGAAAATAACCAAGGGTTTCTACAGACCGCAAGCTGCTAAAACACTCTTAAAGTGCGTTGAAGGATGGGTGAGAAAACCA
Organism: Diaphora mendica; assembly: GCA_949125395.1. Classification (NCBI taxonomy): domain Eukaryota; kingdom Metazoa; phylum Arthropoda; class Insecta; order Lepidoptera; family Erebidae; genus Diaphora; species Diaphora mendica. The sequence goes on from OX421310.1 coordinate 59,109,717, forward strand.
CAGAAAAAAGTAGACCTATTTGCTGAACATCTAGCAAAAGTGTTACGCCCAAATGATTCGATGGATGCAGAATTTGATGACCAAGTGGATACAACTCTAAACCAAGTCTTCCAAATGGATCTACCGCCAAGGCCTATGTCAGTTCGGGAAGTGTGGAGAGTAATTAATGAGCTAAAGAATAAAAAAGCGCCGGGCTTTGACCTGATAACCAAAGAAATTGTTAGTCAACTGCCTCGAAAAGCTATAACTTACATCACTTCATTATGCAATGGGATATTAAGAGTCCAACATTTTCCTGCAATATGTAAAGTATCCCAAATTACTATGATTCATAAAAATGGAAAACCACTAAGTGACATCACATCATATAGACCTATAAGTTGGCTCCCGATATTATCGAAAATATTCGAAAAGCTCTTTCTCCGGTGAATTCTTCCTATTCTGAAAAAAAATCGAATCATACCCGGCCATCAATTTGGCTTTAGTCAGCAACACTCCACTGTGGAACAGGTTCATAGAGTTTGTGACAAGATAAGAAAGACACTGGAAGAAAAATAATACTGTTCTGCAGTCTTCTTGGATATACAACAGGCTTTCGATAGAGTCTGGCACAATACTATGTAAAATTAAAAGTTGCCTTCTACACAGCTATTTTTTAATATTCAGTACTTACCTTTTAGGAAGACTGTTCCAGGTCAAAGAAGGTGAAACCACTTTAAAAAAATTTGAAATACAAGCTGGTGTTCCTCAGGGATCAGTGTTGGGCCCTGTACTCTACACTATCTTTACGGCCGACCTCCCTTGCTCGAATACCATAACTACAGCTACATTAGCCGATGATACCGCAATCTTGGCGAGTCACAAGGACCCACTAATAGCCTCTAAAATTCTGCAGAAAGGCCTAGACGAGACAACTAAATGGCTACGATATTGGAGGATTAAAGCAAGTATCTCAAAATCAGTGCAGGTTACTTTTGCCTTGCGTAAAGGCAATTGCCCCTCAGTGAAACTAGAAAACGCCACCCTTCCACACAAGAACTCTGTCAGATACCTTGGTCTCCATCTTGATAGGCGTATGACATGGAATGAGCACATCAAGAAGAAACGAGAAGAGCTGAACATGAAATACAAAAGCTTCCTGTGGCTGTTAGGCCGAAACAGCAAACTGTCAATCGACAACAAATTACTAGTGTACAAGTCGATCCTGAAACCTATATGGATGTACGGCCTTCAGCCCCACCCCATTTACGGTCGACTGATGTTATGAAAACTGACTAAGTCATTTTTAACCGACTTCCAAAAAGGAGGAGGTTCTATGTTCCACTGTAAGTTTCATTTTTTTTTATGTAAGTTCACCGATTCCTCCTTCAATTGTGGACCGATTTTGAATAATTTTTTTTGTATTCGAAAGGGTATGCTCCCGAGGTGGTCCCATTGCCACCATATCAGGATCTGATGATGGGATCCCAGGGAAATCGAGAGAAACCCTCATTTTTTATAGGCACATACCACAGAACAAGGTAGAATTGCTGTGAAGGCGGGGTAGGCGCGCCGAAGTTAAGCGCCGATACCTCTAATAGGTCTGCTGGCATCAACTGAACGCTTTAATACACGTATTACTTTCGTCAGGAACGTAGCTGCGTAAAAAATTATTGCTATGCCGAACTGTGCGATAATTACGTGTCAAAAACGAAGCAAGGACTACAATTTACTCAAGGGAAACATATCGTATCATCGGTGAGTCTCAAAACTTTTGTTTTTAAGCAATATTAACAAAAAACTAAAAAGTATTAGGTAATACACATGAAAACCGTTATATTGTAATCTATTGAAATAACCATACATTACGTATTAAATTTAATACACACAAATTTGCACAGTTACCACGAGAGCACGCAATGAACTGCATTTCCTGCGGGAATATTTCAAAATTCAAAACATTTGGCACGAAAATATTTACTAAAAGTAATGTTTACACTTATTTGACATAGGGATGTAGACAAATTCAGTCGATATCGTGATGGTAAACTCTTCGATGATATTGGTTTTTACAGTGATTTAATGTTTAGTATCATAGTACGATTTATATTGTACTATGGTTTTTAAAACAATATTATGATTTGTTTATTCGCAAAAATTTTATATAAAGTTATTTTGGAGAAATATTTAAAAATAAATGTTTCAATAAAAAGTTTATAAATATTTAATATATCAAAATTTTACACCTACCAGACTAATAAAACAGATTTGATTAAAAAAAAGATAGTATGTAAGTACTTTTGACTAAATAATAAACGTGACATATTTTTAGTAATTTAAGTTAGTTAGCCATTAATCCAAAGGCACGGTAAGATGTGGACGCAAAAAACCGGTGGTTGTAGAGAACTTGCTTTTTTTATTTATTTATTTAAAGTTTCTGAACAACCTAAACACACAAATATATAATTTATTTTAGGTAAATAAGGGAGTTGCAATGTTTTGCAACAAAAAAATTATAAAGTAGAATGAAAGGATATCAGAGTATCAGTCAAATAAATAATTAATTTAAAAATTATTGTAACATAATCATAATCGATAAATGTCAAATTCACCACATCACATAAGGTCTTCGATGAAACTGTCCACGAACACTAATATGCAATTGAAACCCTACCTTAGTTGAAAGGTAATAAGGTTGTATTTAGTAACATTGTAAGTGGCTTTTTGAACTTATATTCATTACATCCTTTGGACGAATCAGGAAAGACTTCGTTATGTGTGTATAATATTATAGATCGTTAATGTGTGCGTCTAGGCGACACAGTGTATCTTGCACTTGCTGCTCGACAACTCGACACCTCTTCTAGTATATTCTTTTGTTCTGTGGCACATACTATGTTTTTCGTATATTTTCTGAAGTTACACCGGTATTTGCGTCTGGTAGTCCGATCCAGCTGATAATGTAAGGTACAACTCCTTAACGGTTAGGAGTTGGAGGATAAATCTTTAAATATCATAAATAATATAAATAAATATTTCGGACATACACACAACGCCATCTAGTCCCAAGCTAAGCAGAGCTTGTGTTATGGGTACTAGACAACTGATACAAATACATTATATACTTTTTTTTGTAAATACATACATATTATACATAGAAAACACCCAAACTCCGAAACAAAAAATATTTGGAGATCATACAAACATTTGGTCCGACCCGGGAATCGAACCCGAGACCTCATGATCAGCAGTCGCACACGCCAACCGCGAGACCAACGAGGCAGTCATCATATGTATATATGTTACCTTTAGTCGTATTCTTTCAAATTATTTAGGTAAGCTGATGATGGAAGGTGGAAGGTACAACTCCTCAACGGTTAGGAGTTGGAGGATAATTATTTCAATTTCATACGTAACAGACATTCAGTCGTATACTTTCAAGTTATTTAGGTTAGCTGATGATAGAAGGTTAAACTCTTCAACAGTTAAAGCAACTGATTGACGCTTCTCGCGACCAGAAGGCCGGCCTTTTTCTAGCACAGAGAATCAGCATTGCCATTCAGCGTGTGGTAATGCTGCCAGTCTTTTGGGAACGCTACCAGTAGGCGAAGATGTGGAGTTTTTTGACGCTTTTGTATGGAAATATTATTATTTTTTTATAAATTATGGTTATGTACATAGGTTTCTATATTATGTAATAAATATTAGTATTAATAAATACTTCAACAGTTAGGGATTAGAGGATGATTTTAATATTACACGTACGTATAGAATAGACCTTAGTTTGTATTCTTGACGATGAAATTTGATGAAATAATTCAACTTACTAGTGAACTACGATTGATTGCACTAAAAACTGAAAAATAAAAACTTTTAAAAAAAAAACCGACTTCCAAAAAACATCCAACGAAAACTCTCTGCCAAAAAAAACACTTAAAAGCGTAAAATAAACTGGTTCTTCATAAATTGCCTATACCTAATTCTTTATTCATTTAAATAGTACTATTATAATGTGTGCTAGGTACCTAAAATCTGTTTGAAGTCGGTGCTAAGCCAAAACGAATACAAACGAACAATTACAAAAGTCTAAGCGATAGTCACTTGGCACCGACTTCAAACAGATTCTAGGCACCTAGCACAAGTTATAATACTACCATTTAAATAAATAAAGAATTAGGTATAGGCAATTTATGAAGAACCAGTTTATTTCACGCTTATAACTGTTTTTTTGGCCGAGAGTTTTCGTTGGATTTTTTTTTGAAGTCGGTTTTTTATAATAAAAAAGCAAAGAAATGGAGTTTAATACTTGTTCATAATGTTATTTTGTTCCTATAAATACATATTTGGATTATGCATAGAACTTGGCACTCATTTAGATCTCCATTCTTTTTGCGGCGAAGCCCACAGCTAAGCATATTTTTATATTAAACTTGGATCTCCTTTTTATTACATTTATGTTTTTGGTGAGATTATGATAAACGTAACAGTGTAGAAACCTGTTAATTGTTTTGCGATGTGGACTTTGACTCTGCGAAATTCAAAATTTTCGATGTGCGACGCTGTTTTCATTCTGATTCATTCATTTATTAACCGACTTTCAAAAAGGAGGAGGTTCTATGTTCCACTGCATGTATTTTTTTTTATGTATGTTCATCGATTACTTCATCAATTGTGGACTGATTTTGAAAATTCTTTTTGTATTCGAAAGGGTATGCACCCGAGGTGGTCCGATTTCCACCATATCAGGATCTGATGATGGGATCCCAGGGAAATCGAGGGAAACCCTATTTTTTTATAGGCACATATTATGTTTTTCGTATATTTTCTGAAGTTACACCGGTATTTGCGTCTGGTAGTCATCATTTTATGATGATGAGCTGATGATGTAAGGTACAACTCCTTAAAGGTTCGGAGTTCGAGGATAAATCTTTAAATATCATATGTATATATGTTACCTTTAGTCGTATTCTTTCAAATTATTTAGGTAAGCTAATGATGGAAGGTGGAAGGTACAACTCCTCAACGGTTAGGAACTTCTTTCAATTCATTCTTTCAATTTCATACGTATCTAAAGACCTTTAGTCGTATACGTTCAAGTTATTTAGGTGAGCTGATGGTAGAAGGTGGAAGGTACAACTCCTCAACGGTTAGGAACTTCTTTCAATTCATTCTTTCAATTTCATACGTATCTAAAGACCTTTAGTCGTATACGTTCAAGTTATTTAGGTGAGCTGATGATAGAAGGTGGAAGGTACAACTCCTCAACGGTTAGGAACTTCTTTCAATTCATTCTTTCAATTTCATACGTATCTAAAGACCTTTAGTCGTATACGTTCAAGTTATTTAGGTGAGCTGATGGTAGAAGGTTAAACTCTTCAACAGTTAGGGATTAGAGAATGATTTTAATATTACCCACACGTACGTATAGACCTTAATTTGTATTCTTTCAGTAATTCACATGGATCGTTTTATTGAGTAGACACCCACTAAGGAATTTTGGAATTTCTACCCCTAAGGGGGTGAAATAGGGGTTGAAAGTTTGTACGAAAGTCCGTCATTTAATAAGTTAGAAACATTAAACTTTATCTTTGGGCTACTGATTAAAAATGAGTAGAAATGTATTTAAGCATTTCTGGATATTCTACCCCTAAGAGGGTGAAATAGGGGTTCAAAGATTGTATAAAAGTTCGTATTTTTTTAAGTTAGAAACGTGAAACTTTATTTTTGGGCTACTGATAAAAATGAGTATTAACGAATTACGTAGCGTTTCTGGATATTCTATCCCTAAGGGGTGAAATGGGGGTTGACATTTAATACGTCTTTTTAAACCATTAAAGTTATTTGCATCAGCAGAAATTTAATAAATTAGTTCAACTTACTACTTACCTACGATTGTTTGCACTAAAAACTGAAAAATAAAAACATTTTATAAAAAAAAGTCGATTTTTTTTTCTATTTATATTTCTTGAAGAGTCATTCCATCAGGCTGATGATTTTAATTTTTCTTACTTCCGGATCATGGTTGGCAACATACGTGGGTCGTTACATCATCAGAGCTGACTGGTGATGAAGTAGTATTTTGGAACCGAACCGGCTAAGACTTCATCTTGTGGAAATAATAGTCACTTCAATTTAGAATAGAATAAAATAAACTTTATTACACACCAATCATATTAACACAGTTAACCTACGTGTAGGAGTATAACAATATGATGATCATGTACAAATGGCGGCCATGTACAAATCTATCGCTTGAATTCGTAAATTGGTATGTTTTTATCAACATATTTAGATTTTCTTTAAATCTAAAAAAGAATTAGGCTCGGTCTATTTCGGCATCAGAGAGCCGTGTATGTTGCGTCATGCCTCCATACAACATCTTGATGACTTGTTTTTTGCACTGCCAGTACCTAACCATTCAATGTGTGTCGAACTACTAAGGTGTATCTTAATAAGTCTTCAATCTATAGATACTAATATTATAAAGCTGAAGAGTTTGTTTGAACGCGCTAATCCCAGAAACCGCTGATTCGATTTGAAAAATATTTTCAGTGTTAGATAGCCTATTTATCGAGGAAGGTTATAGGCTATATATCATCACGCTAAGACCAATAGGAGCGGCGCATCAATGAAGAATGTTACAAACACGGGGGAAAATTATTACGCTACAGGCAATAGGAGAAGAATTTGAATTTCCTATTTTCAGACGTCTTTGCCATCATTTAGACAACACGAATGGTGTAGTGGTATAAGCGGTCGCCACGCCCTTGTCTACTGCGCTGAGTGTTGTGTTGGCAGTGTTGACACACATGAGATCACATGAGACAACAATGTGATCCACAAAACAAACTGTTGTTCTGAGTCTAAATCTTTCTACTAAGGTGTTCTTTGAGTCCGCCGCGATTACATGGTTTAACTAGCTGACCCATGCAACGTCGTTTACGTCTCCTATTGCCCGTAGCGTAAAAAAAAATCCCCGTTTTTGTAACATTCTTCATTGGTGCTCTGCTCCTATTGGTCTTAGCGTGATGATATAATATAGCCTTCCTAATAAATGTACTATCCAACACTGAAAGAATTTTTCAAATCAGACCAGCCGTTGCTGAGATTAGCGCGTTCAAACAAACAAACTCTTCAGCTTTATAATATTAAATATAGATTAGTACAGATATTTTATGAAAAAACTTGATCCACTGGTGGTTAGAGGTCTATCCTTGTAAAGAAGGGTTTGTCGTACTATGTCACGCTGGACAGACGTTTTTTTTTTTATAATCTAGCACCTCCAATATTGTTTTGGAGCCTATTCCTAGCTATTCCTTTCATACCAGTTCTCGCTTTTGCTACTGCTCGTACTTTCATTCCTCATAATGATTCTTTCTTTCACTCTCTTTTCACGCCATTACCAGGTGGGATTCCTGCTAAGCTCTATATTACTTACTTTTAGTTATTTTAGGTTAATAAGTTTTACACGATATTTATTTATTTACTTTCTATCACTATTATCTACTTTAGTCATGTACATACTATTTTCTACATACTACATCAAATAACAAATTTAAATTAAAACTAGGTCTAATTACTAGATACTGTACATTTTACTTTATATTCTATTACTCTAATTGCTTTATGATTCTCTTAGATAATCCATATTATCTTGGAATCATAACATTCTAGTTTGCCTTATTCCTCTTATTTACTAACTAGCTGACCCGGCGAACTTCGTACCGCCATATTTACATACTAGCTGAGCCCGCGACTTCGTCCGCGTGGAACAGTGACTTTGGGTAGCAGATTTAATTATTAAGGCTAATATTATTTTAAAAATAAGACACACTTTTCACTGTTAAAAACATATTTAAGTATTTATATAGGTACATAAATAAAAAGTATTTGTATGAGCTTATTTCGACATTCGACATGGCCAAGGCTTTCAACCTGTTCTTGCACCGTTCGCTTCTCTCCGAGCTCTAAGCATTCGGTCTGCCTCCTAGAGTCGTCTCTAGATTGACTCTTTTCTTCATCAGCGCCTTCGCATTCGGGTTCTTTGCGACGGACGGCGCGGCCTCTGTTTTTCTGGAGGTAAACGCTAGCGTACCTCAGAATTCGGTCCTGTCGCCCAAGATGTTTCTTCTTCATGTCAATGACATATTAGCCCTTGGCAATATACATTGCTATGCAGACGATAGCACAGTGCATGGGCGATATTATGGATACCCTGCAGCCAAGATAGTAGACGTTGAGGAAAATGGATAGGAGCTTGTCGCTGAGCTTGACCGGGTTTTGAACCGCATTTAACAATGGGGTGATGATAATCTGGTCGAGTTCAACGTTAAGAAAACACAGGTGTGCCCGTTCTCTACCAAAAAGTCTCCGTTTCTTCCCCTCCCCACTTTTCAGAGCAATCAACTGCCACTACGGGATAAGCTCGGTGTCCTGGGCATGGATATTTGCCGAGACCTCAACCCACGGGAGTACATCGAGGGCACCACTATGACAGCCTGAACAGGGTGAGACGGGTTTTCGCGCCCGAGCATTTGTGACTCCTTTATAAGACCCAGGTACGCTCGTCCGTACTGTTCTCATCTTTGTGATGGATCTAGGCATTGATTTTCTCGATCTTTTGCAGCGGCAATCAGTCCGCATTATCAACAGTCCCAATACTACCGATTCCTTTGAGCCTCTGCAGTTGCGGAGAGATATCGCCTCTATGGCAGTCCTCTACCGCTTTACCATGGAGAGTGTTCTGAAGCGTTCTTCAAACTGATCCCACCTTCTCCCTTCCTCTACAGAACAACACGTGCTGGTCTTGGAAGTCACCGCCTCAGTCTTAGAAATACGCTCTCGAACCAAACGGTTTGGTTCTGCATTGTCTGTTTTCACAGCGAGTATGGTTGCCTCCACTGTTGGATTCTGCTTGAGTTTTCTCTGTCTGAGCAAATTCTCAATTTTTACAATTTTAAAATACTACGTTTTTGATTTGCCATCCTTTGTCAAAATATAGTGATTTAGCTGATTTGATACACGCGATTGTGCTGCCCATTTGAAAAACATGTTTTTTTTAAATGAACTTTAACCGTCTGTCTTTGGGCTTTGATAATTGGTAGTGCAAATGTTGTTTTCAGCGGAAACTGCATTCTTTTAAATTGAAATTGCAAATAAGTTTGAATTATTGGAATACGGGGAATTGAAACATTTTCTTTTACAATGTTGTACCCCAGATGTGTATTTTGTAGCCGTGTACCATTACATATCTTTGTCGCTCAAGATTTCTTATTAATAGGACTGAAACATTAACTTTCATTCTTAACTTATGGGAAGGCGCTTCTGATAATTCTAAAGATTTAAAAAACTTTATGCATAAGCTATGATATGACTGGTTCAGTTTCCCTTGCATTGTTTCCTGAGAGGTATTCGTTAACATCTTCCTCCACGTCTGACATGATCCATTCGTTTATTTGATAACTGTCTTATTAGTCGGCGGATCAGAAAAGATATTATTTTTAGATCATGTGTGCTATCATATACCAGTACTCACGTCTCAATGTAATCATGTCGTTACTGTCATTTGGCATACAATCATCTCTTATTTTTAGAAGAGCATTTGCATATTGACACTACTCATAAATCATTGTGAAGTTGTACTCGCATAATTGTAGTAAGACAAAACTTTTTAACATGTACCCATAATACATATGTTTCATACAGGCATTTATTTCATCTTGTTCCTCATCATCATCATCAGTTTTCCTTCGGATTTTTTCACGAAGAAAGTTATTTGAATAAACAAAAAATCATGTAAACAAATCGAATCCTAGTGAATAATAACGAATTTGTAGTAGCAAAATTCAACATCCTCATGCGGCACAGTCGTCTGCCCTGACATGTCTGCCCGTTCGGGTAAGCACACTTAGGCATATTGTGATAACTCAGTAAATGTTACATCTGAATAGCTCTAATATTTTGTCTCCTGTCCCAAACTCGTGAAATATTTTCGCAAACCTTGCATCATCATCATCAGCCTATCGCAATCCACTGCTGGACATAGGCCTTGCCTTGCCTTCACAAACCTTGCATATTTCCATACAAACTTTCATCCCCTATTGCTATTTTACCCCCTTGATCTTAAAATTTTTGCAAAATATAAATGACATTTTTATTTATATGTAATCAACAGCCTAAAATATAAAGTTTAAGATTTTAGCTTAAAATGACGACACTGTATACACTGTTTTGTAATTTGTCTTATTTATTTCTATTAATATAATGAACATACAAATCATATTTATGAATGTATGTTATTTATTATATTATTATTATTATATTAATTTAAGTCTTCGTTGAAAAGGAGAAATATTTTTAATGAATTTGACATCCTTATTTACTCGTTGCCAAGACGCCCGGTGTCACCAAGGTAACGCGCAGGCGTGTGGCAATTGAACCACCACTCTTCTATACAATCTTTCATCCCCCCTTTCAACCTCTATGTAATCGGTGCAGCAGTTTGGCCGTGAAAGCAAGACAGACAGACATACAGTTACTTTCGCATTTATAATATAAAGTATGGAAGTATGGATAGCCTTCCTCGATAAATGGGCTATCTAACACTGAAATAAGTTTTCAAATTGTACCAGTAGTTCCTGAGATTAGCGCGTTCAAACAAATAAACAAACTCTTCAGCTTTATATATTAGTATAGATGTATTTATTATACTCTTCTAAGATCTAATACTCATAATTAACAACACAATTATTTAGATAAAGATTAATATTAGGCATTATGTTGATAAAAACTCTTTGGCAAATAACTCATTATTAGGTACCAACACTTAGCGTCTTATACTCGTGATAACTTCTAAATGAAATGTCGGATTGGGATGAAACAAAAAGTATTTTACTTCTACATAAATACCCTTGATAACATAATGCTTAATTTGGATAAGGATTAATATTACGATACACATTTAACGTAGTTTCTTTCTTCAGACGATTTAATAATTTTTTCCAACACAAAAGCGGTTATTGTGTCTAAACCATGATAGTTAGATATATGCTCTCGCGGACTTTTTTGTAGATCTTAATGGGCCCTACAAACCCGTAATACATTATTTTGTTCTATTGTCAATAGTCTTTGCAGCGCACGCAAAAATTGGTTTTCGATTTCACACCTTGGGTTAGAAAATAGCAATTTTTTTACGGATCCCTAATTTTTTTGAAAATAAAATATAGCCTATAGCCTTCCTCGATAAATGGACTATCCAACACTGAAAGAATTTTTCAAATCGGACCAGTAGTTCCTGAGATTAGCGCGTTCAAACAAACAAACAAACAAACAAACAAACAAACAAACTCTGCAGCTTTATAATATTAGTATAGATCTGTCTCAGCTTCCCACAGGCAGTGTACAGTCGCGGACAAAAAAAAACACTTTTCCCGTTATCTTTTATTTTTTTTCTGTCTAGCAAAAAAATAATAAATGAAATCGGACTATGTGTTATTGAATTACAACCAAGTAAAATTTTTGACTTTCATCCCCTCTCTCCAGGATACCGTGCTGAATTTCGGGATTAAAAGTATCCTATGTCCTACCTCGTAGTACGAACTCAAATCATGCCAAGTTTCATTTCAATCCGTTCAGTAGTTTCGACGTGATGCGCGGCCAAGATACAGACAGACAGACAGACAGACAGACAGACGGACAGACAGACAGACAGACAGACAGACGGACAGACAGACAGACAGACAGACAGACAGACAAAAATGAAAAAAATTACAGTTTTGGCTTCAGTATCAATTATAGAGAGCCCTCCAAAAAAAAATTTCAAAATATCTTCAATGTACAGAATTTGACCTGTTACATTTTTATTTTAAGTATAGATTTAATTATGCTTGTACAATATTATATAAATTTGCTTCTGTTATCGCTACTAATTATAGCGCATAAATTTAAATTTGTAATTTTAGTGTTCATTTTCATTTCCACTTCGAATATTTGTTTACTATAGACCGGACATTCCACAATAAGGTGGGGGACGGTCTCTGCGACATTCGGGTCACAAATGCAGGATGGGTTCTCCTTACACTTGAAGCGTGCACGCTTCAAGTGTAAGGAGAACCCACCATGCCCCGTAAACAACTGTGTCGTTATGCCGGCTATCTCCATTTTACGAATAGTACTACCATATGCAGCGAGCGCATAGGGGAAAAAAAGCTTGGTGACGGAGGCGGTCTCGCCCTCTCTGTACCTCCTGTTTCATTCGGCAAGCGAGGCCTATCGAAGGCCTCGCTTGACGAACGAAACAGGGCACAGACCGTAGTCCGGTGCTTTCTTCAATCTCAGGGCCGCCTCCTTGGCGAGCTGGTCTGCTCGCTCGTTGCCACTCAACCCTGCGTGGGCCTTGACCCAGAATAAGGATATCTCCTTACCCTGGATCATGCCTTTCCGAATGGCGACTCTGGCCTCCACGGCAAAGGGATGAAGGGCATGGCGATTGGTGACCGTTTGAAGTGCGGCTCTGCTATCGCTGAAGATACCGAACTTGGTTTCGCCTCGCCTGAGGATCTCACTGGTCGCTTTGCACAGGGCCAGGAGCTCAGCCTGGTAGACGGTGCAGTGGGGCGACAGAGCAAATTTGAGGGCCCTGGTTTCGGCTTCGTTATGCCATATGGACAACGCTGCGCCAACCCGGCCCTCAATCTTGCTCCCGTCCGTAAAGATGCGCACCGCGATGTTGTCGGTGCGCTGTAGTTGTTCATCGTCTACTAGGCTTTCGAACTCAAGGGCCCCATGCTCCGCAGGGTGAGGTGCCTCTATAGCCGGAGCCATTCGTTCGATTTCTATGTCTCCCAACCATGACTGGCACACCCCTCTCTTGGCTTCGTATAGCGAAGCCACCTGATGGATCCTGAGGTCCGGAGGGAGCATGCCAGCCAAGATCAGCTCCGAGTGCAGAGAGACCGTCCGGTAGCTCTTACACAGCTTTTGGGCGAATCCGCGCTGTACCACGTTCAGTTGTTTTCGGACGCCAAGCCCTTTTGCCGCTGTGCACCAGCTGCTGGCACCGTACAAGATGGTGGGTTCTACGGCTGCGACATAGATGGTCCGGACCACCTCGGGGGGAAGCCCCCAACTGATCCGGGCCATCCTCGCCAGCTTGTTGTATATGCCGATAGCCTTTCTGCAAACATTTGCTACGTGTGTGTTGAATGTGAGTTTGTGATCGATAGTGAGCCCTAGGATTTTGATTTCCTTGGACAGTCCGATGTCTATCCCGCCCATGCTGAGGCGCGGGAGATCGTACTTCAGCCTCCGCGTGATTACCATCGCCCATGTTTTGTGCGGTGCGAATTTTAGCTTCATTCCGATCCCCCACTCCCGCACAGACAGACGTGTTGGTATAGTGTGTGTCGAGTTTTCCTGCTTGGTTTGCTCCCTTAGTCGACTCTTATGTCACCCACGTGATGAATAGGTGTGGCGACACTCCGTGTTTACGTCACCACACGGATATACCTAGAACAGAATATAAATTAGTCAAATCACCCCTTTCGTTGTTATTGATACGTTTACCAAAAATGACAATTCATTTCTATATAAGACAGATAAGAAACATATCTAATCTTTACCTTAAAAAATATAAATATGTAATAACATACGATAGTAGATATATCATATTTACGTTGTTACATATTTGAAATACTAACTGCGTCCCGCTGTGCCTGTCATGGTGCCTTGCTCATCAAACTGAACAAAAAAAAATTCGGGATAAAAGATTTCTAAAGAAAGCTATTTCAGACAGAAAGCTGTATACTACAACTGTTTCATATTATAAGCATATCCATCTCAGTAGGCCGCCATGGTGTGGGTCACCATTTTTTTTATAGTCAGCTGCCAAAATGACTCTGCCCTGCCCGATGGTAAGCATGAGCCTGACCTCATTGCGAATAAGGATGCAGAATGGTGGCCGAACTGACTGACACTATGGCGGCCTGGTGAGATGCTTTATCACGCCCCGCTTAAAGGACCCGGGATCGTAATGAGAAGGATCACGTATGCTGGTAGTAAGTTCCAGGTTTTGACCGCTCGGCACAGCAAGGAAGAGCCGAAGCGATGAGTACGAGAACGTATGTCAACTACTCTGAAACGGTGACTTCCAAGGCACGTGTTGTCCTGTAAAGGAAGGGAGAGGGAGGGACCAGTTGGAAGAGCTCTTCAGAACACTCGCCATGAAAATAAATAATAATAATAATTACCTTGCTGTATTGTTGCATTACCTGCATTCGCAGTGAGTATGGTGACTCCTATTCTTAGATTCTGCTATAAGAAGAGTCACTTTGGTAAGCTCATAAATAATAAAAATACATTCAGAATTATCTAAGAAGACATCTGTGCCTCGCGGATCTGATAAATTGTGTCCTGTTTGAATGCAGTATTTTTATTTTGATATCAAATCGATATCGCTAATAAAACTAGAATCCGGTTATAGCGACAGTGATCGGGTAGGTATAACAACCAACTGCAAATTACACAAAAACCAACCAAAAAACTAGACATACAGAACTTTTTTTAAAAAAATAATTCACCGGCTAATGTATTACCACAGAGGAAGGTTTTGCTCTGTGCAATAACCAGTAATAAACACACAAATGATTAAACAAAAACTTTTTATAAAAAAAAAACCGACTTCCAAAAAAACATCCAACGAAAACTCTCTGCCAAAAAAACACTTAAAAGCGTAAAATAAACTGTTAAAAGTTTTCGTTGGATGTTTTTTTGGAAGTCGGTTTTTTTTTTTATAAAAAGTTTTTATTTTTCAGTTTTTAGTGCAATCAATCGTAGGTCAGTAGTAAGTTGAACTATTTCATGAAATTTCATCATCAAGAATACAAATTAAGGTCTATACGTACGTGTAATATTAAAATCATCCTCTAATCCCTAACTGTTGAAGAGTTTAACCTTCTATCATCAGCTCACCTAAATAACTTTAAAGTATACGACTGAAGGTCTTTAGATACGTATGAAATTGAAAAGAATTATCCTCCAACTCTTAACCGTTGAGGAGTTGTACCTTCCATCTTCCATCATCAGCTTACCTAAATAATTTGAAAGAATACGACTAAAGGTAACATATATACATATGATATTTAAAGATTTATCCTAAAACTCCTAACCGTTAAGGAGTTGTACCTTACATCATCAGCTCATCATCATAAAATGATGACTACCAGACGCAAATACCGGTGTACCTTCAAAAAATATACGAAAAACATAGTATGTGCCTATAAAAAATGAGGGTTTCCCTCGATTTCCCTGGGATCCCATCATCAGATCCTGATATGCTGGCAATGGGACCACCTCGGAAGCATACCCTTTCGAATACAAAAAAAAATTTCAAAATCGGTCCACAACTGAGTAATCGGTTGTGGACCGGAACATACATAAAAAAAAAAAATTAAAAAAAATACATACAGTGGAACATAGAACCTCTTCCTTTTTGGAAGTCGGTTAATAAATGCACAATAAATAACAATTTGCGTAGTTATTTTCGCACTTAGTCCAGATCCTTGTTAAAAACGAAAACAAACATATTATCACCCGTTATCTAAGATATAAATTTCAATTGATATTTTGATAACGAATGCGGTATCCGGATTAGTAAATAATAAATCCATAGAGTTAAGACGAGGTGTGTTTTGGCGGGAGCGTCATAATAAACAAATGTCGTCTACACGCGTCGGCGTCGGCTCAAGGCCAGACCTGTTAGATGTTGTTCATAATCGCCACTTATAGATACAACTAGCTGAACCCCGCGGTGTTACCCGTGGTCATTATAACGCCGCGGGGCGAAGCTTGTCTAAAAAAGTAGCCTTAGGTTACTCTTTGTCTTTATATCAGTGAAAGTTCCCTCAACATCGGTCCAGCAGTTCGAGAGGTTAGTCGGAACAAACAGACAGACAGACCAACAGACAGACAAAAATAGTTAAAATGTTATTTTGGTATATGTACCGTGTATAGGTACATACAAGCAGCAATCTGCAATTTTTAGTAAAAAGCAGTTATTTTAATATTACAAACAGACACTCCAATATTATTTATTTGGTTATTATTAATAGGTAGATGTACAGATAGATAGCGATGAAAATTATAGACTAAATAATAGGCCTATAGGACTATAATAAATAGTGTCGTAAGTTTTAACCGCAACTATCTCTGCAAATAAATACAATTGAAATATATGTTTGTAATTTCAAATTAACAGCTTTTTACTGAATGCAGTATATATATCTATAGTACTTTTATGATTTACTAGCTGAACCCTGCGGTGTTACCCGCAGTACGACAATAACCGCGGGCAACGCCGCGGGGCGAAGCTAGTCTAAAAAAGTAGCCTAACTTACTTCTTATATCATCAGCTACCTATCAGTGAAAGTCTTGTCAAAATCGGTCCAGCCGTTCCAGAGATTAGCCGGAACAAACAAGACAGACAAAAATCGTAAAAAAAAATATTTTGGTATATGTATCGTGTATACATACATGTGCATTTAGTAAAAATTTGATACAGACACTCCAATTGTATTTATTTGTATAGATAGGACTGCGCGATGTCCGAAATAAGCGGCTAACATCGCTATTGTTGCGACATCCAAATACAGCGCAACAAAATAAACTAAAGCGCCAGCTATCGGAAACACACCGAACTACGGAGCTACTGTAAATCCTGTCTCGCGATGCTAAATTTCTGGTCAAAGGATCCTTCCTTTCATGACACTCGTTCCTCTACTACATAATACTAATATTATAAACTGGTTGTTGCCCGCGGCTCCGCCCGCGTGCCTGTCGGTTATCGCTGCAAATAGTAGCCTGTGTTATTCTGATGTATAAGCTATATTACTGTAGTTTCATTCAAATCCGTTCAGATGTTTTTGCGTGAAAGAGTAACAAACATCCATCTATCCATCCATACTTACAAACTTCCGCGTTTATAATATTAGTATAGATAGATATTAGTATAGATGTGAATGTAAGATTGTTTTAATTACGTTTTTACTCGAAAACTACTTAACCGATCATTATGAAACTTTGTACACATTTTCTTGGAGGTATTAGAAGTAACATAGGATAATTTTTATTATATGCGAGCCAAGCCGCGGGTAAAAAGTTAGTTGTAAAAATAAAACAACAAAATGAATTGCATAGGATTTTTATACAAAAATATGATTGTTTAACACCACAATCAGATATACTACACCGAACAGTGCCAACACCACTCAAACTATATCCTAGAAGTAGCGTCCAAACATAACACACCACACGGTGTGCCACTCTGCGCCTGAGACGGGAGGGATCCGGGGACTGCTGATGTTAACACATCCGGAACCTTCCATAAAAAAAAACAAAAAAAAAAACATAAGACACCTGCCCTAACTACTTACGAACTGTATTAAAATGCAGAAGCATCACTAGCCCGCCATGGTGTGGGTCACCATGCTGCATTGTTGCATGGTCTGTATTCGCAATGAGTATGGTGACCACCACTCTTGGATTCTGCTCATGCTTTCCATCAGACAGAGTAGTCATTTTCGCAGATTCATATAAAAAAAGAATTAGTGGAACCCTTGTGTAATGTATTAATGATTATTTTCCTACGTCGTGGCTTTAATCAAATATTTTTTGGTTTGTGGTTCGACACTGTGTCAGTATACGAGGAACATTAAAACTTATATTACAAACTTATGAAATAAATTATAATTACAACATTCAACATACATACTGTCTGATTATTATTTTATATATATATATATATGATAAAATTTGGTCCCCGTACGATATAGACGCGGTGAGGAGATTCATTGTAATAATTGTTGGCCAACATGTTGGGTAGAGAATGGCATGTGATATATTTTACAGCGAAAATAGACGGTAGCTTGTATTAATAGTTGTAACATATGAATATTTCGAACATTTATCACATAACGCCATCTAGTTTCAAACTAAGCCAAGCTTGTACTATGTAAACTAGACTAAACATTTTTTTTTGTAAATACATAATATAGATAGAAAATACCCAAACTCCGAAACAAATATTAGCAGATCATGGAAACATTTTCATGTTCATTGCGCCATCGAGGCAGTCAACAATACCTTCAGATTTATTTCGAACTTATATACACACTACCCACACCAGTCTCTAAGAATGTCTTACAAACCGCTCACCGCGTCTCTTAACACAAATTATTACAAAACAAAACAAATTATAATTACAGCTTTAACTATATCTACTACTTACAACAAACTATACATTCGTCCACAAGAATGAATCACTTAAAAACCAGCACCAAATTAATGGTACAAAACACATGGTCCTTCGAGCTTTTTTTCCTCTGCCTGATGGAAAGCATAAGCAGAATCCAAGAGTGGAGGTCACCATACTCATTGTTAATGCAGACAATGCAACAATGCCGTATAGCGACCCACATTATGGCCGACTATTGAAATGCTTCTGCATCATTGGGCCTCTCGTCTCGCACTTGCGGGTGTCAACCTAAAGTGACACTGCTGTCACTTTAGGTTGGTCCTTTGTGGGAGGATAGTACAGCGTGGCTCAACTACCTTCAAAAGGTCCATGCGGCTCGAAGGACCATACAATGCTAGTGTTCCTTCTTGTGAACAATATCCCGCTAAAATACACAGTTATAGATAAAAATGGACGGATTAACATTACTACTTATAATTTCTACACATATTATGCTACAATTGAGCTCAACAACTGCTTCGGAACGCAGAGAAATACTTTAAATTGCGACTGACATTAGTGTTCTGTCTGAGGACTATTTAGTCAATGGTATTTTGACGTTATGTCCATTTCCCTACAACGCCATCTAGTTTCAAACTAAGCAAAGCTTGTACTATGAAAGCTAGATTGCTAAATGTAAATGATAAATTAATAAATATTATTCGATTAAGTATAGTTTAAATGCATTCTTTATGAAACTTCTAATTTCTTCCTCTCTGGCTCTCATGAGACAGAGAGTTAGAAAATGTGTGCTCGCACCTCTCTCTCTCTAGCCCCTACAGTCATATACGAAACTTAACTCTCTCTCTCTCTTTCTATCCACACTAACTTATATCTCCCTCTCAACTTCCTTTAGCTACGCATTCACCAGCTTACTCCGCAAATCAAGCACCCGTAAAGAAGTTTTATTCCAAAAGCCGATTTGAAAGATTCTTTTTGTATTTGAAAATGGCTACATTCGTTAGGCTTTATTGGAATTTGATGAGGATGTGTCACCTCTAAGGGAAAGAAATTAAGGAATATAGTTCCTTTTGCTTTGAAGTCAGTTATGTATTTATTAGCTTTTGCCCGTGGCTCCGCCCGCCTGTATGTCAAAGAAGTAGCCTATGATCGCAATGCTAAATTTCATTGAACATGGTGCAGAAGTTTTGCCATCGAAGCGTAACAAACGAACAGAGTTACTTTCGAATGGATATATTTTTGATTTAATTGTTTATAAATCGTAAATGTGTTACATTTTTATTATTTTAGAGTGATTTATGTACAAAAATATAATGATTAAAAATAAAAAGGTAACGTAATTAATCTAATAATACTGCGTCACTCGATTGGTAACTCAGATTTTATTACATACATGTACACCACCCCATTGGGGGTGTATAATTGTATATTGCACAGGTTTAATCAAGCACTTGATTTACAGACTACCAACACGTTTGCTCTCATCATCCACTCTCGTATTACTAACGTGGTGTTCGTCTGAATGAATGAGTGAGTGAGTGAATGAATGAGTGACCGAGTGAGGTGACTGGATAGACGAATATACTATACATACAGGGATTGGGATTATTTAAAATTAATGTTTTTTATTTTATTTTATGATATAGTAAGCAAACGAGCCATGGTAAGTGATTACCGACGCTTTAGAGTATTTGAACTCACCGAGTTGCGTTGCTTAATCAAGCTTTCTCATAATATTATAATTGTATTTTATTTTATTTATTTATTTAATATTGTAATATTCTGAATTAATTGTAAAAATATCTTTGGGTTTTAAACTACCTATGAAAAATAGTATATTTAAGAGATTCTATTTTACATAATGATATCACGCCTGGTAATGCTCGTAGGGTGTAAGCACAGAACTAATATAATGAATGAATAAGTTAAATGTTTAAAATTTATCTACTGGTCAATGAAAAATTGCGCTAGACACATTGATGCTAAACATGTTGGTGTGTCTCTAAACTAAATTTATCTAAATATTTTAGTGAAGAATTTGCTAAACGTTATTTTTGTATGTATTTAAATAATGTCTATTTATTGTGACAAATCTAAATTAAGTAAATATTGACATTTAGAACGTCGTTTCACATGACAAAACACATTTTTAGTGATTTTTAGTTTAGAGTTTTCGAACTATACAACTAGCACCATTTTTTCACAAAATTATTTCGTAAAAAGCGTCAACTACTTTTACGAGTAACAGGCGCAATAAGTATATAAATTAACACACATAAGATCGAAAATCGCTTGCACATATCAATACAATTCGTTTACCTCGCTTTGTATAACGTTCAATTAGTTCAAGCAATTTTGACCTTTAATAAACCAATCATTTATTTACACATCTCACTACACCAGTTACTCGCCACTACTTTCTGAGGAACTGGACGATTGAGGAGCACTCTCATTCCTGATATCCACCAAGTTCTCCTTCTGACTCTCTTGCTGAACATCTGGGGAGGGTTGTTGGGCATAATTCCCCTGATTATCCCTTCCAGGGTCTGCATCAGCATTAGGTTCAGATTTGACGTGGTTATCCTCATTATCTGACCGGGCTTGGTCTTGTCTGTAGTCCTCTCGTAGTTGGGGGTCTTCGTGGCCCTGGTTGTCGTTGGGTTGTGGTTGGTTGTCATCGGCCCTGTCTCGTGGGTTGTCGGGTTGGTGACGGTGGTGATGAGCCTCGTCGCGGTCGTGTTGTGGTTTGTATGTGTCGTTAGATGGTATTGTTAGTTCTCCTAAGAAGTCGTTCCTGAAATAACCAGTTCTATAAAATTATGGCCTTTTCAAAGAGAGAAGGGAGGTCTCACATTAATTTCATTATTATTATAGGATTGTAAAAGCCAAGGGATTGATGAGCAATTCATCAGAATAAGCATTAAGGAATTTCTAATTCATAAGGAATTATTTGTATGTATGTGTAGTTTGGATAATAAATTAAAATTTTACCAGCCTGCCTCATTTGGCTATTCTGACCAGCCTCCCCCATTCCCTCGACAACCACCCTAAAATACCCCTACCCTCTAGTTTTTGAACATTCTAATTTAACCCTTTCAGACCTGATATCCACAGCCGAGAAAAAATATTTGCAGATAAGGTATCTTCAAATTATTATTTGAAACGGTTGCATTTTTTTTATGTATCTTGATTAATACAGCGCTTGCTATATAGTCCATTCGTTTACATAGTGTCGCTGCACCCGTACACAATTGTAGTTATTGTTGCAAAATACGAATATCTGACAAATCATACTTGCTTGTGCGTGTACGCCGCAGGCGGGCCCTATTATTTTGTGGCGGCGCTATCAATGTGACCGTATCTAAGCGAATGGTCTATACTTAACATTGACTTCGTGGCAAAAACCTAAGGCCTAACAATCTTTGACCAAGCGTGGTATTTTGAAGATTCCCCCTTAAATTCATTATCGTACATGCACATCTCCTCGTATTCGTCATCATCATCAAAGACCTTTACCGGTCCACTGCTGGACATAGGATTCACCTACGAAAGAGTATGTTAATAGTCCACTTACACAATATCATCAGCGGCCCTGTTCTTCCAGGAGAAGAACTCGTCTCCGAGGTTGAAGGTCAGGTTGGATCTCATGACGAGCTTCACGGGAGCGGCTTCCTCAGTTCTCTGCATCACATTGTTTGTTCTACGCTCAGAGCTGGACTTCTGACCCTGGGTAATAGGTAAAATACTGGTTATTGTGCTATTTTATAGGATATTTGTGGTAAGTAAATAGTGACGGACCCTCTACCTGTTTTTTTTTATGGAATAGGTGGTAAACGAGCTACGATTCGCCTGATGGTAAACGATTACCGCCGCTAGTGGACACCCAGAGGTTTCACAAGTGTGTTGCCGGCCTTTTTTGTAATAATTAAAATTGTAAATTATTGTGATCGAGTTCTAATTTATCTCAAGTTATTTCACCTTTAAGGCTTCACCTACAAATCTCATGGCCCCTAAAGCCCTTTAACGTTATACAGTGTAAACTTGTATAGTGCGATGTAGGACTACTTAGTTCAAAGTAGTTCAGATGTCGCTTCGCTAGATGGCGTAACATGTTGTGTAAATTTACTAAGTTATTTTAGAACAAGCGCACTCACGTCATCCTGTGTCGTGGACCGGTGGACGCCCCTCTCTTCCTCCCGCACTCCTCCCTCACTCTCTGTTTCAAGAAAATACAGTTGAATTTCTCGTTACATTAATAGTGACTTGATAATATTGAGATTTTTGGTGGACGATTGTAAATATTACAGAAATTAGACGATTGTATTTTATTTCTCGTATGAATCTACCAAAATGACTCTACTCTGCCTGATGGTAAGCATGAGCAGAATCCAAGAGGGGTGGTCACCATACTCATTAGCCAGACAATGCAACAATGCAGCATGGTGACCCAACACTATTGAAGATAATTCTGTATCATTGATATAATTGTACATATTACGTAGAGAATTGTTTATAATATCAGACAGAAGAATGTTTTTATGTGACAGGGGAAATGAGCAGAAGAGTCAACTGGTGGTAAGTAGCCACCTATGCAGCACTGCAGAGAGAAGGAACACTTGATACAAACCCGTCTGGTTAACGTAGTGTAGTAGACCCAAACCTCCTTTCTAAGAGCGTTTTCACATTTTCCGATCCTATATCGGTGTCGGGCGCCGGTACGATATCGAAGTAAGTCAAATGTATGAATGTGTCGGCTCCGATATCCGATACCGGGCCGGACAATATGAAAGACAGATATATAGTTAGTTATCTGGTACCCATAACACAAGCCCTGCTTAGCTTGGGACTAGATGGCTTTGTGTTTTAGATGTCCGAAAATATTTATTTATTTATCGAATCGGCGCCCGACACCGATATCGGATCGGATAATGTGAAAACGCTCTAAGGACCTGTGTCCAGCGGGGTACAATCACATGTACATTCACACTATTACACATACACACACACACACACACTCACACATAAATATTTCAGACATTTAACACACAGCGCCATCCAGTCTCAAACTAAGTAGAGCTTGTGTTATGGGTACTAGACAACTGATATAAATACATGTATACGTTTCTTTTTGAAAATACATACATATTATAGATAGAAAACACCCAAACTCCGAAACAAATATTTGCAGATCATACAAACATTTGGTCCGAGATGGGAATTGAACCCGAGACCTCAAGCACAGCAGTCGCATACGCTACCACTGCGCCACCGAGGCAGTCAAAGTGGAGAGTTAGAGGTGTATGGTGATGGTACCTTCAGCTGTGAGGTGGTGCGGCTGCTGTCGGTTGCGCCGGTACCGACTGTCGCCTACAGACCACACAAACAGTTCTAATTATATTTATTTTCTATATCCAGGCCCATTCTGTACATTAAAGATATTTACAAATTTTTTTTGGAGGGCTCTCTGTAATCGATACTGAAGCCAAAACTGTATTTTTTTTATTTTTGTCTGTCTGTCTGTCTGTATCTTAACCGCGTATCACGCCGAAACTACTGAACGGATTCAAATGAAACTTGGCACGATTTGAGTTCATACTACGAGGTAGGACATGGGATACTTTTTATTTCGAAATTCAGCACGGTTTCTTGGAGAGAGGGTATGAAAGTCAAAATATGTACTTAGTTGTAATTGAATAACACATAGTACGATTCATTCTTTTTTTGTTGAAAGAAAAAAAATAAAGGATTTTTTGGTCCGCGACTGTACACTACCTGTGGGAAGCTGAGACATATATGTAAATATGACGGTACGAAGTTCGCCGGGTCAGCTAGTTTCGGAAATAAATCTTTTGTAGATATTTTGCCATGTCAGGCTTTACAGCTGGAAGGCACCGGCATTTCCTAACACTCACTCTCAAACCACAAGAAGGCTCTTTCCCTCTGAAAACATTGGTTGAACAAAAACTATGCGAGTACAGTTTAGGGGGTCGGTTGATCTTTTGAAGAAAGGACCACAGTTTTGAGTAGGCCTGTCCATACAGACGGTGTACGAGCCCCAGCCTGGGATATGAATATGGAGTATCACTACCCCTATTCACCCCGTGGGTGTCGTAAGAGTCGACTGAGACAGCAAACTACCAGGACAACAGCATGGCAAAGAGAAGGAACACTTGACACAAACCCTTTGTGGCGACCTCCACATACGGCGCAACACCATAACACACTACAGCGCCATCTACCGAAGAAACGTCGAACTACGGTGTAACGAAGGCAACGAAGAAACGACCAATCCTGAATCGCGCAATAGAAGTTCTCGCGCCGTGCCGGGCAGTGGCCCGCCAGGCATGATCACCTCGCCTGGTCGGAGGATCCTCGCTTAGTGTTGGAGGGACATAACACACCCGTTCCTTTACCAGCCCGCCTGGCCAGCGTGGTACAGTAGCCCAATACATCGTTTGTAAGGAGAGGCGCATGTCCAGTAGTGGATAAGTAAAAGCTGATGCCGGTACCTGGCGCCCAGTCCTCGTTGGCGGAGCTCCTGTCGATGCTGTCCTGCAGCAGAGGCTTGTCCATGGCACCCGACTCGTTGTCCTCCACCCTCGCTGTCTCCACACTCGCCTTGGGCTTGGGCCGGGGCCTCACACTGGGGGGGAGAGATATTTTAATTTATTTAGTACTAACTGCGCCCCGCGGTTTTTGTTGTACCTTTACAACAACTACCGCGGAGCGAAGCTAGTATAAAATAAAACTACTTTTAGTTACTTCTTATCTCATCAACGATTTAGTGAAAGTCCCGTCAAAATCGGTCCAGCCGTTCTAGAGATTAGCCGGAATAGAAAGGCACCTGCGGCGAATCTTAATTCCGAGTTTTAATTTTATGTAACGTTTATGTAACTCAAGTTATTTCAATTTACTCAAGTTAGTGGTGGGGTGTAGTTTAGTCGTACTGTGTGTGTATGGGGGTTGTTTAATAGTACCTATGTGTGTATAGGGGTTGTTTAATAGTACCTGTGTGTATGGGGGTTGTTTAATAGTACCTGTGTGTGTATGAGGGTTGTTTAATAGTACCTGTGTGTATATGGAGGTTGATTAATAGTACCTGTGTGTGTATGGGGGTTGATTAATAGTACCTGTGTGTGTATGGGTGTTGTCTAATAGTACCTGTGTGTCTATAGGGTGGTTTGTTCGTACCTGTATGTGTATCTGGGGTGTGGTTTATTCGTACCAGTGTGTGTGGGCCGTGGTACAGTAGTACCTGCATGTGAGGGTGGTGGTGTGTTCGTACCTGTGTGGGTGATGGCGCGGTGGCGGGGGCGGTGGCGGGGCGGTTCGCGGTGCACGGGGCGCTGCGGGGGGCGCTGTCTGTGCCGCGTGAGCTCCGTGGCGTTTACGTTTTCGCTTGTGGCGCTGTAGAGAAGACTATATTTGTAGTCTAAAACTATCAAAATATTTGTGCGATGAGAATGATTTGTGGCGCTTGTTTGTAATTGAACAAATGATCTTATTCATTTCATTACTTACATATTCTACTAGTTTGTCTACTATTTGTCCTGGCTTGGAATCGAATCTACGAACAACGGCTTAGCAGTCACTATCTCTAAACGCTAAATCAATGGGCCCTTTAGTGCAATATTCTGTTTGCATATATACTTTTTTTGTAAAACATATAAGACACTCATACTCCAAAACAAATATGTGCAGATCATAAAAACATTTGCTCCGAGATGGGGATCGAACCCAAGACCTCAAGCACAGTAGACGCGTATACTAGCACTGTGTCACCGAGGCAGTAAAGTGGCATACCTTGGCAGCGAGAGTGGTGTGTATCCTCTTGACCTCCACGAAGTCCTCAATGATGAGCTTCTTGTCGGTGCTGGAGCCGGCGTCCAGCATCTCGCTGAACCCTGAGCCCATTGCGGGCGGGATGGCGGGGATGTCTGTGGGACAATACCTACCATTAGTACCGCTAGCAACTCCAAGTGGTGTCTACATAAATATATTATATACACTATGTGCGAAAAGAGCGTGACCGGCAAAATTTAATGAAAATCTTAGAAATATTAAACGATAAATTGTAATCAATTAAGTCTTTTATTGCTGTTTGATGCTTTATATTAATACGGTGTCCAATCTCCATTATTATCCATAAATTCCATAATCGCTTGGCATCTTCGCGGCTTACTTTCCGCTGATTTTTCAGCATAGCTGCGAGGTAAAGACCTCCACGCGGACTTCAGTTCACGAGTGAGGTCAGCGACGGTCACTACATTTTTTGCCCTTAGTTTAAGCTTCATCCACGCGCAAACATTTTCAATTGAATTAGCATCAGGGGACTGTGAGGGCCTATCCAATACGTTAATACCATGTTCCGCGTTCCAAGTGGAGCAAAGCCGACTTCGGTGTTTAGGATCATTATCCTCTTGCAGAATCCAGAAATAATTTTGGTGTGGAAGCATCTTCTTAGTGGACGGCATTAATGCTTTTTCGTAAATTTTCGTCACCTTCTCAGCGTCCAAAGTACCGGTAAACAAGTGCAAATTTCCGAAACCCTTTTTTGAGAAGCACCCCCAAACATGCACCTTTAAAGGGTGTTTGTACCATCAGTCTATTGACAGCCGTAGTCCAAGCTCGAGTCGAGTAACCGGTTGCCCAAAATGAAGCTTCATCAGAAAAAAAGTCTCTTGTCCCAATCATGGTCTTTGTTTACGCACGCCCAATGCAGCGTTTTTTCAATATGAGTTTCAGAAAGGAGAGTTCTTCACATTTCTTCGATATTTCACGCCCTTTGCAACTAAACGCCTTTTGATAGTGTTAAATAATATGATTAAACCCTTTTTCTTAAACTTTTCTTGCCCAGAGTAGAGTGATAATAAAAGATTCCTAGCAAACAGCTGCACAATCCGTTTATCCTCTGCAACAGACGTCTTTTTCGATTTGCCACGATGTGGTAAGTCATCGATGGTTTTTGTTAGTGAATATCTCTTCACCCACTTGCTCACGAAGGCCTTGGACTCTTTGATATAATGGGCGGCCTAGTCGCGGGACATTTTAGGGCCTTTTGGATGAGTACAGAGAAACACAGCTTCAAATCGGGAAGCGTACGCGGCACTCATTGTAAAAAAGAATATTTTAACAAGGAAAACTGGAGGGAAAACTTATGTTTTTTACAATGCATTTTAGGAAAAGATTGTTCTATTCAGCCTAAAATTTATTTTTATAAATTGCAATCCAAAATTTAAAAATATGCCGGTCACGTTCTTGTCGCACACACTGTATATACATATATGTCGGAACGGTCAACAGTACGGGAGCTGGTTTAACGAGACGCAAGCGATGAAACGTCATCGCTTCGGCAGAGTCTAGACAAGTGTTCGTGCGGGCCGGGGGAGCTCACTCACCGCTCGGCCACCGCGCGGACAACAAGTCTAGAAACTACCTTACGGCTCGTTATTTCCACTTTAACTTGAACATTAATTGTTTGTACCTTCTTGGTTTTGTGCACCGAAAATACTCGTTTCCGACACATATATATACTCAAGAGGATTGCTCATTAAAAGATGATAGATAGGGGGGAGGAAGGTTGGAGGTGGACAGAGGTACAATTCACACAATGACCATAAGGAGTCGAGATATTTTAAAAACGCAGGCCAAGTTGCGTGGATTAACTAATCTTTACATAGTTTAAACTGAAATCGCTTCCACTGTCTGTTCGCTTAGATATTTGAAACTACTCAACTGATTTTAATGCAGTTTTCAGGAATAGATAGAGTAAGGTTTATGTATTGTGTAATGCATGCATATAACAGTAGAGGGGCCAGGCGGGTCGGTAGTTTTATTTATTTATTTGTTGTTCGTCCTCGGTGAGTATAGAACTCACGACAGCGCGTGTGACTTTGAAATTTATTGCTATATAGGTAAAGTTGGAAATAGATTGTCGGGAAATTAAATGACTGTATTTATTTGCATAGAATAAAATTAAGTACCATGTGTCATATTCCTGGTTCTGGAGCATTGCCATATTCCAGCTTGTTTTGGTAAACTAAGATGATGTCTTCGGTATAGATAACTAGCTTTTACCCGCTGCTCCATGACAAATTTCATTGAAATCGGTGCAGCGGTTTAACCGTGAAAGCATAACAGACAGACATAGTTACTTACGAATTTATAATATTAGTCTGGAAATGAAGGTATAGCCAAATGTAGCCAAAAACAGGTCCTATTTTAATTAACAGAAGTTATGATCACCACATAAATACATGCCTATGTAATTATATATTTATTATCTAAGCTGTTCAATAATCACCTCGGTGACGAAGTCCGGCCGGGTCCCGAGTGATCACAGTTTGCACATTCACCACTTTTGGTTGCTTGCGACCCTTCATCACCTGCAAACAAAACATGACTTACTTTAATAACGCAAGGTATTACTAAACTTATCAATTTGTGTAACTCATAGACGAGGGAAAATTTGATGGCGCGATTTAGGATTATTAGCTACTCCGTAGTTCGGTGTGTCTTCGGTAGATGGCGTTGAGGTATGTTTTTATCTGTATAAGCAATTTGTCATTAAAAACAGACACACAAATATTTACTAGTAAAGAAACTTCTAAACCAACACCTTAAGAAAATCCGAGGACATATAAACTCCTAGTGTTTAGATAATGCTCAAAGTAGGAAAGCTATAAGGTCAGTTGTCGCCGTGGTTTTTGATGGAAACAACTTCTGGTTTCTGCCTTCCCTTTATCTTTGCCTTTGATTTGAAGGGGTTTTCCACACATTTTTTTTTTACGTATTGACCTGCCAAAGTGACTCTACTCTGCCTGATGGAAAACATGCGCAGAATCCAAGAGTGGTGGTCAACATACTCACTGCTCGTGCAGACCACGCAACAATGCAGCATGGTGACCCACACCATGGCGGGCTAGTGACGCTTCTGCAACGTTGGCAACTTTTCTGTTGTCTGTTGGAGACATGCCTTTACGCCCGCTCGAACCGGCACAACCTTGCTCACGTCATGGCGTCAGCGTGAATCTACCAATTTAAAATATAGATTGTCAATTTCTAAGTGCATGTTACCCCTTCTCTGATCCTGGCGAGAGCGTTGACGGGCTGCTGGGGATGCTGCGGCTCGATGTCCATCTTGTTGAGTACCGTCGAGCCGGGCCGGGCCGCGCCCAGCTCCGACACCTTGTTGCGCTCGAACACGCGCCCGTTGTTGATCACCTAGGAAATTAACTTTCACTTTTATATACAGCTTTTATACTAGAACTAGCTGAGCCCCGCGGTCTTACCCGCGGTACAACATCTTACCGAGGGAGAGCTCCGCTTCGGCATGAATGGGCCGGCTCGACCGGAGTGTACCACGGCCTCACGGAAAACCGCAATGAAATAGTACTTGCGCTGTGTTTCATCGAGTGAGTGAGGATACCGGAGGCCCATACCCCACCCCTCCCCCTATCTCCCCCATCCCACCCACAACCTCTCCACCGCCAATCTCACAAACACCCCACCTTCCCCTATCTCCCTCCCCCATCCCTCAAAAGCCGGCAACGCACTTGTGACACTTCTGGTGTTGCATACATAGTTTTTTTTATACTTTGCCCCGAGGCGTTACCCGCGGTTGTTGTTGTGTTTTTTTTTATGAAATAGGGGGGCAAACTAGCAGACGTATTGCCTAATGCTAAGCGATTACCGCCACTCATGGACATCCGCAACACCAGAGGCGTCTAAATGCTTTGCCGCACTTTGGGGGATGGATTCAACCTCCGGTGTCCTCACTCACTCGCTTAAACACAGCTCTGTGGCTGTTACACAGCGGTTTTCTGTGAGGCTGTAGTATCACTCCGATCGAGCCGAGCCATTCATGCCGAAGCGTGGCTCTCTCGTTTATTAATTTGTTTAACATATGAGCGTAGTTGTAAATGTTGAACTGACCTTAACGTTGTTATCGTTGAGTATGGTAACGAGGTCCCTCACGAACGTGTTGTTGGGGTAGAGCCGGCGGTGCTTGCAGTGGATGTCCAGCTCCAGGTGGTCCTCGGTCCCGTTCATCAGCGTGCGGACCAGCTTCAGAATGAACTTGTTCTTGGTACGCTTCCTGGTGCCGCGCTTGCCTTTGCGGCCGTGCCGCTTGTGATGTTTATTCTAAAAGAAATTTAACAAAAAAAACTACTTCAAGAACTAAAACAAATGGGACCACAAGGGAAGCACCAGCTTTCAAATAAAAAATGAATCATCAAAATCGGTTAAACCGAGTCAAAAGTTATGAGTTAACAAACATTTTAAAAAAACCAGTCGAATTGATAACCCCCTCCTTTTTTTAAGTCAGTTAATAAAACAAAAAAACGTTTGATAACATTTTCAGTCCATATTACTTATCTATACTATTATTACGAATCTATTGACACGTCATTCATTAAAATCGGTTCAGTCATATATCAGTTCATAGATTGCTAAATTTATTACCCTTCCTTTCGGCTTCGTCGTAGTCCGATAAAAACAATAAAATTTGCAAAAAAGCTAAGTTGGCAAACAAAGATACTAGGACAAACATGTATGGCCCGCCAAAATGACTCTACTCTGCCTGATGGAAAGCATGCGCAGAATCCAAGAGTGGTGGTCACCATACTCATTGCTCGTACAGACAATGCAGCATGGTGACCCACACCATGGCGGCCTATTGAGATGATTTTCATAAGTACGGTAAATAGGTACCTTGTGTGTATGTCTCCGTACTGTTACGTTCTCTGGTGGATTGCCGTCGTCTCGCTTCGTTTCATACTCTTGGTTGGGGTTCGATTCCGAGTAGGACATCAGCGAGCGGGATATGCGACTGTGGGACAACATAATACATCAAATCACCTCTATAGCCGCTGTACCGATAATATAATAAAATTAAGACGCTTTATTATATTTAAAAGAGGCTGAAATAGGCTGTCAGTAGTAATCGTTTTTGTTCCATATCAATTGCTCCTGTTATCTATCTATCTTTTAGAGAAAATTATCCCAAAAAAAGTCGAGCTTTTCTAAGTGAGGGACAAAAATAAAAATGTTAAACTCACCGTAAAGAATGCTTGTCTTCGTTAAAGCTACAACCAAATAAATAACTGTTTTATTTTGAGTTTATTTTTATCTATATACATTATCTGAATAAAATCGTTGTCAGCGTTTTTTAGGAAATATGGCGTACGGGAGCATATCATATTTATAATACATAATGTTTATACTACCACCACCAAATAATACCAATCAGTCAGTCATACCGTGGGAGAGCCACGCTTCGGCATGAATGAGCCGGCTCGACCGGAGTGATACCACGGCCTCACAGAAAACCGGTGTGAAACAGCCATAGCGCTGTGTTTCACCGAGTGAGTGAGAACACCGGCGGCCTATACCCCAACCCCAGAACAATAGATCGTACTCATCATACAATTATTTGTCCTGGGTGAGATTCGAACTCACGACCTCTTGGTTAGCAGTAAGGATAACTACCCACTAAACTAACAGGCAAGTCCGAACCTTTCAATAAGTGCTTCAAAATCCTTCCAATGCTCAAAAGCACGTCAGATAGAAGTGCTTGGACGATTTAATGAAGGCTTACTACTGAACACACTCCACAACTAACTCTACTTCGCTCTGTACAAGATTCAGAACTCACCGTGATGAGCGTTTATCCCTTTTTTTCTTGCTAAAATAAAATATATAGCCATTATATCTTTAGATGTAATAATCACCCTAATAATCTATCAACTACATTTTATAATCGAATAGCGGTCTTTGAAGTTTTCGGTGCTTCTCTGCTATGATATACATGTATCGTAAATATGTGAACCTTCCTCTTGAATCACTCTCTCTATTGAAGAAAACTGCATCAAAATCTGTTGTGTAGTTTGAAAGATCTAAGCGTACAAGTACAGCAGGAAGCGACTTAATTTTATTCTATGTAAAGATACCGTTCTTGGTTTTGAAGTAGAAAAGAGAGAAAGAGATAGAGAAAGATGGAGGGAGAAAGAAAAAGAGAGGGGGAGAATGAGTGAGGGGGGAAAGAGAGAGAGGGAAGAAAGAGTGAGAGAAGAGAGGGGGGACAAAGAGAGAGGGAGTGAGACAGTGAGAGAGGGGGAAAGAAAGAGAGAGAGAGAGATAGAGAGCAGAAGAAAAGAGAGGCGGAGAAAGAGAGGGGGGAGAATGAGAAAGGGGGAGAGAAAGAGAGAGAGGAGTTTATGGTTCAGTTTGTTTTTAACCGACTTCAAAAAAGGAGGAGGGTCTCAATTCGACGGTATATGTTTTTTTTATGTGTGATCGCGGATAACTTCGTCGTTTATGAACCGGTTTTTTTAGATTATTTTTTGTTATGGAAAGGAGATATCCCAGCGGTGGTACCATGATAAGGACACTAAGATCTGATGATGGCATCCAAGAGAAATCGAGTCGAACATTGAAGTCGGTTTTTATTTTGTTAAAATTTTACTTGTATGTAACTGTTTTTGACGTTGCTTTTTGTTATAGCTATTAGATAGAAGCACATGAATAAAAAAAGAAGAGAAAAGAAGATGGGTGGGGTGGTTAGAAGGGGTTGCAGTCCAATACTGTGGGCTACAGAAGATACTGACCGTTGTCCACCACGCAGTTTGCTGATCCTCCTCTCCTGGTCGGAGCTCACGTCTGCCGCTGCAACAGACATCTCTTGTCAATCTCTTTGTTATTTGATGGGGTTTGGGATATTTGCAATTTATAGAAAAAGTTATAAACCGTTGTGTGAAAATTTTGGAATAAAAAATATTACATAGTTTTAACAATTTATTATCATATTAGGAGCATTGAGTTAGGTTATACCCGTTTGAATTTTATATAATAAACAGTAGCATAGGAAGCAAACGCCATTTTATGGTAAGTGAGTACCACCACACATGGAAAAATGGAAGTGTTTTTTTTTATGTATGATTCTACCATAGTGACTCTACTCTGCCTGATGGAAAGCATAAGGAGAATCCAAGAGTGGTGGTCTCCATACTCACTGCGACTGCAGACAATGCAGCATGGTGACCCACACTATGGCGATATACGCTATTGAGATGCTTCTGAAGCATTGGGCGATGTGTTACCATTCAATGCCGCTCCCCATTATTGGAGGGGGGAGGGTTACTTAAACAGGTTCCGGTCCGTCTGGTCGAACTTTTCCTATGGAAATATGGGTCCCTCACCTCCAACCAAATTATTGAGAACTACAATGTCAGCCACTACACCTGGATCCCTCATTTCTGGAATAATTAGCTACTCACATTCCCTCTTGAAGTCGTTTTCCTCCGTGTAATCAATGATCCATATTTGCTGGAACACATCAGGCTTGCACTCAGCGGCCTGCACATCCCCCACAGCGAGAGGGGCCGTGATGCACAGCTTCGAGACCACGTGCTGCAGCTGGCCCGTCGGTAATCGAATCCACTTCTGTTCGCGACCCTTGCCGTGGCAAGTCGACATCACCACTGGGCGTACGATCTGGCTGTTGCGGCCTTCAACGTCGTTCCTGTAAAACAATAAATATTTTTGTATTTTGTCTGTCTGTGTGGTGAGGGATAATACGTAGTGTCACCACCCCTATTCACCCCGTGGGTGTCGTAAGAGCCGACTGAGACAGCAAACTACCAGGACATCAGCACTGCAGAGAGAAGGAACACTTGACACAAACCCTATACCAACCCGTCTGGTCAGCGTGCTGTAGTAGACCTAAACATCCTGCCTAAGGAGAGAGTAGCAGTGGACTGGTAAAAGCTATTTGTTGATGTTGATGAACTTTTTCCCATGGTCCTGATAGTAAGTGACGACCTTCGTCCACAGACCTTGCAACTTAATGGTCACTAGCCATCCTTTAGTAGCGTCATCAGTATTAGGGGGTAGGGAGAAGAGTTATAATAGCTGCCAAGATGTCTCTACTCTGTCTGATGGAAAGCATGCCTAGAATCCAAAAGTGGTGGTCATCATACTCATTAGTCATTGCAATTGCTTTTTCACTCTCCGCTTCCACCCGGGATCACGGGTAACGGGAATGGGCTAATTATAGTTCCACTTACTAAGTGCAATGGAGGAGACCGAAGGTTGAGCCGATTAAAAACATTTAACAAAACAGATTATTGCTATTCTGTGTTTTGATCACTTCAAAGTCATTACGTTGGAAATGATTTCAATATTCTTGCTCAGCAGCTCTTCAGCTCCTGCCAGCCATCTTGCGTAAATCATCACTCCACCTGGCCTGTGGACGTCCTACACTACGTTTGCCGAGACGCGGTCTCCACACAAGAACCCGTTTACCCCAACGGTAATCAGTTCTGCGGCTAATATGGCCAGCCCACTGCCACTTCAACTTGCTAATCCTTTGGGCTATGTCGATGACCTTGGTTCTCTGCCGGATTACTTCATTCCTGATGCAATCACTCAGAGAAACGCCGAGCACGCTGAGCGACTTTGAGCTTGTAGACCAGCCGTGCCGTAAGTGTCCACGTTTCGGCTCCGTATGTCATTACGGGTAGGACGCACTGATTGAAGACTTTCGTCTTAAGGCACTGTGGGATCGACGATGAAAAGACCCGACGAAGTTTCCCAAACGCTGCCCAACCCAGCTGAATTCTCCTGTTCACCTCATCCTCAAAGTTGTTTCTACCTAACTGCAAAGTCTGCCCGAGGTACACATAATTTTGAACAACTTCGAGAACGGCACCGTGTACTGCGACCGGTTCCGGTAGTACATGTTCATTGAACATGACCTTGGTTTTGTCCAAGTTCATTCGTAGGCCGATGCGCACAGAAGAGTAGCCAGGTCCTTCAGCATCTGTTGTAGGTCCTGCAGCGTCTCTGCCATGATGACGATGTCGTCCGCAATTCGCAAGTGAGAGATGTATTCGCCATTGATATTTATGATGCCACATCCTTTCCAGTGTAGCGTCTTGAACAAATCCTATTTCAATATCAAAGAAAATGAAATAAAGATATTATGAAT
The DNA here is from genome assembly GCA_949125395.1 of Diaphora mendica. Taxonomy (NCBI): domain Eukaryota; kingdom Metazoa; phylum Arthropoda; class Insecta; order Lepidoptera; family Erebidae; genus Diaphora; species Diaphora mendica. Next base: position 59,144,933 of record OX421310.1, read on the forward strand.
TTCACACAAAGGAAATGTCTGTGGAGGAACGGGTGTCATGTCTTTTCAACACAAAGAGAGGATTCTCCGACCAGGCAACATCGGTTGGTGTTGAGAAGTCGTACTATGCAAAACGGTGCGAGAATTTATATATTGCGATACAGGATTAGTAGTTGCTCCGTAGTTCGGTGTGTCTTCGGTAGATGGCGCTGTAGTATGTTTTTGATGTTATATGCGGAAATAGTCACACGTTATGTTTGTGCCGAATCGTGCAAGTTATATTTATATTGTCAGTAAAATTATGTTTTTAATTATTTGTTAATCGTGTAATACTACTTACAATAATTCAGGAACAAACAGGGTGTAACATCGTTTTTTTTAGTATTCAATGTTTAACAAATTTTGTTTCAGCGCCCTCTCGTTCATTGTAGTTAGAACTACAATTGAATGATGTGCACGATCGAAGTATCGGGCTGTTGGTACACCTAGGTGGCACTAGGGGGCGTATTTTATGAAGGATATGTAGTTGACATTATGACGCTTAGAAATAATGAGACATTATCATATGTGTATCATACGATTCTCATTACTTCTTAAATTTGATCTCAAATAAGCAAGGAGTATGGAAGTTGTACGTCCTGATCTCACATCCCGAAATGTAGTAGGGGAATCATCTAGATTGTTCGATCAAATGTCTATATAGCAGGCTGCGTGGCATATTTCTTTTTATTTCTTAAAACCTTCTCTCGTTAACTCTGAGGAAGCTTTGCTTACAGTGTACATTAATATTCTTGTTGGTAGTGTTTGTGAGTGTTCAAGTCCCACTGTCTGTGGTAAGTTAACCTCAAAAAGGTTTTTCCTTATTATCTTATTGTATGTAGAATATGTTCTCAGGCTATTTAATTTTGTTTATAGGGTCGTTAGATTACCGCAGAAAGAATCATACATCTTGCCTGTCTTGTGGTTCAAGATTTGTGCTGAGGACGGTTAACTATTGGCAGCTCACAGCTCACTCCTCAAGACCTATCTGCCCTACCTTGAGGGAAGTTCATATTATATATATGGAAATTAATTATTACTTTTTTACCTAGCACCCACAAGTTGGATCACTGGTGGACGTCTCTGTAAGCTACCTTGAGCTGGAGAGAGTCTACGGCTGACTACTGTGAGTCAGAGAGGTGACCAGAGGGTGGCTATCCTGTGCAGACCAGTCTACAGGCTTAAAGAGTGAAAGAAAAGACTGTATAATTTTATTTTTATTTTTAAGACTACCTCTTAAGTTTTTTTTGTCAATATATTAAATTAATTAAATTACTTTAAATTCATATGTAAAGATAGCAGGAATTGGAATAAAAGTTTATTTAAATTGTAAGTTGTCTTTTTGAAGTCTTCCTTGGACCCTCCGCACCCTCACCTTAAAATTTTATCTAAATTCTTACGGCGCCCTGAGGTATCATCTTCTACCCTGAGTCGAAGCCGGTGAGTTTCCACCTGACAAGTTCAGGGGTTACAAATTGGCGACCAACGTTCGGCTAACCTTTCGAACCTTGAGGGTGTGCTGAGTGTAGTTCCCGGGAGGACTTTGGATGAGACGCTTACTATCCGTCCGAGACTACCCAGGACGTTAATTGGTTTTGTGAAGTGCAGTTCACATGTAATAATTATCTCATTGCATTTTTCAGCACTTTATTACCATCTCTGCGGTGTGGAAAAGCATTGAGCAAAATTCAAAATTAAATCAAAATTTTAACTGCACAAATTTTGGTAAGTCTTTTTGAATTTATTTTGGCAAGAACATTTTTTTCTTTTTTTTCTTTTTTTCTTTTCCTGTTGTTTCACAGTTCATGTGTGTGTTCCCTAAGGGATCAGCACATACATATAGCTTGTATTTTGTTCAGGTTTTCCTTGAATAACTTTATTTTTACTTTTTATATTCCTACCTACTTACAAATTAAGTAAATAAATGTGAGATTAACTTTATTTTATTTCTGTAGGTGGGTTTGCATAATATAATTAAAGGGATATTGTGCTTCCCTTTAACTTGTTTGTAATTTTAACATAATAATTTAACCTTTTAGTGTATTTAAATTGTGTATTTAATAGTGTAATTTAAATTTCAATCTAGGACACTTTGCATAAATAAAAGTAGGGTATACTTTTATCTATAGTAAAGAAAACTTGAATTTTTTTGTTCAATAAATGTGGATTGTTAGTAACTACTTTATAGTTGTGGAAACATGAAGCAAACATAATTAATGTATTAGAATTAAATTTATAATTAACTTAGAGTTTGAAAGGGGATTAAAAAAAAAAAAAAAGTTTTCTTTTGTTACCCCACAAATTAGGAAAAACTGCTTAGAATAATTGTAAACTTGAAATTAAAAGTAACATTTGAGAATAATTTTTTGTTTTGTGTTAATATAATAACACATTATTTTTATACAATTCAGCTAGATCTTATTGTAAGACTGAATCTTTTAATTTTTTCACTAAGAAGAACTTAGTGCTTTGTTTTAACTTTGTTAACTTGTCATTAATTTTAATTTTGGATTTTAAAACATTGTGTTAAGAAAGTAACACATTATTTTTATAACATTCAGCCTAATCGTTTTGTAGGACTGAATCTTTTACTTTCTCACTAAGAAGAACTTAGTGCTTTATATATAAATTTTTTAATTGTCAACAAATTTATTTTTGAATTTTAACATCATGGCCCAGCTGATTAAATGTATAAATTATCTAAAGAAGGATGAACTTATTAACGAGTTGTCTGCCATGGGTGTTTCAGCGAATCCCGATGACACGGTGGTCAGTTTGAGGAGTGAGCTGCGCACTGCGTTGCGCCTTATACGGCGTGGCAGCATTAAAGCCAGCACTGTCGTCCCTGCTTCTGCTGCTTCTGAGCTGTCTTTCTGCGATCCGAAGGTCATGGAACTGGAAGGAGTCCTTTCTTCAGGTGATTTCGTTTCTAATAAGACTAGTCGCCTAAGAGTTTCCTTGAGGGCTAATTATCTTCTCGCTAGGTTAGCAAGATGTGGTAATGACTAAACTATAATATCATGTTTTACAAATGTATTTCAGATATAATTTATTAACTTTTTTTTTTGTAAATGGTTTTATGTGCTGAAGTCAATTGTGTGTGTTATAGTGAACCACATCATAATGTAGTAATCTTTTATCTATGCAAGTATATTCCATTCCACTCCTTGCATAAGACCTAAATCAACATCAGGATGTAGTTGGGGAGGCAGTACATATGTTATCGCCTCGTTTCTACAAGTACTAACAGAGGACTTATTATGTCAGCTGTTACGAACGAGAACAGGTGCACTGGACGGTGTCTATAACGTATTGTTCCTTCATTTAGGTATAAGGTGTTGATTAGGTATAGGATATAGGCAGTGCATAAGATGTCGCCTCGTTTTGCAAGTACTAACTGAGGACTATTTATGTCCACTGTTACGAACGCATTCAGGTGCTCCGGATGGAGTTTGCAATGTACTGTCTATATTTATAAAAAGGTTGTATGTGTTTGATGAAGTAATAAGTAGTTCCATTTTAACATTCAATAGCTTTAGCAATACATCAAAGAGTAGTTTCATTAGGAGTTAAGTTTTTCTTTCTTATACTACCTATATTTTAGTTTAAATTTTCTTCTTATAAACTCTGTGTGTCCTAACATTTGAGGGCATCACAGCTTTTTCTTAGTGTGTTGCTGTTTTGGTTATTCCCTTCGTCCTCTACTCAGGGAACACTGTGGGGAGGGGGTGGTGTAACATCGTTTTTTTTAGTATTCAATGTTTAACAAATTTTGTTTCAGCGCCCTCTCGTTCATTGTAGTTAGAACTACAATTGAATGATGTGCACGATCGAAGTATCGGGCTGTTGGTACACCTAGGTGGCACTAGGGGGCGTATTTTATGAAGGATATGTAGTTGACATTATGACGCTTAGAAATAATGAGACATTATCATATGTGTATCATACGATTCTCATTACTTCTTAAATTTGATCTCAAATAAGCAAGGAGTATGGAAGTTGTACGTCCTGATCTCACATCCCGAAATGTAGTAGGGGAATCATCTAGATTGTTCGATCAAATGTCTATATAGCAGGCTGCGTGGCATATTTCTTTTTATTTCTTAAAACCTTCTCTCGTTAACTCTGAGGAAGCTTTGCTTACAGTGTACATTAATATTCTTGTTGGTAGTGTTTGTGAGTGTTCAAGTCCCACTGTCTGTGGTAAGTTAACCTCAAAAAGGTTTTTCCTTATTATCTTATTGTATGTAGAATATGTTCTCAGGCTATTTAATTTTGTTTATAGGGTCGTTAGATTACCGCAGAAAGAATCATACATCTTGCCTGTCTTGTGGTTCAAGATTTGTGCTGAGGACGGTTAACTATTGGCAGCTCACAGCTCACTCCTCAAGACCTATCTGCCCTACCTTGAGGGAAGTTCATATTATATATATGGAAATTAATTATTACTTTTTTACCTAGCACCCACAAGTTGGATCACTGGTGGACGTCTCTGTAAGCTACCTTGAGCTGGAGAGAGTCTACGGCTGACTACTGTGAGTCAGAGAGGTGACCAGAGGGTGGCTATCCTGTGCAGACCAGTCTACAGGCTTAAAGAGTGAAAGAAAAGACTGTATAATTTTATTTTTATTTTTAAGACTACCTCTTAAGTTTTTTTTGTCAATATATTAAATTAATTAAATTACTTTAAATTCATATGTAAAGATAGCAGGAATTGGAATAAAAGTTTATTTAAATTGTAAGTTGTCTTTTTGAAGTCTTCCTTGGACCCTCCGCACCCTCACCTTAAAATTTTATCTAAATTCTTACGGCGCCCTGAGGTATCATCTTCTACCCTGAGTCGAAGCCGGTGAGTTTCCACCTGACAAGTTCAGGGGTTACAAGGGGCCTGTGGAATGATATTTGTTACGCTATATAGCATTCTATTCCTTATGAGTTAAAGTTGTATTTAGTTTAATATAAAACTGTAGTATACTAGAGATGGAAATAAAAGCTATATTGAACTATATTACCTTACGAGTTAAAGTTTTATTTAATTTAACTACAAAATTTTAGTATACTTAAGATCCTTTTTTTTCAAACCGGCTTTAAAAGAGGGGGAGGTTTTCAGTTTCTTTGTTATTGTATACTTTTATATAATACTAACATTTGTTTAAGAAACTATATTCTAAAAGAATCTAATTGAAAACGTTAATTTGATAAAGACAGGCCTGTTGGTTTAGCGGTTACAGCCCCCCTAGCCAATTTGCAAGCGTTATTCATTCTGCAATCGTTAACGCTTAAATTCACGTTTGTCATTGGCTAATCATAGACAAAGTAATCTCAGACAACTTGGCTAGGGGGGCTGATCTTGAACGATAAGCCAGAGGATGTAAATTCATTCCCCAATTATTATTATTATTCTAGTTTAATATACAGGACAGAACAAGCGACTACCACCTATGAATAATGTGTACCTGGTAGGTGTTACTGTGTTCCTAACTGTATCGCTCCTCAAATTGGGAGGTAGGGGAAAGGGAGGGGGAGGGGCATTGTTATCCCAGGGTTTTGCCAGTCTCTGAGACGGGAGTACGTTCCTAAGGAACACCTACCACAGAATTGAGTAAAGTGGGAGACAGTAGGAGACCACTGCTAATCAGAGAATTGCCAGTCAGAGGGGAGTACACTTGTTTCGTAACCATTAAATTCCTATTCATAATTTAATAGTATCGTATTCCATTCCCAAACAAACTACTGCCTCTACACCAAAAATCGAATGGGCTAGCCGACGTTTAAGTTTTCCGCTTCCGGAGCTGAAGCTTGACCAATGGCAAAGCGTGAAGACTGCCCTCATACGTTTAGTCCAATCGCAGGCCTTCATAGGCCGCGACCTTCGCGCCATCTACATTGGCGCGAACAAAAGAAAGTGAAGAAATCACCGGCACGTGGCAAAACGTACTATCGTTATAAATCATTCTACAAGAAGTACCAATCTCGATATTTTGTGTGTGCAAGAAGTAACAAACTCGATATTTTGTGTGTGAGGGACCAGGAAGCCAGGCCAAGAAGAGGCGTACGTTGCCATAAGGTAGGCTTTCATCGATGGCGGATTCTTGAGCGTTGCAGCCCATCTAGATAAATTCAATACCCTCGGCTGCTCCAAAAGTGGCAGGAGACGCCTTTCTGTCACAACATTTTTTTTCAAAGACAACTCCCACATCAATAGTACCATATACCACTGCGCAACCGAGGCAGTCAAGGAGAAAAAGAAGCATAGTTTGAGTCAGCCCGTCTATACAAGGAGGTGGGGAACGTTGAGAGAGTCGGAGAGTGCTGACCTGGAGCGCTGGACGCTGGCGCAGTTGGTCTCGTCGCGCAGCTCGGCGCGGAGCGAGAGGCTGAAGTACTGCGAGGCCTGCAGCTCCGCGTGGCACGGGTACGCGCCCAGGTTCGAGTTGTCGCCCTCCCGCTGCAGGGTGTCCAGGCACATCTGCGTTGCCTCGTTCCTGAACCTGGTATTATATAACGTGTTAGTTAGGAGTCGGAAGGTGAGCCTTTAAGGAGGTGAGGTCTACTACACCACGCTGACCAGTCGGGTTGGTATAGGGTTTGTGTAAAATGTTCCTTCTCTTTGCAGTGCTGTTGTCCTGCTAGTTTGCTGCCTTACACCCCGTTCACACTTGTCGTGTGTCGTGTCCGAATATTAATCGGAAGTTCCAGTGGCAGAACATTTTATATGAAGCTATTCACACTTGTCGTTGACCGATTTTGTGTCGTCCACGACAGTGAATGTCGGGTGTTTTGCCATCCCTCTACGCCCGGAAAAAAATCGTCGGATCTCGGGCGCCTATAAGTAACAATGGCGCTGTTCACATTTGTCGTGTGTCGTGGCGACTGCTGGCGTCCCCCGCTACCCCTTGTTCCGTCCGTGCGTACCGAGCTGCGATCACACACACACACACATCGCGCACACACACAGCAGAGTTGTTGTGTTTTATTGTAGGTACGGTTTGTGGACGACAACCGAATATATTATTAACCGTAGTGTGAACAGAGGCACCGACATCCAATTAATATTCGGGCACGACACACGACAGGTGGGAACGAGTTCTTAGTCGTCTCTTACGACACCCACAGGGTGAATAAGGTGATACTCCGTGTTCTTAATCCATAGGAGACTACTAAAGACATGATTGATAGTACTCAGACACAAACAATAATGATGCTCATTATAGTCCATTCGCTTAAGTACGGTCACGTTGATCGCGCCACCATTACACGTGCACAAAACAGAAGGACCCGCCTGCGGCGTACACCCACAAGCAAGTATGATTTGTCAGTTTACGCCGTTGTATGAATTAATATTTCGCAACAATAACTATAATTGCGTACGGTTGCGCCGACACCATCTAAACGAATGGACTGTACACAATAATTACCCTATTTTTTTATATTTTTTTTTTATGTTTGGCCCGCCAAAATGACTCTACTCTGCCTGATGGAAAGCATAAGCAGAATCCACGAGTGGTGGCCACCATACTCATTGCGAATGCAACAATGCAGCATGGCGACCCACACTATGGCGGCCTAGTGATGCTTGTGCATCTCTTTTCGAAATCGAACTCACAGTTTCTGATTTAGCAGTCAAATGATCAACCACTATTTAAACAGATGATAGAGATTCAAGTGATATATGCATAATATCTGTGTGTAATGTGATCGTTACCTGCCATAGCCGTAGACATCCTTGACAGGAACGAACTTCTCCTGGTAAATGTTGTCCAGGTACCACTGGAAGCTCTTGCACTTGAGTTTCTCGCGGAGGATCTTGCGGTGGGTCACGTCACCGATTATTGGGTTATTCTGAAACACATACATAAAATATCACAATAACCGTCTGTTTATATATAAAAAAAAAGTGTGGCACTCGGGGACTGCCGCGGTAAAGCTATTGCGTAGCATTTTTTTATCAACTATGCAATTATAATTAATTTTATTTTGCCAGTTTTTCATTTAATATTGTTCAAAACGTATTTAAATAATAGAGGGCGTTAGTTTACCTCGTAGTAGCGAAACAGCTTTGATAGATGGCGCTGACCGGTTTTTATTTATGCAGTTGTTTTTTCTTTGAACATGTATACTTACGGGGCGCACATGCGGTGAGTGGCATTCACCGTGAGTGGCATTATAAAGATATTATAGATATCTATACACCTATATACTTTCTCAAACCCAGACAGACAGATTTCGGAGCAGCTCGACAACGAATCTATTCGTCGTTCGGAGCAGCTCGTCTCGATCCGTGCGAGCCTAGGTTATTAGGTTTTTTCGTTACGTTACGGAATTTCTACTCAAAGGCCTCAAAGCCCGCGATAAAAGCTATAAAGCAATAGCTTAAAAATTCTAAGTGAGAAGAACAATCTATTACTCTGTAACCTTTTCTCCTCTTTAAACGGCGGAGAGTCACAGAATTATACCACAGCTTCTCTTCTTGAATAACTCTTTAAGTTCATTTCGTTGGTTTTCAAAGCGAGCAAAGTTAGCTCAGAGCCTCGCTTTCTTCCTTACTAATGAGGGCAGTCAAAGGCCGGCAACTTTTTAATGATGTTGCAGATTTACATAAGGAAGCAAAAACAATCCAACTCAAAGGGAGGATCCTCCGACCAGGCGAGGTGATCATACCTTGCCCAACGATTGATGTCGGGAAGTTGTTTATATGCTAATAACGAGCGACGGCGCGAGAATTTCTATATAGCGGTACAGGTTTAACAGTCACTTCTTAGTTCGGTGTGCCTTCGATAGATGGCGCTGTAGTATGTTTTTGTGTATGAAACGTCCTTGGGACTGTTGAGTTGACTAACCATCACCTATTATCCCTACTTGTAAATGGTATTATACATATAATATGCCACGTTAAGTACTCACCCTGAGGTCAGGCCGGTGCAGGTAGAACAGCTCCGCGTATTCATCCATCCACACTTCGGCCATGCGAGCCGTATTTATACCTGCGAACGATAATACATATATATGTAGCATCGATATCTCACACACGGCCCTCTGATCCCAAATGAATAAGAAATAAACATGGAATTAATTTCTAAGTACAGGTTGTAGTAATGTTTAACCATGTGTATCTGATGAGGCCGGCATCCCGTATGGATGGAAGGATCTGAAGACGTGTCCCACTCGGGAACACGGAATGGTCTCTAAAGTGCCGCCACCTGAAATAAAGAAATTAAATGATTAATCAGATATGGACATTACGATTTGAAGGTACCTGACAATCCTTGCAAGCAATACTGAACAGTATTGCTTGCAGTTCAAGAGTTCGGTTTGCCTTCTGTCACTTCTGTATGTATGCGATACTATAGGGGGCTGTGGCCATGTACACAACCAGCGTAACAAAAAAATAAGAATATAGTGTAGTAGGAATATATATTTGAATTTGGAATCAGTTTAAACAAAAATGTTGCATCTCTAGTATACTATAATTTTGTATTCTGAGTAAATTCAACTTTAACTCATACGTATTAGAGTGCTATATAGGGTTTCACAACAAATATAATTCCACAGGCCCCTGTTTTCTCCCGAATTGTAAGTACAGAGTACTATTAGACGATTAACAAAAATTAAAGAACATATTTTATTGACAATATAAATACAATGATAAAAAGCCACGATTCGGCACAAATGAACGTGATGCGACGTCCACATACGGCAGCAAAAATATACCACAGCGCCATCTAGCAAAGACACACCGAACGAAAGGGGTTTGGGCAAGCAAGCAGACGGGTTGCCTGTGTTAAATAACAACTAACCCCATGGACGTGATACTCCAGACTCCTAATTGAGTTGTCGATCTTTAAGTGAGGTCAATAACGCTTTCAAAGCTTACAGAATACATTTAGCAGTCATAATAATCTAGTATGTAACTACAGAATTATCTAGAAAAATATATCAATACTCACACTGCCATATCCTGAAGGACATCTCGAGGTTCTCTCCCCCCCAACCTCCCATCTGTTCGTCGTACGCGCCTAGCTCCCAGAAGTAATCGCGACTTATTGCGAACAGACCGCCTGCCATCGTTGGAGACCTGGAGCACAAAAGACAATTTATTTTTTACATTATTCTGGGATACCATAACTTAATGTTCATGGTATTTACTCCTAGTCAACCTTTTCGGGTGATTGTTTTTGTCAGTTTTGTTGAGCAGATAGGTCACCTAGTCAGTCGGTGAAATGAAAGAAATTATATTTACTAGATCCTTCAATTTGGTATTTGAAATGGAGAACCACCTTTTTTTTTAAATCTAATAGGCGGGCAAACGAGCAGACGTATCGCCTGATAATAAGCGATTACCGCCGCCCATGGACACCTGCAACACCAGAGGCGACACAAGTGCGTTGCCGGCTTTTGGGGGATGGAGGTGGGGGATGGGGGAGATAGTTTATCTGTGTAAAATAGTTTTTATAGGTGAGGAAACTCTTATAGGTCGTCACATCACTGGGTATAAGGTTTAAGATGATCAAGAGTCAAAACGACTAATATCTCAAAGTTGATAATCTTCAAGTAAAACCTACATCACCTTTCTAGAAAGCCTAGAGTTGAGAATTCAGACTCCTTAGTCCGCCAACAGTGTTAAAAAAACAGAATCAATCAACTTACCACGTCGGCCCAATATCAGATCCCCGTCGTTTTTTCTCCCTCTCTGGCACATCCGTCCAGAGGAAGTGGCCCATGAACGAGAAGCCTCCCACCTACACACATACAAATTCTATTAAACTCTGCTAACAGTGGGCAGAAAGTATTCATAGGCGTTCTATAGGCAAAGCTATATTAAATAATAAGCTAGTTAAACAACTGCCTTTAATGCGCTAGACGTTGATTTGAAGATGCTGTGCCAGGAAAAGCTTATGGTAAACTAGCTTTGGCCTACGGCTTCCTTTATATTTCATCATCATCAATTGTTTTTAATAATCTATTGCTAGACGTAGCTCACTCTTTAGAAAGCAGGTGTTGGTGTACTACAGCACGCTGACCAGACGGGTTGGTATAGGGTTTGTGTCAAGTGTTCCTTCTCTTTGCAGTACTGTTGTCCTGGTAGTTTGCTGTCTCAGTCGACTCTTACGTCACCATCGGGGTGAATAGGGGTGGTGATACTTCATATTCATGAAACGTCATCAAATTATAATTTAACTATCGTCTCACTCAATGAAAATTGCACGACCTTCAATTAAGAAGTTCGGTAGTGAAAAGAAACACTCATATTTGCTGTTGGATTTTTAGTTTGCAAAATAAAAGCGACTAAGGAATAGTGTGAAGTAAGATTATACATACTAAATGCTGAAATAAAAATACATTAGTGAATTAGTAATTAATTAATTAATGTATAAATATACACACACCGGATTGTATACATTCCCAAATAATATCATAATTAGTAATCTAATTGTATAAATTCGGGTATTTTATTTTTATGCACATTTACAAATGTATATTGTTCATAAAATATTTTTCTCAATTCGATTTTTTTTAACATGAGAAGTTTAAAAAACCATAATCTGAGTACGTAAAACCTTTGGATTAAATTTTTATAGCCTATATCACCCGGGCCATTACTACGAATCTATTGACACCACATTTATATAAATCGGTTCAGTCGTTTAGGTGCTACGATGGAACATACAAACATATGTAGACTGCCAAAACTATTACCCTACCTTTTGGTTTCGCATTAGTCAGGTAATAAAATAAAAGAATGACCTCAGTCAATGAGTCCCGGCCGTGATCTCAAACTAGACAGAGCCTGTACTACAATAACTAGACTGCTGATATACATACGTGTTTATCACACAATTATTTGTTTTGCATGAGAATCGAATCCACTTTTACTTAACAGTTAAGATCACTAACCGTTAAACTAACTGCATCTAGTCGTGCAGTAAGTTTTGAATCCCCGTTTCATCGATCAAGAGCCCGCTACTCTAACCAATAATCTACCGCCCCTGTTCTAATTCAATACCCCATAATAGTACCGTAATAATGTATTGTCATTTATAGCGGAATGACCGCTTCGCTGCTCGTCCATATTATTCACAAGCTAATTGTATAGCAATCACGATTTAAATAGCGTTTATGTAATGGATCTTTCAAGGACGCGAACAATATAACACGAAAATAAAGTTTATGAAATTAGCTACTTAATAGCCTTGAAGATAAGAATTGTCTTTTTCTTAATTTTATTTTATGAAATGGATACTATTAAAATTGATTTATTAACATTTAATAGAAATGATACAAAGTAGCGTATTAACCCTAGAGACAAATAGACATTTCAGTTTTTAAACCACTACAAGCCGTTAACATCTAAATATCTACATTAAACTTCCACCATCTGTTCTTAAAATACATGCAATCAGCGAAAATTTAACAAGAATTTTCCATCACCAATTTTTTTGCATTTTCTAGCTACAAGACTAAATAATTACAAGATACATGCGTAATAAACATATTTCTTTATTAGATATTTATTTATGTTATTAATTGAATATTAACAGAGTCACTAAAGTGTATATTTCAGGGATTTCAGGCTAGATTGTGGTATAACGGAGGCCCGTATCAGGACCTAGTTCTTAACCGGAGGCCCTATGATGCAGAAGCATCTCAATAGGTCGCCATAGTGTGGATCACCATGCTGTATTGTTGCATAATCTGCATTCGCAATGAGTATTGGACGACTCTTGGAGTCTGCTCATGCTTTCCATCAGGCAGAGTAGAGTCACTTTGGAAAGCTCATACATAAAAAATACTTCTATATGTTCACCATGGGTATGCTAGGGTCAACGTGTGATAGATGTCACTGCGATAGTTCCTCAAACTCGCCAACCAGGAGTACGCATCTTGTGTCACTCCTTACCATATTTAACACTTACACTAGTAGGTATATACCAAAATACACACTTCAGTAAATCTGTATACATTCAATAAATACTGCTTACGACAACTCCATTCCACCGCTATTAGCTCTGTACTGTTAGTGTCTTCTACAACTTCTCTATACCATACTCTTCAATGTATTTAGTATTTACCAAACTCTATCTTCATGCCTTAGCTTCCATGCAGAATCCACTGGGGATTGTCCACCGGCCATAAACACATTTCATCAACGATTGCAGAGTTAAATTTAGTTTTTAAAAGTATAAAAGCTTTTATTTCAAGGAGGCTTTTTCAGACACTTTCGAAACGTTACATTGCTGACTCTAGTCGTGGGGTACAAAATGTCATTCTATTGTGTAGGTACTGTTTTAAATAAATTAACATGCCCTGACTGACTGATCCATTATTGCAGAGTCTCCACTGCCTACAAACTTGACGTTTTGGCAGCTCGTGCTGTTTATGTTAAAAGGGCCACTGAGAAAGGATTTCTGGAAATTTTTTTGCCGCCACTGCGCTCCGACGGCGCTGACCCTTATATTACTACTATTAAATACTACAAGAAAAAAGTTTAAAAAAAACTTGACTACGTTAACATTTTTGATAAAATGGATATAACCTATGTCACCCGGACCATTATTACGAACCTACTGACATCTCATTTATTAAAGTCGGTTCAGTAGTTTCCGGTAAAAAGATTTCATATGCGAAATTAACAAAAGTTAGCTCATGTGAACTATTTTGTAGCTTCTTAAAAAAATCTATCATGTCGCATTTGTTATCAAGTTAACAGGCAACCGTTGAAGATGGCTGGTCCAGAGGGGAATGGACAACATATTAATATTAGTATATCATGCTCTTCGTATACTTTCTCTTCTTGCCAGGGTTGTATCGGTTAGTTCAACGAGATTCTCAAGCACCTGGAACGTCTCCGAAGCCTGCAACTCGAAGGTGCTCTGGTCGACGACATCGATGATGGGGGTGAGTACAGCATCTCTCTTGTGCCTTATTCTCTGGAGAAGAGGTCGCATCCAGTCGGTGGTGACTTCGCAGTGAGCGTCAAGAAATATGAGGACGTTACCGCGGGCAGCGCGAGCGCCTGTCAGACGAGCGCGCATCAGACCTTCGCTGGAGATGAAGCGAACTTATCAGGCCATATGCTAGACCTTGAGTGGTAGATGAGGTATCTACTGCTGGTGTACATGGGTAGTTGTACTGTATAACTAGCTGAGCCCCGCGGTGTAACTCGTGGTATAACGACAACAACGGGTAACGCCGCGGGCTGAAGCTAGTCAAAAAAGTAGCCTTATATCATATGATCAGCTATCTGCGAGTGAAAGACCCGTCAAAATATATCAGACAGACAGACAGACGGACAGCAAAAAAAATTTAAAATTTGAAATTACAAAAAACGCATCAATTTTATTTATTTGAATAAATTTCATACACGAAACCTAAGAATCACTTAACAGTAGCGCGATAACCAAAACGTCTTTTGTCGGACCCGAACAATTTATCTTTTAGATGACGTGACACTGAAAATCAAAAAATAAATACAATATTATTAAACATATTTATTTACCTTGATAACAATCTAAAAAAAAACAATATTAAATTGTAAATATAAATGTTATTCATAATATTATTGGGAATGTATACAATACTTTAAATTACTTACATTTCCTTTATATAATAAACCTAAACCCGATCCAGAAGGACGAGCTAACTAAAATAATATCTCATTTCACACAACACCTGATATTAAATTCCAACACTACTCCCGATTCTGTATTCAATTCTACACCCGTTTGTATAATTAACAAAACTTCTGATTCTATAGTCATATACTTATATGCTTGATAATAGTAGCACACCCATTTGTATACTCAATAATACACCCGACTATATTTAACACTACACCCGGTTATACATTTACATCACGAATATGTATATTTTAAAATACACCCGATTTATTTTTTACACCCGATAGTATAGTTTACTAAATGAATTATGTTGTAAGTTATTGAATTGCAACACAGAAATATGAGAGAAAAAATAGAGTGATGAATATATTCAGTGATACATAAAAACACAAAATGATTATTATGTACACAACAAAAAATAAGAAAAACAATACAGTTATAGAAGCAGTGAAAATGTTCGTGTAATATTACATAACACTATACAGTATTGAGTATTTTTATAGTTTCAGCACCGATTCTAAATTGATATAATTTATCCTTATTTCATTTCTATATCAATATTTGTTTTGAGTTTGAAACGTAAGACAGAATTAAGATATTTTTTATATACTCGAAATATTGTTATACGTTAATTGCCGTTAAGATTATATTGTTGGTATTTTAATATATTAATGATATAAATCTTAGTCAAATAATACTTTACATTAAAAGATGCGTCTATATAAATAGTGATAATTTAGTTGTTGCGTTACTAAACTACAATTTCTCTTGTCTTATTTTAGTGCAATAATTTCGATTTGTTTTTAGTGTCATATATGTCAAAGTATTTTCGAAGAACAGAAATAAAATTAATGTATCCTATTAATCTTTCAGTGATCTGTTTAACACCCGTCTTATTTAAATAAACTTTGTTTTTTTTTCAATCTTTCGTACATTTGATTTAAAACGACATCATCGACGTTTTTATAGATTTTTAAGAAAGGTTTTGAATTTTCAAATCAAAAATGGGCATAAAAATTTTAAAAAGAAAAGAAAACCGACTCCAATCTGGACCAAATTTAAATGGGACCATTCGGGAAGCACCAGCTTTCAAATAAAAAAAGAATCATCAAAATCGGTTCACCCAGTCCAAAGTTATGAGGTAACAAACATAAAAAAATAATAATAATAATACAGTCGAATTGAGAACCTCCTCCTTTTTGAAGTCGGTTGATAAATGCGATTACGGTGAAATTTCGCTAATTCAAGACGATTATGTACAATATCAGTGTGAGGGCTAGTGGATCCTGGCTGCAGTCAACCGACCCTGGGCTGTTCAAGCTTTTGCTCACACTGACCAATCTACCCTTTAAGTAATGTCCCAGTCCTACTCCTGTCTTCCCTTCTTTCCTTTATTTTCCCATCTTATTATATCTTATAAAAAAAAACAAAAAAAAAGTATTATATATTATATATTTATTTATTCCTAAAGTATCCGTTTGATGGCAATAGGCTATTCTAGTCCCGGGGATCTCCCGAAATGCCTTGTCCCGAAAGTAGAAATAAAATTATAGTTGCAAAACGCAGATGCGACCTATAAATAAAGGATTTGTATTTGCCACTGCCTGCCTTCAAGGTTATAAGTGTAAATGTATTGACTTCAATATATCTATGTAAACTTCTTAATGTCACATAATTTGGACGAAGTGTTAAAAATATCATCACTTAAAAGCTTTATTTACAAACAAATAACATTCTAGAACATCCACGGATTTCCCTTTTCGTAAAACATCTGAGTAATGTGACACTCTAATCGAAAAACATTCGTGCGACAAACCATCGACGCAAACAAACAAACAGAACTCCTAAATATTAACTAGAAAACATACAGAAACAGTGAGCAGTAAAAAAAAAATTACAGAAGAAATAACAAAGAGTGCTTATTTCATTTGAAACCATATCGTGAGACGTTAGAAAAGAAAGTGCTTCAAAATTCACACATTTTAATCAGATAAGGCTAGATTCGGTCAAGTCATGCTGCCGTTCTGCTGTGTTCGATTAAAAGATGTAAAACAAAGCCAGATTTTGCCAAAAGACTTTCGAATCCTGACACTATCTGCCAAGGTTTTCAAGAGCTTAAAGATTTCCCTAGAATGATTGTGAACCTCATTTCAGGAGAAAAAGAATCCTTTCGGACAAGCCCAGGAATTCCAAGTATACATTGCTCACTGCACACCCCAGAAGAGACAGTACCTTTGAATTAAGTAAGTTTGAAAACGCCGACATAAGATAATCGAAAACCCAAAAGACGAGCGTCATTACAGAAGCATAGGAGTGAAGAATAGATCGAGAGAATAGCGTGTTGCTGTTGGCAGAACCAAGGCCTAAAGTGACGAGCTAAATCCTTTCTTTTTACGAAAGTATAACTAAAAATCATCATTCCGATGGTGTCGTTAAGCGCAAATTATTATAAAGCTGCCTTGCAAACATCAATAGCGCAGTTTCGTGAAAACGTGCTGCCTTATAATAAAGGAAAGAGATTATTGCTGCTGAAGCAAAAACTACGCAATTTCCTTATAGCCAGACCGAATACATTATTTTTATAGGTACATTGCAAAATATATTATTTTCTTTATGGAATAGGGGTCAAACAAGTTTCTGAACGGTTTTCTGTGAGGCCGTGGTATCACTCCGGTCGAGCCGGCCCATTCTCACAACCCTGACATCAATCAATGCTCGTTGTATAATGAATAATATTTCGTGTATTTAATTTACGCATGTGCACTGCAAATTACGTTCAAAGTTTACATCTACTATGGCCTACTTTCGAGCCATTGCTGTCCAGTTTCTCATCCGACTATCCCTTTATGACCGACGGATTTCCTTTCTCTAGCTGCCTTACCCTGTTCGTGTTCTTTACTCAAACTTTATTTCTAAAACTCACCTAAAAACGTTTACTTTCCCAGAAAATCAAAGTAAGTTAAAAGCTAAATGAGAAACAGGCAATGTATTTTGTCCATTGATCGCGTGAAAGTGCAAAGCAGAAAATAACCAATAAAACAGAGAGATAACTGGCAAGTGAAATGACACAAAGCAAAACCAACAGCCGACAGCTACACACAGCCAACCTGGAAGGTTCTGGGATCCGCAACGCTGTAGTAGAAAGTTTTGGTCTCGATGACGTCAATGATGGGTACTACGACGGCGTGAGGACGCTCCTTGATGGCGGAGAGCAGAGGCCGGAGCCAGTCCGGCTGGACCTCGCAGTGGGAGTCCAGGAAGACGATGACGTCACCGCCGGCGTAACGCGCACCCGCGAGCCGCGCTCTCGTCAGCCCGACGCTGTCACGACATACGAGGTAAATGTTTACTCCACTAATCTATGTGTCTCTGGTAAGTTTTGGTGGGAATAAATGTAAAAACGGATGGTGAATTAAACTTATATTGGAAATTTTAGGAGTTACGGAAAAACTTCTACGGCCTACCAAAGTGATTCTGCTTTGCCTGATGGAAAGCATAAGCAGAATCGAGTAGTGGTCACCATACTCATTGCGAATGCAGATAATGCAACAATGCAGCATGGTGACCGACACTATGGCGGCCTATTGAGATGCTTCTGCATAATTGGGCCTCCGGTCCCGAACTCACCAACGAAACACGACAGCACTTTAACTATATTAAATTTAGGCCGTGGATACAATCAATCATATATCTAAATAACTAAAAATGTGTTAATATCAACGGTAATAAGCATAGCTGTATGTAATTGTTTATTGAAAGGTTATAGTTTCCATGATCCCATTATAATCATTAACCGTGATCAGACATACGGGATCCTGAAGAAATTGTGGCAACTCCAATATTATAGCCACGTCTATACTGATTTCTGTATTTTCGTTTGTAAGGTAACTGATGACGAAGCCAGGTCAGGGCAGCAGCAATAATAAGTATGTCACGGATTGCGAATCGGTTGCTTCGATTTGGTCCCTGTGATTGACAATACGCATTTTTTTTTATTGCGAAAGATAACTGTTAAAATTCATTTAAATTTCTGACTGACATCTTCTTCTAAAAGTACTAAATCAGAAGAGTTATTCCTTTTCCTTAACTGTGCTAAGAGTTATGGGATAAGTAACGATTTAGACACATTTTAAACACAATTAATATCATCACAAAAGATTTAATCACAGCAACAAATTAACTTCACTTCCAATAAAAACACAAATAGTCATTTCTAAGAGAACAAAAAACGATTTTTTACAAATCACATTCCAAAACTCTGTTAAGCACAATACGTCACATATAAAAAACTGTCTTATCTCATACACAATTAAGGTTAAATTCACGAAGTGCAAAACTACGATACCGTAAGGCCAAAATTGAGTTCTGAACTGTAAGATTTAGACACAGGGTTTAAAATGTCGTACCACTTGCATAGACGGCATGTAGTCAAATGTCTTCTATGATGTCGATCACTGGCGTCAATACGGAGGAGCTACTCTCCTTGATTCTCTGGAGAAGGGGCCGCAGCCAGTCTCGGTTCACCTCGCAATGGGAGTCCAGGAATATCAGGACGTCCGACTTGGCGTTTTTAGCTCCTTCCAATTTGGCACCGATCAGGCCTATCCTGAAGATTGATGAAGGAATTCTTACTGGAAGAGTTGGGAGGTTTGGACAGTTGGAAAATTGCTTGGTAAGGATGTTGCTCATGGCAAATAAACTGTCGTAAATGTTTTTCGAGAAGACAAATGTGTTCACGAGTCACCTGATAGTGACAACTGCTACCCATGGACATCTACTATTCAATAGACACAGGCGCGGTTCCAAGGGGGGGGTCACAGGGGACGTGACCCCCCCCAAAATCTGCTACTAGCACCTGATTTTCTTGTTCTTATCAGTTTCCATAATTGTTCAATCCGGATAAGAAATCAAAAGATAGGAAGGATAGGAACTCTTTGAGAGAGTTATCTCTGGCCGTATCAGCGAGCACCTGTCGCGAGTGGGCCCTGATCTATCGGACTGCCAATTTGGATTACAACGGGGACGCTCGACAATGGACGCTAATATATAGATGTGTTCGCTCCCTATCGGGGTCGGCAGTCCGATCGGGGTGGTGGTGTTGGTAGTTAGCCTTGATATCGTTAATGCTTTCGGCACCCTTCAATGGGGCGCGATTAGGGAGGCCCTTGAATATCACGAGGTGCCGACTTATCTGCGTGCAGTCATAGAGGTCTATCAGCGCGACAGGACAGTGAAGTTTGTCGATCGGAACGGAGTGGAAAATTGAAGGGAGGTGTGTTGTGGGGTTCCCTAGGGCTCTGTATTGGGCCCATTGTTATGGAACCTCGTATACGATGCGGGCCTTCGCACTAGTCTGACTTCGGGCAGGAACCACCCTGCTCATACCTCCGGGTGGATGACACCGAAGTCCAAGTGGGTCAGTACATGAAGTACCTCATCATGGACAATCGGTAGAACTTTGAAAAGCATTTCGGGCGACTAGTCCCCAGTACGAGGAGTAGCAGGGGTGCCACATTGTCTGCTGCCCAATCTCGGGGGACCGCGGGAAGAAGTTCGCTGCCTCTCTGTGCTTGGGAGTGCGTAAGGGCGTCGTGCGATCCATGGTCCTCTATGGGGCACCGGCGGGATCTTCCCGCTGTAATGCTCAACTCGGGAGTCTGCAGCCATACGGATCGTACGAGGCCACCGTACGATCTCGTACGAGGCGGCGACGATCCTGGCACGAAATCCACCCTTCGACATTCTAGCCGACATGAACACAATGGTCTGCGACGAAATTCGATCTGTCGGGTCGGAATGACGAAGAGATAGCGCCGTATCATGAGGCCAGAATGCATCGTCAGAACACACATAAGCAAGCCCTACGAGCTTGGCGGGCACTGTCGGAGCCTTTCTGCCGAGCTTCGAAGCTTGCATAGAGAGAACCAACTTATCACCTACCGATTCACTCGATCGGGGAACCGGGATCGGGAAATGGCCGATCCCGCTCGAAAGAGGCGACGAAGGATGCGCGATAAAGGCCGCTTGCTCCCCAATCGTCGGTTAAGGGTCGTTGTGGCCACATGCAGGGGAGATGTGGCCGCTGGAAACGACGCGACACCTCGGTGCGACCGGGGGTGTCGTCTCAGGTGGGTCGGTGTTCCGACTCTCTTACTGTGTAGAGCGGTGAGAGGTACGACAGCGACATGTCCCGGGTTTGAATCTGGTTACCCCGGGATGTACCTTAGTGATGGGGTAAGGCAGGGGGAACTCCAGAAGCCGCTGATGCGTTCCTGCAGCTCCTCTTGACTGCAGATGTAGGCCGCCGCCGGGGTTTAGGGTTAGACCGATTTGTCGGGAGTTCCATACACGCCCTTCGTCCCCCAACGGAGCTAGATCCTCTAAATATTCATCCAGAGATTGTCACAGATGTCTCAAATATTATGATCCCAATAGATTTACCAATAAAAACAAAAGATATCCATTTGTTTTTTTTTGTGTGAAATAATATTGTGTATTGTGCAATAAAGTCTAATTTACTCGACTTGGTGGATTAGTGACCGCCCCCAAAACTTCAGGCTGGAACCGCCCCTGAATAGACACAAGTGTTTTGCCACCTTTGAGAGTGTTCTCCATCTATTATGGGGAAGGGTTAAGTCTCCAATAGCCCCGCGCCATTTACTTATGAGATACAACTAAAGAATTAATTAATACTGGTTTTCTGTGACGTCGTGGTTTTGTTCTAGTCGAGCCGGTCCATATGTGACAAGATCTCAAGATCAAGAGCTCTCCCACGATAAAAAACAGTGAATACTAGAAAACATTTATACAGACCTGTCGCTGCTCTAAATATTCCTGAAAGAGGGACGCTGTCATTTATTATAAATTCATATTACGTTGTATGTCACTGTTTTAAATGTTAAAACTTCCACTAGACTGATTTCAAGATAAAAAACCTTTTGTCCATTTGCGTTAAGAAAATAGTGACGCATCTTTCAAGCCTCTCCCCATAACCAATACTAATTGTCACGTGTTTCAGATACTAATTATAACTAAACTCTGTTGGAAACTGTCACTTAGTCGGTTGGCGATGTAATCGAATGCGTGGGAGTGTCTAAAACTTTAAAATTAATCTCAAATCCTCGGCTTTTTATATTGTGTGTAAATTTAAACGTAACCGCAAAAATAAGATTAAAAATAACATGACATTATTTTTTGACTTTTTTTTGTTTACACTTTTTAATTTATATGGAACTGTCTTATGTCACCCTCTGAATATAGGTATTAAGCTTTTTTTATTCGTTTTTCTATATATTTCTGAACTTCCAAAAAAAGTTAATATTTTATGTTACTTTTTTACATGTGTAGTTATGTAGCTACTTTATACCGCAACGGCACCCGAGGGTCAATACTGTCTACTCATTTTTTTTGTCTTTGATTTTTTTTTCAAACGATATAGTTATTAAATAAGACATAGATGAATGAATAATGCATTTATATATTTACTCTAGTGTGTGCATACCAGCATTAAACTCGAAAAATGTAATAATAATACAACTAACTAAGCAGAACTAATACTACTCATATTATAAAACAAAGTACTTTGAAGATGAGATACTCTAGTCCATAAGCATTGACTCTAATTCTCCATTTTAATAAGATTTCAATAAATATGTTACATATTTATTACAATACGAAAAGAAAATAATCTAATTTCCAAAATAGAAATGTACCGACTATTGCGTAAGAGTCTATCTAAGTACATCGACTATTTAATTAGAGTTTTCAAAACCGACTAATACGTCAGAAGTAGAGATCACCTGGTGATCGAATTTCGACTGTTTTAAATTATCTGATTAAATTCGTTGTTTTGTATAAGTACGACTTTTGTTATACAGTCTTTTATACTATTACAGGTTCGAATGTTTACTGGGCGCTCTATGTGAGAGCGTCCAGTATGACTTCATTAAAATATTTTCGCTTTTTGCAATTTTCTACAAATAAGCTCGGAATATTCTATTCCATGTACATTGATTTATAAATGTAAATCCTCCTTGCGTTTGACACATAACTTAGCTTAAAATTTTATATATTTTAGGCCACTAATTTTAAAAAATAGACAATGAAATCAAGAGACAAAATTGATATCATAAAATTTAATGTTTTTTATTATGAAAAAGAATGATTTCATTTAATACCTCAGCTAATTAGTCGACAGTAATAAAAAGTCGACTAATAAGTTAGACGTTTTAACACATTAGTCGGTACAAATTTTAAGAATATCCCATACTAATATATACTAACAAAAACTATGATACTTTGATATTTATTTTACTGTTGATCCCTAATGACAACTTCTACCCAACCTCAAACGTGACAGGGTTTCCAGGCTGGTACATCAAGTTATCCTGTTCTATGACATCAATGAGTGGGGTGGGAACAGTGGCCCTTTTGTCCTTGATTCTCTGCAGGAGCGGCCGAAGCCAGTCCTGGACACATTCGCAGTGGGAGTCCAGAAATACTAGGACAGAACCGATGGCTAACTTCGCGCCGGCCATCCGGGCTTGCGTCAGACCTTTCCTGTGTCGAATACTTATTTTTAATCTTTGGTATTTATATTTTTGATAGGTGGTAGGAGCTTGATGCGAGTAGCCGAGGATCGAACCAAGTGCCGAGAAGACTAGTCTAGCCATAGATTGCGATAAGCTGATGATGAAGGGGTTCAGTTCACAGGGACGTGTATGGCTTCTAGAGTAACTATTACCGAAGTGAAGTGACCTTAGTATTAAACTCCATATCAGCTACTTTTGTGAAAAAATTGCCTTCAACCTTCCTTCTCCCTCTCCCCATTTTCTCTTACCTAATGAATCCTCCTAAGTGTCTATAAACTCAAAAGTCACAGAAGACTTTTTGTTCCACAGATTATGTGGTTGGATAAATCTCAACTTATTATTATACATAAAAATACTTAAAAGTTACAAAAATATTTTTTAGCTAAATGTTAGTTTTAGTTTAGAAGTTTAATGAATAGCATACGTGTTGTAGCAGAAAGAGTAGAAACAACAGTTTATAATGTTTGCAGTTAAATCTTACGACGCAATTATATATTAAAAACAATGATTAAGTAAGTCAGAAGAGTAGAATTTTGCGTGACTCTTTCTGAGACATATGCTCTTTTAGTCATTAAGCAATGAGGGTAATAATAATTTCATTAGAATATTGCTATTAACCATCAGATCTCCTTCAACGGACATAATAAAAAATTAATAAATATTAAGAGTGTCAGACGAAATATAAATCATACAACTGTTCATTTAAGGTACAATATTCTTTAGAATAAATACAACAATAGTAAGTACATCTCTGAAAAATGAGAAAATAATTCAAAGAAAAATGTAAAAATCCTGAAAATATAAAAAAATACCTGTGAAATAGACAATATTACGTTACTTAATGTAAACACATACAAGGTCTTAAATATGTACATATAGATACATTATCAGTTTTCTTTAGAATAAATACAAAAATAGTAGTAATTTAAAAGCGCTTCCAGACAAGCGCACAGTATCAAGACATTTGTCCATATCATTGGTACACGTCCTATCCAGCGCCACAATCTCTTGACCAAATTCTCCACTCTTCTCGTACTGCCGTGAATTAAAATCTACATAATAACAGAACAAATACTCTAAAAGTAAGGGACTGCTTACACAACCATAATAAGGAAATTTAAATGGAATTAAGTTCTACGCAGCAGAGCTAAGTTTGCACCTCGCTGGAACGCGGCGCCCGGCCCACTTCCCCGCCCACTTCCCCGCTCACCTTCCCGTGATCGCCCGTCGCATCAGTACGGTTAGCATTTTTGTCACTGATACACGTCGCACAATTTTGCGACAGAAGACAGACAAACGTTTGTTTGTTTGTTCGCGAGGTGCAAACTTAACTTGGCTGTGTTGTAAAGCACACTTACGAGTCAGCGCCGACGGACGGAACGACGGCGAAGACACTATTGCTTTTATTACGTTGCATCAAATAGTTGTATTCTGAAGAACTTTACGTTGAATTAAAAATCTTATTGAATTAGTCTCTTCGCGGTCACTCCGTCCGTTGGCACTGACCCTTAAGCTGATTCATTGTGTCAGAGAGTGCTAGTCTAAAAGACATCGACTCTGATGACTCACCGGTCCGGGAGACGGAGTATTCGTATAAGATCCGGCGGTAGGCGCGTCCTGATGTAATGGCTCAATTTTCCCTTCAGTTCTGGTAACGTCGAGTTGTCATCCACCAGGATGATCTCCTTCAGGTACACGAAGGGAGAATTGGGATCTTGGCCGGGGTAACCTGACAGAAGAGAGCGATTAAAACTTGTATCATATATAGAATCAGATATAGAAAATATTTGATTCTTATGGTAGGAGTATAATATGCGGAGGGGTCTAAGGTATTTAAAATGTTCAGGTGTATTTTAAGGAGAATGTATTTTTATTCCCGTGGTTTTTACGGACACATTGAACACCCATACTCAGAACAACAATTTATGGATCACACAAAGAGTTGTCCCATGTGGGATTTGAACCCACAACACTTGGCGCAGTAGACAGCGGCGTAGTGACCGCTTAAATCATTAGTCCAACCGTGTAGTCAAAAGTCATTTATCTATACTAATATTATTAAGCTGAAGAGTTTTTTTGTTTGAACGCGCTAATCTCAGGAAGCGCTGGTCCGATTTGAAAAATTCTTTCAGTGTTGGATAGTACATTTATCGAGGAAGGCTATAGGCTATATATCATCACGCTAAGACAAATAGGAATGTTACAAAAACGGTAGAAAATTATTACGCTACGGGCCTAAAACCCTGCTGCTGAAAAAGTATAAAACAAGTTTGAAAAGCCGTAGTCACACGTTACATAGAAATGCACCATAACACTATAACAACGTGTGACTACGGCTTTTCAAACTTGTTTTATACTTTTTCAAACTTGTTTTTTGTCGTTGTGGGGTTTTAGTTTTTACTTTTTTTTATTTAAAATGTTTTGGTGCCGTTATTAATATATATATATTTAAAATGTACAAGTAACGCCCTTTCCAATGGTACCAAACACGGCATATTTATCTATAATTTATTCGGCTAGAGGGCGCCACATTAGATTCAGTGACACGTCATATAGCCTATAACCAGCAGACGATCAAGGCGCTTCTAACAATACCTCATTTGTCCAGTGCTAATAAGTAGTTAAGGAGCTATGAGGGAACAAATGAACATACATACATACATAGCCTGTCAAAATCATAACCCTCCTTTGGCTTTGCCGTAGTCGGGTAAAAAGGAGACGTCAACGAGGTTGCGTGGGTCAGCAAGTTATCTATATTTTTACCCAGTTTGCAATAAGATATTTCCGACTGTAGAGAGAAGAAAGTTTAGCAGAGATTACAAAATTGATATTAGTTAGTATAAACAGTTAGTGACCTATTGACCACTTCTGAACCTTTTGCTTGATCACCAAATCCCACGAACATTTGGAATATCGATTCAAAGAGTAAAATTTACTTTTAATTATTACAAAATATAATTGTTGAACATCTTTCTATAACTACAAAAGTATAAACATTAAACATGTACAAATTATTAAAAATAAAAAACCCGACTGCGTCAATATTTAACAATAAAAACATATATATTTTATATATATTCGTAATCACCGTAAAAAAATCTTTATTTTGATACCACACTCGATGTATTTTGAAAACATTTTTTTTTTATATTAATTTTTGGCGCCACAAATCCGTTTTTTTTTTGATGTACCCAGTGTCATTCTCACGACTAAGACGAATCTATTGACACCACTAACATAAAAATACGACAAGCCGTTTAGGCTCTAGGGCGTGCCAAAGAAATATACATACATACATACACACACTCGAAAAACATAACCCTCCTTTCGCAGTCGGGTAAAAAAGGTTTACACTCCCCTTAAAATGCTTTAAATGTATTTCGCCAAAATACGTCCCCAAAAAGACGGAAAGCAACTGCTCGAAAGCTAGCAACACTAATTGCAGTAGCGCTGGTCTCTTGTGTTGAAACACTCTTTCTTCAGTTCTCTATCTCTCTCCAACTTACCTGTCTTAGTAACCTTCCCAGTCTGCTTGTCCACAAAGTTGGCGTGTTTGAACCACTCGTTGGAGCGTCTGGCGCTGTTCACCACGCTCCATATGGTTCTGATCACCACGGAGTACGGCTCGTTGTGAAAGATCAGTATGACTGACGCTGACGGCAGCTCAGCATCGTACAATAGGCGAGAACACGCTGGATTGCGGAAATCTGGGACAAATAAGAACTTATTTAGAGTGTATGGTACGTTAGATTTACATATCCTACTAATATTATAAACGCTTAAGTTTGTAAGTATGGATGGATGGATGGATGTTTGTTACTCTTTCACGCAAAAACTACTGAACGGATTTGGATGAAACTTTACAGTAATATAGCTTATACATCAGAATAACACATAGGCCAAAATTTGCCGCGATATCCGACATATACGCGGGCGGAGCCGTGGGCAACAGCTAGTTATCCATACATTTCAAGCGTCTATCTGTTGCCTTTATTAATTTCGAGCAAAAAAAGGCAATAAAAAAAAGCAAAAAAACTAAAACCCAACTACGACTAAAAACGACGCTGAAAAAGTATAAAACAAGTTTGAAAAGCCGTAGTCACACGTTGTTAAAGTGTTATGGTGTGTTTCTATGTAACGTACTTACTTACTTTTTCAGCGTCGTTTTTTGTCGTAGTTGGGTTTTAGTTTTTAACTATTTTTTATTTAAAATGTTTTGGTGCCGTTAAAAATATATAATATATATATATTTGAAATGTACAAGTAACGCCCTTTCCAATGATAATAAACACGGCATATTTATCTCAAATTTATTTTTTAATACACATTAGATTCAGTGACACGTCATATAGCCTATAACCAGCGGACGATCAAGACGCTTCTAACGATACCTCATTTGTCCAGTTCTAATAAGTAGTTGAGGAGCTATGAGGGAGCAAATGAACATACATACATACATACATAGCCTGTCAAAATCATAACCCTCCTTTGGCTTTGCCGTAGTCGGGTAAAAATTACGTTTGCTGTATTATTGCATATGCCCCCCCTTACATATATATTTTATTCTGCTTTTTAACCGACTTCAAAAAAGGAGGAGTTTCTCAATTCGACCGTTATATATGTTTTATTTTTTATGAGTGTTCGCGGATAACTTCGTCGTTTATGAACCGATTTTGATGATTCTTTTTTTAATGGAAAAATAAATATCCCAACGGTGGTACCATGATAGGGACACTAAGATCTGATGATGGCATCCAAGAGAAATTGAGTCGAACCTTGAAGTCGGTTTTCGTTTTTGTTAATATTTTAGTTGTAGTATTTGTTGTTATAACGGCAACCGAAATACATCATCTGTGAAGATTTCAGTTATCTAGCTATCAGGGTTCATATGAGATACAGAATAGTGACAGACAGTCAGACAGACTACAGACGGACAGTGCAATCTTAGTAATTGGAACCCGTTTTTAATCTTTGGTTACGGAACCCTAAAAAGTGGGGTTCTTTTTAGGGTTACGTGCCAAAGGCAAAAAACGGAACCCTTATAGATTCGTCATGTCTCTCTGTCTGTCTGTCTGTCCGTCCGACTGTCTGTCTGTCCGTCCGTATGTCACAGCCACTTTATTCCGAAACTATAGGAACTATACTGTTGAAACTTAGTAAGTAGATATATTATGTGACCCGCATTAAGATTTTCACACAAAAATAAAAAAAAACAATAAATTTTGAGGATCCCCATACTTAGAACTGAAACTCAAAAAAAACATTTGATGTACATAACCATGCAAACTTCCACCGAAAATTGGTTTGAACGAGATATAGTAAGTAGTTTTTTTTTAATACGTCATAAATGGTAAACCGCAAAAAAAACACTATTAAAACATCGATCAAAGTTACAACGAACTACAAGAACTTTTATATTATGTTAGTTGCTGCTTCGGAACCCTTCATGGGCGAGTCCGACTCGCACTTGGCCGCTTTTTAATGTAGTAACATAGATTTTCACATTCATTTTAACGTCACTAAGCTCACGTCGCCACTATGAGTGACGGGATGAGCTTTATAATCCACTCGTCATAGGAGGCGGTGGAGATACTCGTAGAAGATCCCAATCTAGACCTAATTGGCTAACCGGGTGACAATTATATTTCAGCGTCTTTTGCCGCCTTTTGGGCGATGATAAACAGGACGGGTATGTCCTTCCACCAGCCATATGGCAAACAACGAAGGTCTTAATAAAAGTTGCTTCCAGATCCCTCTGATTTTAAAACTGTGTTTCTCGGTTCTGTTTTGATACATCAGACTAAGATCAAACCGGTCAACTGATTTCGATGCGAATAGGCACGGACATAAATTATGTCGTTGATTACACATAGGCATTTACAACCGGAATCTAAACCCGCCAGCGAAATCTACTAATATTATAAATGTGAAAGTTCTTTGATCTGTCACGCCCTTTAAACGCCTACGCATTAATTATATACCTATAATAGATTGACTAGTTGACATCTAACACACAACGCCATCTAGTCCCAAGCTAAGCAGAGCTTGTGTTATGGGTACTAGACAACTGAAACAAATACATATTATACTTTTTTTTTGTAAATCCATACATATTATACATAGAAATCACCCTATATCACATTTATAAGAAGAGAATATTGTCCACAAATACTCGTACTTCGTATCGACTCGTTTCGATTTTACAACATAACACAGGCCACAGAAACAGAGTTAGTACATCTCTGACTGATCTACGTTGCATAATACTTGATGCGACGAACTGTTATCAATTTCAAGGTAAGCTAATCACCTTTTAATCAATCATACATACATTGATCTCGGCTAAATTTATACCTACCCATAAATAAGATTCTTCTTGCGTGTGGTGACTGTTTAAGAAGAATAAGAGTGCCAACTACGCAGGACAACAGCACTGCTAAAACTTGAAACAAACCCTATGTGGTGACTTCCACATACAGCGGCAACAAAAACATGTGACAGCGCCATCTACCGAAGATACACTGAACCACGGAGTAACGTACAATACGAAGAAAGTACCAATCCTGAATCGCGCAATATAAGTTTTTTTTAATGGTATAGCTGGCAAACGAGCAGACGTATCACCTGATGGTAAGCGATTACCGCCGCCCATGGACACCCGCAACACCAGAGGCGTCACGAGTGCGTTGCCGACCATTGGGGGATGGGGAAAGAGATGTGGGGAGGGGTTGGGGTATGGGCCTCCGGCATCCTCACTCACTTGGTGAAACACAGCGCAAACGCTATTTCACACCGGTTTTCTGTGAGGCCGTGGTATCACTCCGGTCGAGCCGGCCCATTCATGCAGAACCGTGGCTCTCCCACTGGTAAAAAGTTCTCGCGCCTATTAACATATATACAACATCCCAACATCAACCGTTGGGCCGTGGTCCGCCAGGCATGATCACCTCGCCTGGTCGGAGGATCCTCCCTTTGTGTTGGAGCGACATGACACCCGTTGCTCCACACCTTTACTAACCCGCATAGCTAGCGTTTTATAGTAGAGCCTCCTCCGAAGGAAAAGCCTAGTCCTAGTGGTGAAAAGGCAGTTAAAAAGGATGGAAAAAAACCCGTGGACCTGACAGGTTAATTTGAGAGCTCTCTTTTGGGAAGCTAAACTGTCACCAATTTCAGTCCGATAGGACAGTTCGGTAAGATTGGAAAAGGCCCAGCATAGCAAGCCGTATGGTTTAAGCTGGTTCAACTCGGTCAACATCAATCCTTGGTGAGGTGCCGTCCTGATAGGGTGTCCACAAAGGGAAAAAGGACCTAGGGAGAAAAAGTTCCTTTTCATTTCCCCTTCCTACTACAAAAGCTGCAACGTACTTATGATTTTTAAGCTGCAGATGTCCCTTTTTTTATGGAATAGCGGGCAAACACAGACGTATCGCCCGATGGCAAGCGACCATCGCCGCCCATAGACACCCGCAACACCAGAGGCATCACAAGTGCGTTACCGGCCTTTGGGGGACGGGGAGGGGAATATGGGGAGGGGTTGAGGTATGGGCCTCCGGTATCCTCACTCAGTGAAACACAGCGCAAGCGCTGTTTCACACCGGTTTTCTGTGAGGCCGAATTATCACTCCGGTCGAGCCGGCCCGTTCATGCCGAAGCATGCCTCTCCCACGACAAATGAACGGCAACAGTTACCAGCAAATGACATATCTGTTCATTTTCCGAAATGTGTCGAACAGACGTAAGACAATGCGATTGAGAACCTGCCTTACATTCATTTCTCATGAGAGATCTTCTAAGAACTGGTGTTGTCAGTGAATCGATAAATAATGGCGCGACTCAATGGTGTCAAGAGCAAACAAAGCAATGTTTGATCCTTAGGTACGCATGTCATTCTGAGTACCTCGTGTTTTATAAAGTCGTGCTGGGGTATTATATCCATACAGTTCAAATAGCGATAATAATCAACGATTTTTTTATTTTTTTAATGGAAAAAAGGGCAAACGAGCTGATGTATCGCCTAATAGTAAGCGAATACCGCCGCCCATGGACACTCGTAATACAAGAGGCTTCACAAGTGCCTTTGGGGGATGGGGGGAGTATGTGCCTCCGGTATCCTCACTCACTCGGTGAAACACAGCGCAGACGCTGTTTCACACCGGTTTTCTGTGAGGCCGTGGTAACCAGCAGTACCGCACCACAATCGTTATGCCGCGCCGCAGGAGAAAACACCATTAGCTGCGATGCGGGGATTGCGGTACTTACGACTTTCATTAAGTGTCCAGTTAAGTGTATTCAATGACTAGCATAGCAATGATGAAACTCTGAGATGTTGACGAAATTGTTTGACTGGACGTATGGCGTAGTGGTTTAGTTAGACGATCACCTCGCCACTTTCATCGGTCCAGAATGTTTTGGGCTCGATCCCCACATGCACCAGCAGTGGACCAATTAATTGAAATTTTTAAATGTGTCTCTAATATAATTTAAAATAAACACAGAAGCAACAAAAACTTAATCAGTTAAATGTAAACTTGACAAATCAGATTTTAGTTATCTATTATATCTGTCTATCTGAGCTTAAAATTGTACTATTTTTTCACACAACGCCATCTAGTCCCACGCTAAGCAGAGCTTGTATTATGGGTACTAGACAACTGATATAAATACATGTACTTACTTGTACTTTTTTTTTGTAAATACATATAAGTATATTATACATGGAAAACAAACATTCAACAGACCTCAAGCACAGCAGTCGCATACACTCCCACTGCGCCACCGAGGCAGTCATCATTTCAAAGCATAAAACCTTATATGAAGAATTGGGTCAACTAACACCCAATGTCATTTATTTAGTAACCTACGTAACATAATGCCACACCTATTTTCTAGAGGGGTAGGGCGGTAGGCAGAGACAATGGATTTATTATGGTTCCGACACACCTCTTTTGATTTATACATATTCATTATCAGATAAATATTTATATTTAACATCTTTTGGGATGTTGAAAGTACGTGGATAATTTGAATAGTGTCAGGAGAAGTATTTTTTTTCAAATAGGTAGGTTGACACAGTATTTTCAGACATTTCTGGATGTTTAATGTTGTTGACGACCTTCAGTGCATGAGGATGAGATATAATCTACTAGGAAAGTTGTCGTTCCATTTATGTTAGTTAAATAATAAATGTACTTAAAGGAACACTCATATTGATTTAATGCAACATCTCTTAATGAATTTTGTCTGAGTAACTTTGAAAATTATTTAAGACTAGCTTTTGCCGCAGCTTAGACCTCATGTATTTCGGTTTTTGCGATAAAAAGTAGCCTATGGTCCTTCCTCAAGAATTCAAGTAACTAAATGCCAAATTCTATTTAAATGGATGCAGCGGTTTAATTGTTAAAGCATAATAGACACACAGAGTTACTTCTGAATTTATAATATTAGTATGGAGAGTATGGTACACAAGTAGAATTCTATAACTTCTTAAAATCTTGTTTTATAAACATCAGTCTTTATAGATTTAACTAGCTGACCATACTTCAACCCTGAGTCAAAGTGTGAGCTGAAATGTGGAGAACAGAGAATTAAGTGTGAGCCCTCCCTAGAGGAATTGGTGGTTCCATAGACATTCATTTCTTATTTTAGGGCTTTAAGTTTTAAAAGAAGGGAGAAAGCTAGGGGTAGGTATTTAAATTCTGTTTATGAGTTAGATCAGTTTAACTACACTATTTTCAATATCTGAAACATTGCATGTAACATAAATTCCAGTAGTTTTCGTTAAAAATCACGATTTCTAATAAAACTGAAAAACGATATGAAGAAAATACGATATGTAGTATTATCGCTTTTATTCGACATAAACCTCTCTGACATAATTCAATAAAGTTTATGTTCTGATGTAGAAATAGCATTAACAGCGTTTTACTTCTACTAATAATTGAGCTGGCGGGTGTACGCACCGGACACAGCACGGCACTTTCACCATGTACGGTGTGCAAGCCAACTAGATCTTATAAGAACTATTTTTATTGTTTTTACGTTGCTATATCATTTACGCACATATATAAAATGTTTATAGCTTATTTACGAGTACTTTTCAGTTAAAATTAAACCAATTTTTTGATTTGTTAATAAACACTCACCTCGCAAAGTTCTGTTGTACGGAATTCTGTCGCTTAAGTACACATTTATGGCGAGTTTCTTCTCAGATTCCTCACCAAGTTTCTTGTCATGACCCAGGAGATGTGCCGCAACACCTCCCTCACCCAGCCCGGGAATAATACGAGCTTCATCTTCCAAAATCTCGCTTTCATAAGCGGCTTCTAAAGGATCCGAGAATGCAGCGCCCGCATTTCGCTGCCCACCCCGCCACTGCTCGAATAAAGCTAGAATAGTCACCACCAAAACCACTAATAAAGCTACCCTGATCGCCTGCAAGCACTTTCGCACGGGAAAAATCACCATTGTTCAATGTGCCGACAACACCGCGCCGCGCGGCTCTTCGTGAGCGACTGATTTTGACGTTTCATGCCATCCATGTTTGTTTACTTCACAATTTGACTTTTTAATAACAGGAAAGGACTTTGTAAACAGAGTTATCAGCCTAATCTGAACGGGAAGCTGTTTAGATTTTTATTTCCACTTTTATAGTGGCCTTTTTAGATTGGATTTAAATTACAAATACTCTAATGTATAGTTTTGATTTAGCAGCCTACTAAATAGTATTAGAATTAGAATGTACATTATTATTTTGAGTCTCATGTACAAGAATCATCTCACGATTTTATTTTCAATTAAAATGGTATCTTATCAAAAGGCAACCTAAATGTTTAGTAGATAGAACTATTAGTTTGCTAGTTTTCTACTATTTACTTACTACGCGGTAGGACATGCGACTGCTGTGCTTGGGATATCGGGTTTGATTCCCGGGTCGCACCAAATAATTGTTATCATCCTAATCCTGGATTAATAAAGGCAAGGACGATCCTTGCCTTTATTAAAAAGTCGGTCCGTGGGAAAATAGGTATACGTCATACTTCATACTAATATTATAAATGCGAAAATTTGTAAGGATGTGTGTGAGTGTGTGTGATTGTACTCTTTCACGCAAAAACTACTGAACGGATTTGGATGAAACTGTACAGTAATATAGCTTATTCATCAGAATAACATATAGGCTACTATTTGCCGCGATAATCTACATACCCGCGGGCGGAGCCGCGGGCAACAGCTAGTGATCTATAAATTTAATGTTGTTTCGAAGTTTGGATGTTATTTATGATAAATATATTTATTTTGTAAGTAAATAAATAAAGTTATGTAACCCTGTGCATCTCACTACAAGATTTCTACACCACCCTAAGGTTGACTGAAAGAGAATGCCTTGGGCATTAAGTCCGCCGATCTACAAAGTGCATAAAGTGTAAAATAAATAAATATTTTACAACTATTTTTACACGTAGGACTTTACAGCTAGAAGAGGCCGGCTAGTTTGAAACTATGCTACGGCTCGACCGGTGTGATACAACGGCCTCACAGAAAACCGGTGTGAAATAGCGCTTGCGCTGTGTTTCACCGAGTGAGTGAGCGGTATCCTCACTCACCGACCCATACCGGCGCGGCGGCGGTAATCGCTTACCATCAGGTGATACGTCTGCTCGTTTGCCCCCTATTCCATAAAAGTCGCGTGTGACTTTGTGTCGCGAGGGACTTTACAAACATACATGAAACACAAAGAATACCCAGACTCGGGACAGCGATTTGTCGATCACAAAAAGTGTTGTCTCATGTAGGGTTTGAACCCTCAACACTCGGCAGAGAGCAGCAGTGGCGACCTCGAAAACCATTATGCCATATGTACAGTCTAAGAAATTTTATTTTATCTGTTTTTATATATTAGCCTGCCAAAATGACTTTATTCATGGAAGGCATCAGAATCCAATCCAAGTAGTGGTCACCATAATCATTGCGAATGCAGACAATGCAACAATGCAGTAGTGACCCACACCATGGTGGCCCAGTGAGATTCTTTTTCAAATGAAGTAAGTTGATAATGATAAAATAATTGAGACAGCAAGACCAATTAAAAATTATTTAATTATAAACTTAAGTTCTATATTATAAATTATTGGAATGTCGGTAAAATCACATCAATTAAAATAAATAACACAATATAACCATACAATGTCCGAATATTTATTGCGTTACAAATTCAATTACACTTTGAGCTTATACTTGATAACGTCTCGCCCACACTTCACAGCTTATGAATAGGAGAGAATGAGATACAATGATATAACTACAGCAGATGGTTATGATTATAAAGCCACTCGCATTTGTATCTTTTTAGTATAGTTTAAAGTATCCTGTGCCTCAGACTGTATTTTTAAAGCAGGTCTTCATAATTCAATTTTGCACTAGCACAGAATCAAAACGCCTCAGAGGCCTTCATGGCTTTGCATATTTGGTGAACATCAATTCATAAAACTAAAACTCGGACGGCCAATGTTGGTTACAAAAATATTAGATTATTGATTTTGAAACCAGTTTGACTTATTATACAAATCTAAAATTATTTTCAAGCATACCCTTCTTAATGATAAAATTATTTATTATATAACACAATGACATACATTAAATAATATTTCATAATAACTTGAAACATGAAAAATCATTAATTATATAGTTAGAGAAACGATTTGATTTTATTTGCTGGCAAAGGTAAGGTCTTGCTTAGTTTTATTGTGAAGCTAAAGAAGGAACATTAATAGCGCTTAATAATATATTATAACATTTTAAGTACAAAAACTTTAGTATTATATAAATAATATGGAAGAAAAGTCCACTTCATTTTCCTGTACACAGTTTCGTCAAAATGTCTCTCTTTTTAAATGAAACCAAATAATGCTTATTTAAGACTCGCTAAGTTCACAGGCACATTCGATTGCATGTTTATTTTCGTAGTTTTTGCAAATTCCTTTTTTTATATCATTAACCTTTGGCAAAAAGCGGATCTATTACCACATTAGAAACATTTGTTATAATTTCATTATTTGTATAGCAAAATAAATGTACACTTGCATTTCCGCGTTACCAATCACTGTCGTGACAATGTTCAAAACACACAACTGCAAATCTTCAATAATTATGTTCTAGTTCACGAACGATAATCAAGGTCTCAGAAGGATCGCTTCCGTGATCTTGATAGTTCTTGATAAAAATTAGACCATCATCCAAATACTATTTTCCGACCTCATTGTGTACATTCTTACAAGTTTCCCTAAACAACGCATCCGTAGAACTCTGCTGAGCCTTCGACATCTTAGCTCCTTTCATATCTAACACTTTATGAAACTCAGCCAAAGTGCATTCCGGCAGAAGCTGTACGAACTGTGACACGAAACCTTCCAAATTGCCATCCAATGGAGCCATTACTAATTTCAAAATCATTTCAGCTTTCGTCATTAATTTTATCACGACTTTGGTGTAGGTAGCTGGAGCCGGGCGTCGAACCTCCGACCCTATAGACGGCAGCTCTAACAAAGCAGTTTTAAGCATATGCGTATCGAGTAGTAACTGTTCAGATCCAACGGTCGATATGGGTTTACATTTATAAATATTTTGGATAAACTTTGGTATGAATGAATTGGCGAATCTTATACAGAACTGTGTAAAATATTTCCTGGAAGATGAGAGGTTGTCTCTCAAATTTGGTACAGCATTTTTCAGATGCATTATAATTTGTGTGACATACGAACTTTGGTCACCGACATTATCGAAGTTCAGCCAGGATATCTTAGTCATGGCTTGCAGGGCGGGCTCGCAAGCTAACTCCAGATCCTGCACCAGCATCTGAATGCAGTTGCTGATGATTTTGTGGAACAGATCCTGTTCTGGAGTCATGTCGATCTTGTCCGCGAGTCCTGGGGAAACTTTTTCCTTTAGTTTCTGTTCTAAGTGGATGGTTGTCTCGAGGCAATACTCTGAGGTCGTGATCACGCTGGTGATTTTTGATATTTCCTGTTTCGTGTATCTGTAACACAATGAGAATAGTACAGTTATGTATTTATTAACTTTTGCCCGCGGCACCGCCCGCGAGTATGTCGGTAGTCGCGGAAAATAGCAGTCTATGTCCTTTCTCAAGAATCAAAAGATCTCTATTGTAAATTTCGTCTACATCAGTTGAGCGGTTTAGCAAGCTATGAGCATTTAGCATGAGACTTTTTTTTATTAAGCCTGAAGATTTCGAAAGAAAATATTTGTTATTTTGTTAACTAAAAAGATAGCTTTTTCACTGGGGATTGGTGAGTTCGTTGTCCATGTGCCTCGGAAAGCACGTTAAGACATCAGTTCCGGTATGGCAATCGTTATTGGGAAGTCAGTGC
Organism: Diaphora mendica; assembly: GCA_949125395.1. NCBI lineage: Eukaryota > Metazoa > Arthropoda > Insecta > Lepidoptera > Erebidae > Diaphora > Diaphora mendica. The sequence continues at coordinate 59,182,544 of OX421310.1, forward strand.
TATCCAATATACTGACAACTTTTTTTTTTATACGTATGAAAATCCCCTCGGACCGTCACCCCACCGGGGTTTGCGGCAGGGCGGTGTGTCGGACTCGAACCGACTAAAACCACACGGTGTGCCACTCTGCGCTTGTGACGGGAGGAATCCGGGAACTGCTGATATTAACACGTCCGGACCCCTCCCAGCGCCTGCCCGCACAGAAGCGAATCGCCTAATTAGAGAGTCACCTGATGGACTCTCTAATTAGGCGACGTACGGCACACGCGTACGTCGCCCCCTCGCGGGTGGCCACTAGAGCGGATGGAGAGGAAAGCCCGTCCCGACCATCCGCGGCCACACTCAGTGCGGCATGAGGCGTTGATAGGCGGTTCGCCGGCCGCGGATTGGGTCCGAGTGGACATCGTCCTCCCGGGCCTTCTCCGCCACCTCCTTCTGCGAGATGACATCTTCGCAGAAGGCTGCGACCGCGGTAAAACTGCTACCGGCCATGGAGCGTATGACGGCTGGTGAGCCTCCACGGCGACATCCAGCACGTGGAGTCTCCAGCCGGAACGACCATCTAGCCATAGTGGCTCGACGGGCGGCTTCACGCCACTCGCGTACCTTTTCCGGGGTGTTCCGGCCAAGGCGCACGCCGCCTCGGTCAACACCGTGCGGTATCCGCGTATGGCTCTGACTGCCAATACCCTCTGAGGCCGCCAGAGGCGGGCCTTATTTAGGGCAGTCAGAGCCGCCACCCACACCGGTGCACCATACAGCGCCATCGACCGGACAACCCCCGTGTACAGGAGTCGCGTTGCGACGCTGGCTCCACCCAAATTGGGCAAAAGTCGCCCAAGGGCGGAGGCAGCCTCGACCAGCCTTGTACCAAGCTGTCGGAAGTGCTCGTCGAAGAGCCACCTACCGTCGAGTATCAGGCCCAGATACCTCATCTGGGCCCGAATCGGTACGAGGACCGAGTTGACCGCTATGGAGTAGCCGGCGGGTGGACCACGACGGGGCCCATGGAACAATAGGGCCTCCGTCTTGTCCAGGGCCACCCGAAAGCCCAGCGCCTAGATGCGCCCGACCACCAGAAATCTAGAGGAGCGGAGAAACTCCGCTCCTCTAGATAGTCTGCCACTAGGCGCCAATATACTGACAACTAGTTCAATCTTCGAATTCAGTTTGCGGGTCAGTCAGGGTTGCGGAGGTGCAATACCAGTAGTGGAAAAACCGACATCCAGGTGAAACCGGTTGAACAAGTAGCCGACCTGAAATTATCCTGGGGATAATAAAGGCAAAAAAGAAGTAGAGTGGTGATGGTGGGTGTTGTCACCTGGCGTCATGTCCGCCGTCGTCCCGGAGCAGCGTGTGCAGGTTGGTGACGAGCGCGGGCACGCCCCCTCCCCCCGCCCCTCCCCCCGCCCCTCCCCCCGCCCCTCCCCCCGCCCCCGCCCCCCGCGGCAGCCCCGCCTGCAGCACGGCCTGCGCGTACTCGCGGAGGTACTTCTGGAACACGCCCGCCAGCTCTGCCGACACAAACACACTTTATATAACTACTCGACTTATCTTATGTTTTTGCAAGTCGATTAAAAAGCAAGATTGTTTTTTTTTATATTTGACCCTGCCAAAATGACTACTCTGCCTGATGGAGTGCATAAGCAGAATCTAAGAGTGTTAGTCATCATACTCATTGCAAATGTAGACAATGCAACAATGCAGCATGGTGACCCACTCCACATCATGGTGGGCTAGTGATGCTTCTGCATCATTATGCCTCCGGTCTCGCACTCACCAACGAAACACGACAGCACGATTGCTATAATTTTACGCTAATCTTCAGTGCGAGGGTAGTACCGCCCCGGTGAGAATATAGGAACAAGGAGTATGTAGTATTCTCAATAAAACGACCCTGACGGATAGTTCCGAGAACCCTAAACTAAAATTTTAGACCCAAAAGAATGTGAAATACTTGTTTAACTACTAGTTTATTTTTAAATTATTATAAAATATATTTAAATGTATTTAAGACAAGCTAGTAGACTACATAAACAACCTATTTATTAAAAAAAACTGTAGGAGATAATGAGGCATAAAATCTGTACGGTCAAATAATAAAACATGTTTATTTAATGATTTTAACAAAACAAAACATCAAATTACATCACAAAAGAAATCCCGTAATTCCCCAATTATTAAAAGAAAAGTCAAATTTTTGGGCATCGGAAACTACCTTGCTATTGCTTTGTTTGTATGCTATGCTATCGTTAACAGAATGTTTTACATTCTGTTAACGATAGCATACGGTTTCATTACTACAAATATAGTGGAAGCAATGGCCAAACACACGTGTTGTACCAACAGCACGTTTTACTTCTTTGATGTGTACACTGCTAAATGATAAGTAACTGTTCTATAACATTTGGATTTAGCGAAAGCTTTTGATTGCGCTGAGCGTCGAGATCTTTTATAGTTGTTGATATTTAATATACTTTTTGTCAGAATATAATTTGCGCAATGTAATAAATAATATTTACCACGCTTGTAATACTAATTCGAAAAAAAAAATTAAGATTTAAATATTGGTGTCCCCCAGGGCACAATACTGCGCCCAGGATTTTTAAGCTAACTGCGTATCGATTAATAAATGCATTGTTTCTGTCTTATAATTTCTGATGATATTATTTATTTTGTAAGGTTCGCTTATTGTATGTGTGATTTGCTTATATTGTGAACTAGCTACCCGATCTAGCTTCCGAGCTGTAATGAATATGGTGGAAAGTTTACAAGAATCGTGTGACTGTTTACAAGACTGTGAGAATAAATAAGATGCCGTTTTTTTATGGAATAGAGGCATCATAAGTGCGTGTGCAGAAAACAGTGTGACGACCGATTGCGTAATCCGTGAGTCAGTGATGATGATAATGTAGTAGAGCCACATTGATTTCAGCACTACTACGGTACAGCCAAAAATGATAATGATAGCAGCAGTAAAATGACAGCAGCAGTGCTGGCATGTTTCGTTGCATGACTAGGCCGCCATAGTGTGGGTCACCATGCTGCATTGTTGTATTGTCTGCACGAGCAATGAGTATGGTGACCACCACTCTCGGATTCTGCTTATGCTCTCCACCAGGCAGAGTAGAGTCAGGGCAGTCAGGGCAAGGTATGAGGTGTGAGGTGGAGCGTATAGGGTAGGGCGACTGACCCAGCATGGGCTCGCCGGTGGTGAGGCGCGCGCACTGCACCAGGCACTTCTTGTAGAACAGGAACAGGTCGGCGCAGCTCGAGATCACCGCACCCGACGTGTTCGCGCTCCTGTCCCCCGCCGAGGGAGGGCTCTTCGCATCCTGACCGAGACAGACAAACACGGTGTTGAGATGTCACATCACTATATTACTGTATTAAGGTAGTTGACATCTTAGTCAAATTAGTTACTTTTTATCATCTGTCAAAACGATCACTTTGTAGGAAAAGTGTACTAAATACACACAATGTACAGCGACAGGTAGGGCTCGAAGCACGCGCCGATCAGACGTTAAGTATAATAGCAGAGACTGACTTGTATGAACCGGTCGCACAGCGAGCGCAGGTTGGCGTCGAGCGAGCTGATGTACAGCGACAGGTAGGGCTCGAAGCACGCGCCGATCAGACGTTAAGTATAATAGCAGAGACTGACTTGTATGAACCGGTCGCACAGCGAGCGCAGGTTGGCGTCGAGCGAGCTGATGTACAGCGACAGGTAGGGCTCGAAGCACGCGCCGATCAGACGTTAAGTATAATAGCAGAGACTGACTTGTATGAACCGGTCGCACAGCGAGCGCAGGTTGGCGTCGAGCGAGCTGATGTACAGCGACAGGTAGGGCTCGAAGCACGCGCCGATCAGACGTTAAGTATAATAGCAGAGACTGACTTGTATGAACCGGTCGCACAGCGAGCGCAGGTTGGCGTCGAGCGAGCTGATGTACAGCGACAGGTAGGGCTCGAAGCACGCGCCGATCAGACGTTAAGTATAATAGCAGAGACTGACTTGTATGAACCGGTCGCACAGCGAGCGCAGGTTGGCGTCGAGCGAGCTGATGTACAGCGACAGGTAGGGCTCGAAGCACGCGCCGATCAGACGTTAAGTATAATAGCAGAGACTGACTTGTATGAACCGGTCGCACAGCGAGCGCAGGTTGGCGTCGAGCGAGCTGATGTACAGCGACAGGTAGGGCTCGAAGCACGCGCCGATCAGACGTTAAGTATAATAGCAGAGACTGACTTGTATGAACCGGTCGCACAGCGAGCGCAGGTTGGCGTCGAGCGAGCTGATGTACAGCGACAGGTAGGGCTCGAAGCACGCGCCGATCAGACGTTAAGTATAATAGCAGAGACTGACTTGTATGAACCGGTCGCACAGCGAGCGCAGGTTGGCGTCGAGCGAGCTGATGTACAGCGACAGGTAGGGCTCGAAGCACGCGCCGATCAGACGGACCCACGGGGACCCTGCCCCGCCCGGACCGGCGCCTTCCTCTGCAGAGCCCTCCACCGACCCCTACGCACAGGTCAAATAACATTCAAACTCATAAATATTTCAGACATCTGACAGAATGCAGTTTCAAACTAAGCAGAGCTTGAACTATGACTTTTTTTAAATACATCCATCCGATACATAGGAAAGATCCAATCTTCGAAATAAACATTTACAGATAGTTCTATGGAGAAATTTGTATTATGACCCACCATAAGTTTATTTTCTAACAGACATTAAAATACAATTAGGTCGACCTTTGCTTAAACAAATAAATATGCATTTCCACGGTAACTACCTTGTTATCTGTCATTTAATTACACAGAGAATTATCTGTTGCATTGCAATATCCAAAAAAGTATTTGTTCTGAGTTATAGTTAATTCCAAAAAGCGTGGATTTAAAATGTGATTATTACTGCTTTATCTTATTTGTTTTCAACAATTATTATCCACTGCAGTGACGATAAAGATAAAAAATTGCAAAAGCAATGAAAACATTGTAGGAAAAGCAAAAAATATATTTATTACGACTTTATTGCTTCCTATTTGTTAACCATAGCATCGTTACACAACAATAAAAGTTAATTTCCATATTATTTTCCATCCTACCCTCATGAATCAATCTTATTTTTAACAATAACTTGATAAAAGCACCTTACGTCTTTGTTATCAGCATCAAACTCGACTTGTTTGTCGACTCCGATATCCACCGGCTCGGCGCCAAGCTCCGTTCCTGGAACAACCAAGTTTATAAAAGGGACCTTCAAAAGGGTCGGACTTCCACCATGAGGTATAAGAACTATTACTTATGTAGCGACTTTCAAACACAGCGCAACATAAACATACTACAACGCCATCTACCGAAGATACACCGAACTACGGAGTAATTACTAATCCTATAGCGCGATATAGAAGTTCTCGCGTCGATTAGCATATTTATATATATGTCGGAGACACAGGAATAAACGAGAACATGAATGACAGATACAGCCAATCTGGACCAAAGCCAAACACTAATCACTACTAAACGGATACGAATTAACTTAAACACCATCAGCAACCCCCCATGAGGGGATTGGGGCAACGCTCACCCCTCCGCGATGCCCTGTGGAATTCGCCACCTAGGCTAGTAATTCCCCCACTGATAAATATCGCCTCATACACACAATATAAAACACAGAGATACAATAAATCGCAAATCAAATAATAGATATGGTCGTCGCGAGATCTGAAGAGAACTGTGTCCTGTTGCCGATCGCGCCGCTTTATATAGAGTGTTCCGTAGTGTTCGATAGTGGCAAATGTTTGTATCACTTTTATTATTTGGATACCCTCACTCCGACACGGCCGTCCTGACGTATTACACGTCCTCGTGTGATGTTGAAGGCATCATCATCATTATCCGCAGAAAAGAAAGAGATTTTTGTGTTGTTCGGCCACTCCTGACCAAGGACATTGGGTACATTATTACATTTTATCTTCTGTGGAACAACTTCATTTAGGACATTCTCATAAAATAGGCTTTTCGTTATCAAATCTGAATGCTAATAGACTTCTCGCTACATACTAAATTAATAACACCAGTAAGTAGTATCGCAACAGTCACTTCACCGTTTATCGCGTTACACATTTTTGGATTATTATTATTAACAATATCTACATGGCCTCTTATTCTACCAATTTCACTTTTCAATGGCCACCTCGCCTTTCAGTGGCCACCTCGCCTTTCAGTGGCCACCTCGCCTTTCAGTGGCCACCTCGCCTTTCGCAAAACTTAACTAAACTTTAACAACCACCACGCTGATAGGATATCTCATATCTCATTATAGAGACTACTCGCCACACAATTACAACTCAATTTCATTCCATTGCATCAGCATTAATTAACCCTTGATTATCATCATCAACATCAATAGGGACTTGATCTACAGGGATTTTCCTCACTATTATCAATGCCAGACAAATCTACCTCCTCGGGTATATCACTTAAAGGAAACTCTCGTATACGAACGCAAGCGCATTTGTAGATTCTGTTACTAGTTAAAGATTTCAAAGTATAACGATCGCCATCGAGCAACTCTACAATTTTAAACGGTCCTTTATACTTAGGATTTAACTTTGTCTAATTTCTTCCTTAACTTTGAATCAAAACTAAGTTACTGAGATCAAACTTTACTAATTTACACTTTCCCTATCAAATGTCACTTACGTGTACACACAGTATCTCTCTCACTCTGCCATATCTGACCTCACTGTCTATTCTGTCTCAATAAAACAGTACACTACTGAACAGCAAAAGAAAACAGTAACATCATTATTAAAATCAAAACAACATAAAATAAGAACTTTAGTAATTGACTACTGCTGCAAATTCTCAAAGCAATCAAAATAAATAGTTTCGTAGGTCATCCCTGTGACCACCACAAGTGTAACAGTTAGTTATCCCTTGTGACTCCCACACGTGTATCTGCCAACTACATAGACATGCCAGCTACAATCACCCGCTGCTGGTGAGATAGCTGACACCAAATAGAAGTCCGACCAGTTTTTTTTATCTTTACTGAAAATATCGACATTTCATCACAAAATAAAAAAACGGTAATTATAATTCGAGTCACAACTATCTCAAATTGGTCAAAATAATAATTAAAAAAATGTTAATAGCTACAATCAAAGATGAATCCGCCTCAAACTAAAAATCACATCACAATCATAAATTTAAAATTGAATAAATAAAAAAACCCCTTATGCAGCATCAGATCGAAGTTATCAATTACACAATTGTCATTTAACGATTATACTGGCACGTTTTGCAGACATTCGGTTATTCTTCCCCACTTTTACCCCCATAACTTTTTAAACGACTCAACCGATTTTCATGAAACGTGTCTAAGAACACTCGCACGTAACTCACCTTTCATACAAAAAAACTAAATTGAAATCGCTTCATCCGTTCGCGAGCTACGGTGCCACAGACAGACAGACACGTCAAACTTATAACACCCCTCTTTTTGCGTCGGGGGTTAAAAATAAGAAATAAATTTAAACAATAAACAAACAGCATGTGCAAAATCGGCAGCTCAATCCCAGGCAGCTCTATTTCTGACATATTTCTGCTATGGTATAATACTACACTCTAAATTTACTAAATCGACTACCTCTGTACCGATGCCACCAATAGAAACGACCTTATTATTTTTAAGAACAAGATTCTTTTCGAAAATTGCTGCTTAAAACCCTAATGCAAGCAGATCTCTTCCATAATTATGTCGTTTGAAATACAGTAATCGTGTACTACATGAAACAATAACCGCAACGAATAAATCTGTACATAGAATTTCGATGCTACAATAAGTGCGGGCATTACCTACCCTCAATAATGTTACTGCACAATATTGTCCATTTTTGTATTAAAATCACTTTTACTTATTCCACTATTTTATTTTTGTTTACACAAAAATCAACAATCAATCAAACAATCGAGAGTATAAATTACACAATATTGTCGTTTGCCTAGAAATTCATCTGACAGAACTTATCTTATTAAAGATCACTCAGCACAAAATAAAAATAGTACGACTCACCGGATTGTTGGAGTTGTCCGTACATACCGGTTACTTCCCAGTTACCGATGCGTTGCTTTTACTACCGCACGCTGCCGCTGTTGTAGGCCGCACGTCTCATAAACCGTTCGTACGCGAAAAGGCTATACCGACACTTTGACACTATGTGAGCGTTCTCGCTTACAAAAATTTAACAAATGACACCTCGTACGATTTTCGAGCGGAGGGTAGTTCGACAGCTCGCCGCGACTGACGATCCGTTACACTCTCAAACGTTGTGGGCAAATGAGATTCAGATCCCACTTCTGATGTCGGAGACACAGGAATAAACGAGAACATGAATGACAGATACAGCCAATCTGGACCAAAGCCAAACACTAATCACTACTGAACGGATACGAATTAACTTAAACACCATCAGCAACCCCCCATGAGGGGATTGGGGCAACGCTCACCCCTCCGCGATGCCCTGTGGAATTCGCCACCTAGGCTAGTAATTCCCCCACTGATAAATATCGCCTCATACACACAATATAAAACACAGAGATACAATAAATCGCAAATCAAATAATAGATATGGTCGTCGCGAGATCTGAAGAGAACTGTGTCCTGTTGCCGATCGCGCCGCTTTATATAGAGTGTTCCGTAGTGTTCGATAGTGGCAAATGTTTGTATCACTTTTATTATTTGAATACCCTCACTCCGGCATATACAACTTCCTAACATCAACTTGCTTCGTCGGAGGATCCTCCCTTTGTGTTGGAGGGATATTTCACCCGATCACCCGAGTAAAGCCGCAGGCAATAGTTAGTTAGTATTGTTACAAGCCGGGTATTAAGTAAATAAAGGTAGTCGGTTGATTACCAAAGAAATAACACACTATTTACTAACAACACTTTTTACAATAATAATTCACTAAATCACTCGTTAGTCGCACTAGAAGATCGCTTCGTTGTAATCCGCTGTATCGAGAAACAATACTGCCTCGTACGGTTAACCCACTCCGCTCATATATGGCTTTGAAATCCCCAGAAAGATCTATAAAATTCGATAGAACATTCTAGGCCAAATAGAAATTACCAGAGCAAGTAATCTAGCGCCATCTAGCGCCAAAGTATCGGAGTTATGAATCACAACCGCACAGTCGCGCGCTACCTGTCACTAGATGGCGCTGTCCTTAATTCTCACGTCTTGTAGATTGTTCTCGACCATACGAGACAGATTTCTCCAGCGCGTAACAGTATATTATTACCTATGAATCTCTTGTGTAGCAACAACTCGAAGTTGTAAGTCTTCTGTATGGCATACAAGAGGAGCTTCACGTCTACTTCGTTGCGGCGGGACGCCATTATGTTGCTCAACTCTGTCTTCGTGATCTGTAACAGGAAGAGGGAATTTAATGATGAAATTCTATTTATTCTTCATAAAAGAATTCCGTGCGAAGCCCATAGATAGTGTTCTCCTAGCCGATAACGGCCACGGCGGCCAGTTTCTACGGAGACCAGCCAACCACGCAGGAGACATTATAGTGCACAAGTGTGTGCGCAAACACAGGTGCACTCTCTGTTCCCTCTCTTTCAGAATCCGATGGGACGGTTATTCGACACGACCGGGGAGAGATCAGGCGCAGGACCGACAGCTTTACGTGCTCTCCGAGGCGCGGGGGTTCAGACCCCAACTTCCAAACTCCGAGCTGTTATTAAGTGTTTCTAAAATTAGAAAACTCAATAACACTTTTGGCCCGACCCGGGATTCGAACCCGAGACTTTTTGTGCCATAAGAAAGTATATGTAAAGACGGTAGACCTTGCAGAAGTGTTGTGTGATGGCCTCGCTGAGCTTCCAGGAGTGCGGGAACACGTTGCCCAGCGAGTCCTCGAAGGCGAGCAGATGCCGCTTGAGCCAGGCGTAGCGCCGCTCCACGAACGAGATCCACGCGCACTCCTGCTCCGGGGAGAACAGGTGCTGGTACTCCTAGCGAACACATAACATTTCTTTCATTGTTGTACTATCGACAAACTTGAATCATAGTTTACATACCAAATTTCAGCTTTCTAGCACTTCAGGAAGTACCCTAACAGTTTTGATGATCATCAGTGTGTCAGTGACCAAATCGGTGTTTTTTAGGTATCAATCAAATCTAAAGTATTAGAGCTATGCAATTGAAACTTTGTATGTTTCATTAGTCTATTGATAACATCATATCCTGAGAATTTGAACGATCTGGTATATCGGGAACCAAAGTTATGAGGGTTCAAAAAAACGATGAAACACTTCGAGAAAAGGTAGGTAGTGCCCTTGCGCTCCGCTTGCTTCGTCTTGGCGGGGGCACGACCGTGCCCCCAGATAGAATCGAAAGGATTTCAGGTATTTTTTTGTAATAAAATCTCAAAGGGACTATATATTATGAAATTAAATGATATCTACAGAATATGAAGGCATGCAGACAATTGCTCTTAACTTCATTGCAGGCGCTCACGTAAATTTGAGGGTTTCCTTCGATTTCCTTGGGATCCCATCATCAGATCCTGATATGGTGGCCATAGGACCACATGGGGAGCATACCCTTTCGAATACAAAAAGAATTTTCAAAATCGGTCCACAATTGACGGAATAATCAATGTACATACACAAAAAAATACCGATGAAATTGAGAAACTCCTCCTTTTGGAAGTCGGTTAAAAAAGGAGAGCCAAGTTCAATACAAAAATTATGCTTGGCTGTGGGCTTCGTCGCAAAAAGAATGGAGATCTAAATGAGTGCCAAGTTCTATGCAAAATCCAAATTATGTATTTATAGGAACAAAATAAAATTATGAAAAAGTATTAAACTCTTTCTTTGCTTTATTGGATATCTATAACAATTGCTGTTATTCAAAAATGTGAGATCTTAAAGTAGGTTAGATTTGCCTTGGCCTCATTTAGATCTCCATTCTTTTTGCGACGAAGCCCACAGCCAAGCATAATTTTTGTATTGAACTTGGCTCTCCTAATTTTACATTTATGTTTTTGGTGGGATATCATTACTTTTTGTAAAGAAAACTAGGCAGGTATTGAGATTTAATAATACATATATTGGGATAGTTTCAACGACGGTTCCAACGCTACAATTAAAAAAAATGTATGGGGACCCCCCTGTTTTTTAACTTTTTTTTTATTTTTAGATTTAATCCTACGCTTACACACAATTACCGAGCTGGATTCCAAATTTCATCCTTCTAGGTCATCTGGAAGTAGGTTAGGTTTAGGTACTATTATATATGTCAGTCAGTGCTAAAATTTACGACTTTTTGACCTTCATATCTTTATAACCGTTTGAGCTAGCTTCATGAAAATATAATTATAATATATATAATTAAATACACGTAGTTTTATGTGTTTACGTTAAAGAGGTTTTGAGTTATAGAAGGGTCAAAAGTGGCACCAAGTGGTTCGTGTAATATTACACTCGGCGCTGACTAGCCAGTTCCTTTGCTTGAACTTAGCTACGCGAATGTCGACCTAATTGTATTTAAACGTCTGTAAGAAAGTAAGTTTATGATGAGTCATGCATGATTCAAATTTGTCAACACTACAATAGCTACTATTTTTTGTAAAACTTAGGATAAGCCACATGTATCTACTCCTGGTCTACCGTTGGGTGATTGGGAAATGCCTGACTGTGTGGTCCAGATATTAAGGGTATTTTAAAATATATATGTGTCCTATTTGCGGCGAGTAAAACACTCAATGACAACTTATAATAATGTTACGTGTTAGGGTTCGATTTATTTGAGAAAGAAGCCTTTTGACGTGTTAAAGAGACTTTATTAAAACCACTATTTAAATCACAATACTACTCCGTATTACAATCCTTAAAGGTCGCCGAGGTCGCTAGGTTGATCGCTGATATCACTTCGTATTTATCTCACTATAGCTCAAATTGAACTGAACTGAACTGCGGCTCGCGAGACGTTCTATTTTTACTCATATAATTATTATTCTTCCATTTCTAGAAACGACGATAACACACGAGAGTCGTCTCATAAAAACGATAATAAAAATAATCGAAATAATATAATAATTGGCAACGACCAATCGATATCCGACACTATGCGTATAGAAATAAGGTGCATTATTCCTTGCCCCAGGAGATCGATAAGAAGTGTATGTGTATTTGTGTGCGCAGATAAGGCTTGAAGATTATTATTCGTAACAATAATATAATTATCTCTGGAAGATCTCTCTAAGTTTAAGTTTAGCAACAATCTATTCTCTTCGGCACAATTTATTACTTGTTATTAAGAGCGCGGCGACCGACGCTCGCAACTGCAAGTTGAAATTTGTTCGGAATATTGCTGTATCTAATATATAATAAAATAAAATATATATCTAATTTCTCGTCACTGTATCTCGGTAAGCCATACCTGGCGTAGTATATTGACATCTGTTTGCTGCGATAGCACCACTAACTATTTGGTTTTTATAATAAACTAGCTGAGCCCCGCGTTGTTACCCGCGGTACAACAACAACCGCGGTTAACGCCACGGGACAAAGTAAAAAAAAAAACTATGTAAAAAGTATCTATACCTATACGGCTATACCGACATCAAAAAGCTACTAAATTGTACAGTCTATCATATAATATTTAAATTGATACTTGTTAAAGCTAAGGCTTTATGGGACTGGCATACCCTAATAGGGTAAAAGTCCCTTAAAAATAAATAAAGAGAAAAATAATTACAAATTTTAACAAAAAAATACCGACTTCAATCTGGACCAAATTTAAATGGGACCATTCGGGAAGCACCAGCTTTCAAATAAAAAAAGAATCATCAAAATCGGTTCACCCTGTCCAAAGTTATGTGGTAACAAACATAAAAAAAAAAAACAGTCGAATTGAGAACCTCCTCCTTTTTGAAGTCGGTTAAAAAGACGTGTGGCACTCGGGGACTGCTGCGATAAAGCTATTGCATAGCATTTTTTTCAACTTATGCAATTTTTTTTTCGTGCGTGACAGTGACACAGATTCGTTGATTCGTCGTTCGGACACAGATTCGTTGATTCGTCGAATCTGTGTCACAGAGACAGAAACATTCGTTAATTCGTCGTTCAGAGCAGCTCGTCTCGATCCGTGCGAGCTTCGGGTGTCAGGTTTTTTTTGTTACGTTACGGAATTTCCGCACAAAGGCCCCAAAGCCCGCGATAAAAGCTATGCAATAACTTAAAAAAGTATCCTATGTCCGCCTCCTGGTTCTAAGCTACCTCGCCACTAATTTTCAGCCAAATCGGTTCGGCCGTTCTTAAGTTATAAATAGTGTAACTAACACGACTTTCTTTTATATATATAGATATGGATGTGTTGTAGACTACCGAAAATCATCAATGAAAACTCAATGTTATTTCATTTTCTTTTCGATAATTAGTAATTTGATAATACAAGCTATGCTTTTTTATAATAAATATTATACATATTGCTGTTTATAATAGAGAAAAAACAAACTTAAAACATGCCATTTACGCTGTTAAAATGTGCAAAATTAAATTCAACTTTTTCATTACTTTACGTAAGTTTTTTTCAATAAAAAGGGAAAAGGAGCCTGGATAAATACTGTTTAAATCTGGATATCAATATATATATGGTGGAAATATGTTAAAACTACAAATTATTTGGTATTCAATTTGTATGAAGAACTCAGTGACCGCCGGCCCCTTAAGTGAGTAAAGTTACACTGCTTAATTGGTTCTTGGGTTGATTGGTTGAGTAATGATTTACTTACTGAACTAGTAAGAGCTACAGTTTTGATGATGACTAGGATGCCCAAAGATTCGCCTTTCGAAGGACATTTATATATCTTGGTGTCTTCATCTAGATGTAACATATACCTAAGAGGAAATGGTAACGTGAAGGGAGGCGGTTACCTGCAGTTGCACATTGATGAACCACTTCAACAGCTCCTGCTTCACCTTCGGCTCCAGGATGTCCACCACGCCACACGCCTCCGACAATGTGCGGTGGGAGATCGTACTCTTGCTGCCGGCTGTGGACCAGAGACATCTTAGAGAGTACACTTACATGATAATGTGGTGACTAACATCAGGGGAATTGTCGGCTCATTCGCCACTAAAATTCTTTCAAATAAAATATTCAGTCTTTGTTCTCTGAAAAATAATATACATGCACTAGCTTCTACACGCGGTTTCACTCACGTGGACTTTCATCCCCTGATTTACCCCCTTAGGGGTGGAATTAAAAAAAATCCTTTCTTAGTGTTGGATTTCGAACGTCATTATAATGGCAACATTTTGATTGTCACTTTTTCTTGTTTGACGTTTTGACGTTTGAGGTTAATAAAAAGTACTAGAATGACGCGTGTTGAAAAGGGTCGACGATTGTTTTGAGAACCGAAAATTAATTGATCTTAAGCTAATTGTATTGTCCATCGACCCGCGGTCTCTTTAGTGATAAACCGTTTTGTGTTAGGTCGTGGACTCGCGAGTTTTGTAGGCGCGTTCCGCGATAGCTGAAGCGAGTGAGTTGTAATTCGAATATCCGTGATAGCTGATACGAGTTTGTTGTAATTCGAATACCTTGGAAGTTGTACAGCACTTTAGGAGTTTATGATTGTGTGACGACGCAGAGAAGAACCTACCCAAGAGATCTCTTGGGACGCCGAGAACAGGACGCCACACAACTCCAGTAAGTGCTTGATGAATTTAGTTTAGATTAAGAACACGGTGAATCGCCGTGGTTTATTCTTCTCGCCAATGAATTAGGTTAGTGATTGAATGTCCTATCTATGGGCCGTAAGACATCTCAAGTATCACAAAGTGATCGCTAAATTGGTGGGAGGAATGAACACTTAGTGCTCATTTACGTTATTTAAAGAACCTACATGCAAAATTTTAGGATTCTAGGATCAGCGGCTTGGGCTATGCGTTGATCTCTGGGTATGTCAGTCAGTCAGTCACCTTCCTCTTTTATATATAGATAGCTAGGTATACACATAAAAAAGTCAAACTTATATAGACCATAGGCCTCTTATAAGAAATAAGGTTTTGTCGTACTGTACCACGCTGGCCAGACGGGTTGGTGTAAGGTTCTTGTCAAATTGTATTTCTCTTTGCAGTGCTGTTGTCCTGCCTAGTTTTTAACCTTGATCGGCTCTTACGACATCCACGTGATGAATAGCTATATTCATCTGGTCGTGAATAAAATCCTCAACTTGTAAAGTTAAAAATCACGTGGCACCGCGTGGCATTGTGTGGCATCACGTGGCATTGTGTGGCATCACATCACATGTCATTAGTGTCATCAACATCGGCTCCGTAGTTAAATATTGAAATAAATACTTTAATCCACAAATACACGATAAAACTAACATTATATAACTTCCAAATGAGTAAAACTTACAGTGAGAATGTTCGCAAAAATAAGGGTTGACTCTGTGTGATACAAAGTGCAAAGTGAAGATAATAACAAAAACTAAACACCCAGTGATTTGGAGGAATCAGTGTATTGAGGTATTGCTGTGGTTTTGCAATTAATAGAAAAACAATCGCATAGTTAACTAAAAGTGTGTCAGTGAATTGAACTGTAGAATACACAACCGTTTTTTCTTGCGTTCAAATAGTAAACAAATCACAGCTTAGTTTGACAGTGCTACCAACATAATCGTGTCATTGTCATTAGAGAGCGCGTTCCATTATCACAAGTTAACATTTTATAGCATACTATTTAACTGATTTGAGTCAGAGTCTTTTGAGAAACTATATTAGTTATTTTTTTTTTTTATTAATATGTCTGAAGCATCATCGCAACCCGCCAAAGGAAGCGGAAAAAATACTGGAAACCCTAATAGATTGGAAGAAAATATAACCTCCCGATCTAAAAAAAGAGTAGCTCTGTCGTCACCACCGAGTGATAGCAGCTTGACAAAAACTGATGTGCAAGACATAGTTGAGGCAGTAATAAAAACTGCAACGACTGACATGCTTGCACAGTTGAATGGTATTATGAACTCGGAGCTAAAATCAATCAGGGAGGAGTTGAAGGCAGTAAATGAGGCTATGTCTTTTATGAATAGTCAATATGAAACTGCGATTTTAGAGGCCAAAAAATCAGCCCAAACAGTAAAAGACTTAGAAACAAAAAATGAACAAATGTCTAACACCATTATAAAGCTCACCAATCGCGTAAACCAGATGGAACAAAATGCTAGATCCAGCAATATTGAGATTCAATGCGTCCCGGAGAACAAGTCTGAGAATGTGATTGACCTGACAAAAAAGCTAGGGTCGGTCATTGGCCGTACTGTTTCGGATGGTGATATTTTGAGTTGCACACGAATTGCTAAAGTAAACCGTGATTCACCCCGGCCTCGATCAATCGTCGTTCAGTTCGGCTCCCCAAGGCTCCGAGACCAATTTTTGGCAGCGTCGATTAACTTTAATAAGAAAAACAGAGAAAAATTGAACTCTTCTCACATTGGATTGACGGGACCTGAAAAACCTATTTACGTAATGGAGCATCTGTCGGCGTCCAATAAAGCACTTCACGCCGCAGCCAGAGCCAAAGCTAGAGAAATAGGATTCCAGTTTGTGTGGGTAAGGGGCGGTCGTGTTTTAATGCGCAAGGAAGTTACTTCTGAATATATTGTGATAAGGGATGTGGAAACCTTAGATAAGTTAAAATAAGTTAGCCTTTTAGAGACTTTAATTCATGTTACTTCTTGCAAAACAATAATAAAATTCAATTTGTTTGATATTGAGATTTACTATCAGAACGTAAGAGGCTTGCGGACGAAGACGCACGATTTTTTTTGTAAAATAGTAGCCTGTAATTACGATATTCTGATCCTCTCAGAAACTTGGCTTAATGGTAGTGTGTGCAATAGTGAGTTGTTCGATGATAGGTACTGTGTGTATAGAAGGGATAGAGAAAGCTCAGGCTACCATGGTGATAAGGACGGCGGAGGTGTCTTAATTGCAGTGTCTAAAAACCTAAATTCAAAAAGATTACTCCATAGACAAAGTAATTGTGAGGACCTGTGGGTGTCCGTAGAAATATCATGCGAGCGCACAAAGCGGCTCCGTCGTCTTAATCTGTGTGCAGTGTATCTGCCGCCACCTGTCTCAAGGTCAATGTTGGAACATTTTATTGCAAATTGTGATTCCTATCACGATGGTAGTAATGCGTACAGTTGCATCGTTGGAGATTTTAATTTAAGAACAATATCCTGGAATGAGCTAAATAATCCTCTAAAAAACCAGCACATTAGTAGTCTGGATCAACTATTTATTGATTTTATATCAGGTTGTAATCTCCAACAATGCAACAATGTTGCTAACAAAAATGGCAGACAGCTAGATGTTGTATTGGTTGACGTCCCAAATTGTTGCGTTACCGAAACGGATCCCTTAAGTGTTGTGGACCCTCACCATCCTCCTTTGGAGATACAGATTACATTGACCGAGTCGCTGAAACATAAATCTAGCAGCATTGAGAAAATAAACTTTCACAAGGCTGATTATGAAATAATAAACAAGCATTTGAGTGATATTGATTGGGAAGAACGGTTGGGAAGTAGCAGTAGTGTTGACGAAATGGTTCAAATTTTTTACAGCATTATTAGATCGACCATCACAACTTTTATACCTCTAAACCGAAAACGAAACAGAAATGCTCCAATATGGTTTAATAAAAAACTGGTTGGACTGTTAAAAGATAAAAACAAACTTCGTTTAAGGTATAAAAAATACAAAAATCCCCTCGACCTACTTTCCCTTAGATTGATATCGAAGCGATGTGATGGTTATGCTAAAGAATGTTACAATACCTACATTGAGAGTGCAGAAAAATCTATTTCCATATGTCCAAAATTTTTTTGGTCATATATCAAGAACAAAAGAAGCGGAGAAAGTTCATATCCGGCAACAATGACTAATGGCCCCATAACATCTACGAATGGGGAAGGAACATGTGAGCTATTTGCTTCTCATTACAACAGCATTTACAGAGATGAAACAATATCACCTCAAAACTATCAGGTATCAGAATACTTCGAAACAATAGCCACACAGTCGGACAGTATATCTTTCGTGGATATCAAATACCAGGATGTTGAAAAAAAAATAAAAGGTCTTGATGTCACAAAGGGCGCAGGCCCAGATGATATTCCGCCATTATTTATTGCCAAATGTGCACCCGGTCTGATTGCTCCGTTGATGAAAATATATAGCACTGCAATCGGATCTGGCCAATTCCCTAAAGAATGGAAACAAGCAAAAGTGGTGCCGGTCTACAAGAGCGGAGACTCCAGCGATGTAAAGAACTATAGACCAATATCTATTCTCTCGATCTTTGGTAAAATACTGGAATCATTGATTTGTCCACATATTCAATCATATTTTGCCAAGTTCTTAAGCGAGCATCAGCACGGATTTGTAGAGAACAAATCTACAAGCAGAAATCTAGCATCGTTTGTTGAGGCCACGTGTGAAGCCATGGATAAGGGTATGCAGGTTGACGCTGTTTACAGAGACTTCAGCAAGGCATTTGATAAGGTTTCACACGAACTGCTACTCAGGAAACTAGCTATGTACGGCATTACTGGTGGTCTCCTGGGGTGGTTTGTTTCTTATCTGTCTGATCGAGAGTTTTATGTGGTTGTCAATGGCTTCCAATCCAACAAGTATGCCATTGCTTCAGGGGTTCCCCAAGGTTCCCATTTGGGCCCAATATTATTCAATATATATATTAACGACATAACATCATGCTTTCATAATACCCGATTTTTTCTTTTTGCAGACGATTTAAAAATCTCAAAAGCTATAAGGTCTCAACAGGATGTAAACCTAATGCAAGAAGATATTGACCGATTATCTGTATGGTGTCATCACAACAAAATTTCGTTGAATAGTTCGAAATGTCACCATATAAAATTCACCAGGAAAGTCAATACAATAAGTTCGTCGTACCAAATAAACGAAGTTACTTTATGTGAGGTGGATGTGGTGCGGGATTTAGGAGTAATCTTGGACACTAAACTCACATTTATACCACACATGGAGAGTATAATTAGTCGATCGCAGCGGATGCTTGGATTTGTCATTCGCAATGGAAAGGTATTTAAAAATCCAGATACTAAACTGGTTTTATACAATAGCCTTGTAAGAAGCATCCTAGAATACTGCAGTATAGTGTGGAGACCTCACTATGCAACTCACTCGCTGCGAATAGAAAGAGTCCAAAAAAGATTTGTGCGACACTTGGGGTCCTCAAAGAGTAGGCAATTTAAATATCTCTCCTATCTTGATAAACTATGCCACTATAAAATGAGAACCCTAGAAGCCCGAAGGGAGCTCTTGGATTTGAGATTAGCGTATAAGCTGCTCAACAACAACATTGACTGCCCTGTTATTAAGCAGATTCAACTTCAGAGTACCCCGCAGACCGCCTCGCAGACCGATAACTCCCCTGGTTCCGCCTCTGCGCCATGCAGTGTTTGGTGCTAATTCACCTATACCCCGCATGTGCAAAGTTGTAAATGAGTGCAGCGACCTGGTGGATATGTACTCTGATTCGCTGTCGACGGTTGTCAGACACATCAAACGCACAAAAATAAAATAAGCCATTAATATAATTAGTAGTATTAGTATTATTATTTACAAATATATATTGTAATTAACTAGAGTTTAAGTGTACCTAACTAATAAGTTTTAAATTCATATAGCTATGTTAACATGTTGATACATAAAACACATTGCATGTGGTGTTTGCCTGTAATTGGTTGTGCAGTTAGATATAAGACAATCATTCTTGTAAACTCCTATGTTTGCAATAATTATCTGTAACAACTGTTGGTAAACCTTAAATAAATAAATAAAAAAATAAAAATCACGTGGCAGTTAGTACGTACTAGTGAAAGCGTCCTTGAAGTCGGCGCGTATCTGTTGGGCCAGCTCCGTGCGGATGGCGTGCACCTGGTCCCGGAGGGAGCTCAGCTCGCGGATCTCGCGGTAGCATTCGAAGTGATGCAATACCTGAATGGGGAATCAAACATATAGCATAATTCTTGCTTTGGAAATACACATCAAGGAAAGAAATACATCCCTATTAATTATAATTTGTGTGAATGTGGTAGAAAAAAATAAATAGAAAAGTCAAATCAGTCATGTGAACTGAAGACAGAAGTAAATCTCAAAATGTATGAACAAACAGTTGTTTAAGCTCACCTAACATTAACCTGAAAAAGAAATAATGGAAAGAGTTCGGTGATGATTTTGGTAGCATGCACATAAAAAAGAAGACATTTTCACTTATCTAGTGGATAAAATTTAAATAAATTCCCTTTTGGGGAATAACAGCGCTTATTTTTAGTTATTTTTATTTCTTGGAACACTACCTCCATAATTGCTTGCATCGGTAGAACAATCTCCTTATACTGCCTGTTCCTCGTCATCGTCCTCAGCTTGTCCACTCCACCCACCAGCATATGCAAGTGGTTGAGTGCCGTGATGGCCGCCGTCAGGTTCGACTTGGCGCAGTCCAACTGCTTGATCTCCGAGGTGATCTCACGGACCATGCTCTCTGATCGCTCTGCCTTCTTATTGATATCTGCTACCTGAAATAGTAATAAGTGAAGGAATTAAAATCAATATAAAAAAAATATTGGCAGTCATAAGGACTGCAGATGGAAGTGAGAACTTATAACTTAGAATGTTATTTGTAAAATTAGAAATTTCATAATGTTTAAATTAAAATTATCAACATCAAATATTAGCATGTCGGTGACGCGAACCCATAAGATTTTCCTCTACCAAAAAGTGCTCAACGCGGGATAAGAAGTTTTCACTTCGAAAATGTCATCTCAGCATGTCGGTGACGTGAACTCATAAGATTTTCCCCTACCAAAAAGTTCTCAACACGGCTAAAAAAAATTTAACTTCCAAACTGTGTGCTTGTTTGACCACTAAATCATAATCTTAATGTTTTGAAATATGCCAAATTAGGAATACATAAAGCTTGTATTTTTAAGGTAGTAGAGCCGTAGAGCCATGCTGATGTAAGCACAGTTCAGCCGGCTCAACC
This sequence comes from Diaphora mendica, assembly GCA_949125395.1. NCBI lineage: Eukaryota > Metazoa > Arthropoda > Insecta > Lepidoptera > Erebidae > Diaphora > Diaphora mendica. The sequence goes on from OX421310.1 coordinate 59,203,677, forward strand.
GGGGCGGGACTACCCTCGCACAGAACACCCATCTGAAGTTATACCATTCGTGCCGTCGTGTTTCGTTGGTGATTGCGACACCAGAGGCCCAATGGTGCAGAAGCATGTCGATAGTGTTGGTCACTATGATGCATTGTTGCATTTGTAATGATTTTGGTTCCCCTATTATATACTTTCCATTAGACAGAGTAGTCACTTTGGTTGGCTCATGTGAAAAAGTGGACTTATGGAGAGTTTAATGACAGAGAGCAAGCTGATAATATATTATGTAATGGTAGAAGCAATTGATGAGCAGTAGCATGTCTCTGACTTCAGGCAAAGGTGTGACTATATTTCTTTATCCATATCTGTCTGTCAAGATTAAGAATACAGTGTCATCACACCTCTTTATCGGTGTCGTAAGAGCTGATTAACGTAGCAAACAATCCAGGACAACAGAACTGTGAAGAGAAGGAACACTTGACACTAACTGTCCAGTGTGGTAGAGTAGACCAATTATCTGTTTTCTCAGGACAGATTTAGGCCCAGCAGTACACTATTAAAGGCTGTTGATGTATTTCTATAAAAAAACTAGCTGTCCCAGCGAACTTCGTACCGCCATATTTACATATCTGTCTCAGCTTCCCGCCGCAGACATTTCCCGTTATCTTTTAATTTTTCTTGTACACAAACCTTGTCCTAACAATAACGCACACATAAAAAATAAGAAATATTTAATTTGGTGCAGCCTATCGGAAGGTAAGCGCGTTCATACATTTCGGCGATTCATTTTTATATAATACTAGCTGTTGCCCGCGGCTCCGCCCGCGTGTATGTCGGTTATCGCGGCAAACAGTAACCTATGTGTTAATCTGATGTATCTTCTATACTTATAAAATAACATGTCCTGACTGACTGACTGACTGATTCATCATCGCCGAGCGGAAACTATTAAACTTGGGAATACAAAATTTGGTGAGTATGATCGTTTCATTAAGTAGATACCCATTAAGGAAGGAATTTTGGAATGTCTACCCCCAAGGGGGTGAAATAGGGGTTGAAAGTTTGTATGGAAGTCCGTCATTTTTTAAGTTAGAAACATGAAACTTTATTTTTGGGCTACTGATTAAAAATGAGTAAACACGTATTTAAGCGTTTCTGATAGATAGAGCGGATATTCTACTCCTTAAGGGTGAAATAGGGGTTGACGTTTTGTATGTAGGTTAGTCTGGAAGTCCGTCATTTTTGAAGTTAAAAACATGAAAGTTTATTTTAGGGCTATTTAAGAAATATGAAACTTTATTTTTGATTACTTATAAAAATTTGTAGATATGTATTTCAACGTTTCCTAATATTCTACCCCTAAGGGGGCGAAATAGGGGTTGAACTTTGTTTGGAACTTCGTCATTTTTAAATTAGAAACATGAAGCTTTTCTTTTGGTTTGGGCTACTGATTAAAAATGAATAGATACGTATTTAGGCCTTTCTCGATATTCTACGCTGAAGAGATGAAATAGGCGTTGACATTTCGTAAGCGGGTTAGTCTAGAAGTCCGTCAGTTTTGAAGTTAGAAACATGAAAATTTATTTTAGGGCTATTGATAAAAAAATAGGAGATACGTATTTAAGCGTTTCCCAATATTCTACCCGTAAGAGGGTGAAATAGGGGTTGAAAGTTTGTATGGAAGTCCGTCTTTTTTAAGTTAGAAACATGAAAAATTATCTTTGGGCTAATAGTTAAAAACGCGTAGATACTAAGTGTCTCTGGATATTATATCTACCCCTTTTTTTGTGCGGAAATTCCCTCGGATATCACCAACTGGTGGTAATGTCGGACTCGAACCGACTAAAAACCGCACACCGTCTCGGGTTCTAGAAACCAGGGAACCAGAGCGCCCTCAAAAGGAAATCCCATAAATGATATTTCTACCCCTAAGGGGTGAATTAGGTGTTGAAATGTCGTAAGTAGATTAGTTTGGAAGTCAGTCATTTTTAATTTAGTAGCCTGAAACTTTGTCCTTAGGCTTTTAAGTACAAATAAATTAATACCTATATCATCATTTATGGGAATTCTATTTCTAAAGGGGTAAAAATAAGGGTCGAACGTTAGTATGAAATCCTTTTTAATGGGCTATTGATTAAAAATAAATAAATAGGTACGTTTAAAAACATGAATAAATTATTCATACATACTTACACAGTTTTGATTAAATATATTGTAAATAATCAACTTCCACGCGAGCAAAGCTGCGGGCAACAGCTAGTAAGCTATATTACTGTAAAGTTTCATCCAATTCCGTCCAGTGCTTTTTGCGTGATGGAGTAACAAACATACACCCTCACAAACATTCGCTTTTATTTAGTGTGATGTGATAAAATCGAATACGAAAAACAATGTTAAATTTATCACTACAGTTAAATGAAAAATAAGACATAACGAATGAAGCTTATTTTCAAAGCGTAAATAAAACTAAATTAATTAAGTATCTACAACTAATTCAACGAAAAAAATGGAAGGTATCTACAACTTACTAAAAGAAATTAAAACAACAACAAATAAGGCTAAGTAATTAAATATTTGCAACGAAAAACATCTGCTTACCTATGCCTATACCAATAACCTAACAAAATCCTATAAAAAAGTAAATTATAGGTACCTAGGTACCTATGCTATAACCTTACAAAATTCTAAAAATACCGAGAAAACCAATTAGTATCTACAAAAGACTATTTGCTCATTATTTAGGTACAACAAAAATCGCAAAAATTTTTAAAACTTCGTTTTAAAAAAACTGACTTCAAAAACTAAAAAGTATCAGTTAACTTAATTTGCATGTGCTACCTAGGTTTGAAGTCAGTGCCAAGCCAAATGTAATAGTAGGTATCACACTCGCTACATTTCGAGACGAACGTCAACGGCGTCACCGACGCTTCAGTTGTTTTGTTCTACGCGAAGAGCAGCTATCCCGATCAAGGTCACGCGCGGCGAGTGCGGTACCTACTATTACATTTTGGCTTGGCACCGACTTCAAACCTATGAATAGGTAGCACATACAAATTAAGTTATTTGATACTTTTTAGTTTTTTTGGTTCGGTTTTTTTAAACGAAGTTTTTTTTATTTTTCACTTTTTAGTCTTTCTCAAGTCTCTCGTCATCATTTCACCTAAATAACTTGAAAGAATACGACTAAAGGTAACATACATGCTGTATAAAATCGAAAGGACTTCAGATATTTTTTTGTAATAAAATCTCAAATGGACTATCTTCTATAGGTTACTATAATTCAAGTGATTTGAGGTAAACTGACTATCTGAGGTTAACTCTGATATCGTTAAGACCCGTTTTATATATTATGAAATTAAATGATGTCTACAGAATATGAAGACATGCAGACAATTGCTTTAAGTTCATTGCAGGCGCTTACATAAATTTGAGGGTTTCCTTCGATTTCCTTAGGATCCCATCATCAGTTCCTGATATGGTGGCCATGGGAGCACATGGGGAGCATACCCTTTCGAATGCAAAAAGAATTTCCAAAATCGGTCCACAAATTGACGGAATAATCCGTGTACATACATAAAAAAAATATACCGATGAAATTGAGTACCTCATCCTTTTGGCAGTCGGTTAAAAAAAATATACCGATGAAATTGAGAACCTCCTCCTTTTGGAAGTCGGTTAAAAATACAGAAGAAATATTATAATACCAAGTAATATTTATAGTAGGTAGAACAAAAATCAAGTAAATAGTTCCAAAAATAACTTTTTATCCGAATTTACATTCAAGAACTACTACTGAGTTTTTAAGTCGATTTGGGTGCGTGTGTCGCGTAGGGAGCCGACCGACCGCGCGGGTACTGCTTTTTAAACAATTTGGACGTGTTCGGTAACCTACGCAGGGCAGTACTATGTATTAGTTATTCTGTGGCAGGGCGCAGGCCACGCGCCCGCGCTGCCTTTCGGGTACCTATCATAAAGATGTTTTGTATCATTTTCTGGTAAATTATGATGAACTATTATGTTATATGTTTACTCCTCTTTCAAGTATTTTAAACTTAAAATAAATATCATAATTATAAATGACAATTTAACGTTTATGGCATTCTAGTTTTTGGTTCAGTATCAATAAGAGCATCCTCCCAAAAAATCTAAATTTCTTTAATGTACAGAATTGATCTTATGCACTTTTCTTAAGCGTTTAAAAGTAATCATATTACGTACCTATTGTAAAGTTAGTTACTTGATTCCAAAAGATGTCGCTGTTTTAAGCACAGTTCGTCAGTGAGCACAGAAACAATTTTCAAGAAAATGTAATTGCTTTAGTATCGATTAGAGAGCCCTCCCAAAAAATCATCTAAATTTCTTTAATGTACAGAACTGAACTGTTACATTTTTATTATACGTTAAAAAGAGTAATCATATTACGTACCTATTGTAAAGTTAGTTACTTGATTCCAAAAGATGTCGCTGTTTTAAGCAAAGAAATTTTTCAAGAAAATTTAAAACAACCCTTTCTATGGAAAGAGAGAACATAAAACAAATACCTACCTATCAAATACTAACTATATACCACATTAATCACAATGCTTGTGCATAAAACGTTCCCATGATTATTTTGAATATTTAAGTCATGCGGGCACAACCAAACACACAGATTCGACGTCTACAGAGAGATATAGATATTCTTTTTCCTATGGATAGAGAGGTTGCGATAAATCAAATACTTAATGCTACACCGAATTATACGTAATACGTTCTACGATTATTCCACGATATATTAATCAAAGTGTTATTAATTACGCATGGCTGGCAATAGATGGCACTACATGTTGTTTTGCGTAATGATAAATTCTTTATAAATTTTTTTTCCAATAGATAGAGAGATTGTGATAAATTAAATACTTTATGCTACAATCTTCAGAGTATCTCCTTTCTAACAAAAAAAGAATTATTGCGATCGGACTACTCGTTAATGAATTACAATTAATTACACATTTTGACTTTCATCTCCCCTCCCAAGGAAACCGTCCGGAATTTCGGAATAAAAAGTATCCTATGTCCTACCTCGGAGTATGAACTCAAATCATGCCAAGTTTCATTTGAATCCATTCAGTAGTTTCGGCGTGATGCGCGGCCAAGATACAGACAGACAGACAGACAGACAGACAGACAGACAAAAATGAAAAAAAAAATAGTTTTCGTTTCAGTATCGATAACAGAGTGCCCTCCAAAAAAATTTTCAAAATATCTTCAATGTACAGAATTTGACCTGTTACATTTTTATTATAAGTATAGATATATAGATGATACTAACCTGGAGTGCTAGCTCAGCTATACATTTCTGAGCCTCAAGTAATGCATTTTGTCCTGCATCCCTCTGTTCTGCTTGTGCCCTCACTAGTCTCCTAATATCATGCTCTACACCTGACAGGTGGAATTCACATCTGGAAGCGGCACTCTCCACTCCTGATAGTGACTGTTCAGTAGGAAACACTCGGTTGATGTATGCCACTGCGTCAAACTGTAAAGAGAGGAAGAGTTAGTTAATAACATTATATACTTCCACAGTGGCCGCGTATGCAACTGCTGTGCTTCAGGTCTTAGGTTTAGTTCCTATCTCAGACCAAATGTTTGTATGATCTACAAATATTTATTTTGGAGTTTGGGTGTTTTCTAAGTATAGTATGTATGTATTTACAAAATAAAGTATTTAAATATTCTATTAGTCAATCTAGCTATCAGAATACAGGTTTTGCTTAGTTTGAAGCTAGCTGGCATTGTGTGTCCTAATTATTTATTTACTAGCTGTTGCCCGCTGCTCCGCCCGCGTGTTTGTTGGTTATCGCGGCAAATAGTAGCCTATGTGTTATTCTGATTTATAAGCTATATTACTGTTAAAGTTTCATCCAAATCCGTTCAGCAGTTTTTGCGTGAAGAAGTAACAAACATACATACAAACTTTCACCTTTATATATTAGTGTGATATTAGTGTGATTATTAAAATTATAAATTTAAATAGGGTTTGTATTGTAGAGTTCCATCTTTAAATTGGATAGAAGGTTCTATTAGCTTAGATATAAGGGTCTGGTACATTTTAAATCAATTATTAATTTTATTATTTATGTCCGAAATATTTATTTATTTATTTATTTATTATTAAGGGAAAGAGTTTTTATACATGACCAATTTTTTTTACCTTCGTATCTATTACCTTCTGTCAATCCCATGGTATATGCTAAACTCCCCTACCCCCTCTAGTTCTTAGATAGTATTCCATTGATATTTTTTTTAGTAAAACTATTTTGAAAACAATGCTTTACATTTGGGACATGACTATGAGATGGCAACCTAAGTCCCCCCCCCCCCCCCCTGTTTGTGACCAAGCATAGATTGCAAATTTTCTATCTTAAAGGTATGTGTTTCGTAAGTGGTATAAAACTGTATTTATAAGATAAACATCAGAGGAATACTCAAAGTCATTCCTTCTTACATATTAGGTCTTAATAGAGCCTTTAAACAGATAAGCAGAGAAACACACAGCCAAAAACTATTAGAAGTAAGTACTTGTTTCTACTAATTTTGTTAAAAAGTTGCATGTCCATAACTAAGGTGTACTAAGCAGTGTGAAAGGTGTAATGTATAGAGTAGAGTAGGTACACTTGGAATAAGATACAAAATATAAATAGTGCAATATTTATTCGCATGTGACAGCCATGCTAATGCTAACGTCTTAGGTTTAACGTCAGACAGCGTAACATTGAGATGTAATTGTAAACCAAAAAATACTGCACTAATCGTAACCCATACATGGCTACTATATTAGATGGAGGGCTGATATACATTCTAAAACGTAGATGACATTTTCCTTTATCTACCCAAAAATGAACAAAGTTCACAAAATTTTCAAATAAATAAATAATTACAAATTTCTGTAACTTACTTCTGCACTATCGAACTGTTCAGTACCACCCATCATTTCTTCAATTCTGCTCATTACTGAGCTCGGAAAGTTGATCTGGACCTCAGGTCCACTATCTTTGTCCTCTAATATATCGTTGGAATCCATTTTCAGACTTATTTATAAGTTTAAGCAGTTCAAAAAGAGAAAATAAACACGCAAGTCAAAGTATTGAAAACGTCACGCTGTCTGTCATTTAGAATTTTAGATAATTTTGACACTTGGTGACTTGGGTCTTGGGCTCTTGGCGTAATAATAACTCTAAGGTCTTGGCTTGGCTGATAGCCTAATAACTGATAATGCTTGGAGTGGAACTATACAAATTAAGACTACTGATTAGTGCTGATTTTTCAATGTCTTTTTATTGCCGATAAAATAAATAAAATAAACGTACCAATAATACGAAGTACAAAAAATCAGATAATTTTAATCAAAGTACTAATTAAAGTACAAACAGAAAAAAATATACTACTTTATTTATTTATGAACATACTTTTCATCGTTTTATGTTTTGAGATTTTTGTTTCCTTCCTTAGCTCAAACTGGAATGTAATTAATGAATTTAATCTGTCATAACTGAAACTAATAGACAGCTAGACAGCTACTCAAATGTTGCACCACAGAAAAAAAACGGCCATATGATTTTATTATTTTTCGAGTTTCCACTGTAAAACGATTCCTTAGAATTTTAGAAATTGGATTTTATTTGAAACTATTAATATAAAGCAATTAAATAAATAATCGTTTGTCAAAATATTATCTATATATTTAATTAATTTATGTGGAAGGATATTATTTTTGTCAACCTATTTATTTTGTTCGAAATTTTGAACATTTCATAATCTAATGCAAACAGTATTAATAATAATGTATTACCCTCAATAAAACAGCACTAAGGTTACTGAAGTAAAATTTTGAACTACCTATTTCAAATGTTTTTGAAATCCAGCGATTTCGTAATTCAGTGGACACGCGCACTGCAATCAAAGCTCGACATCAAGTCAAGTGAACGGAAAAGTCGTGCGTGCAGCAGAGCATTGTTTTCAGTTATTTGGACGCGCTCGTGGCGTATTGCCGTCGCGTTTACGCCACGATGAGCCTCGCATATACTTGCCGTAAATAACGTACTTGCTGTGTTCGTTTTCTACCAGATTTGTATACAAACATCGGTGGCGGTCTGTGTTTGTGCAGTGACAGAATAGTGTAGTGATAATGGCCCGGCTTACGGAGGAAATGGTGATCGCAAGATCCAAGCAGTCGGATCTGACTGCTATTAAGAAGCTCAACTGCTGGTGAGTACATGAGTCAGACGAAGTAGGGACAAAGAAACTTTACGGTTGAAATAATATACTAAATACCCTAGTCTTTTCGTCGTCGTGGTTTGTCGAAATAAATTTGAAATCGCAGTCGGTGCAGCGCACGGAGGCGGAACGTAAACGTATTTGTTTGCGCTAATACGCTACAGTTTATGGACTAAGGATTTATCGTAGTTTTTTTTTAATAGGCTGTATGACGATACCTTTGCCTGTATGCCCTTCATTTTTAAATAAATTTGTAGATGTAGTCTGATGAACTTGAATATTATTTTTTAAATTTTAATGTCGATTTTATTTAAGTTCTCTAAATTATGCTACTTATGCATGCATTTATTTTAATGAATGCTGCAACTGTCTGTTATCAGTATGTTTGTATAATTAGGTACTTACTGCTTGAAAGTTAAATTACTAAAACAGAATCACTCTGAGACATTGAATTGATTCTAATTGGAATCTTTCTTGACTTATCCTGTTAGAATTTGAATATAATGGAATGTATAATATTTAAAGATATAAGAATTAAAGCTTATCTTTAGCACTTATTTGTGCTTTCTTAAACATAATTACATCTAATTAACACTCTTCTGTTTAATTAATTATAAAATATAAGTAAGTAGTTGCATTAAAATAAAAATAATATTTGTTAAAATTTTACTGCAACTGAATTGTAAATAGAAGTTTCTGTAACTGTTGATGTCACAATCATGATTGCTACCTAATTTGGTAAGACATTAGTCACTGTTAGTTTACCTACATGGAAAAATACTATTCTGAGAACACCTTTGATGCAATACATAGTTTAAGCTCAGCTTAGTTTGGGACTAGATGGTGTTGTATGTTAGGTGTCCGAAATATTTATTTATTTATTTTTATCCTTATAAGCACTCTTAGGAAATTAAGAAGTCAACTAAATGACAAAGTTTTAAAAGGTCTGTAACATTTGGAACCTTGTATTTTTTAAGTAATTAAATTACTAAAGTTAGTGAATCAATTAAGTCATATAAAAATACTTCAATGTTAACATAAATGATTACCTAATTGTCCAAATTGCATTATGTTGAATATTGTTTATATTAAAAAAAAATTATTAGGTAGAATTAAGTAGTCAATTAAAAAAAAATCACTTGGATGCATGTATTTGCATGATGTGTCGGCCCAGGAGTTCAAGGGAAAATGATAATAATATTATTTATTAACCATTTTGCTGATATTATCATAACTTAGATGATTATAGTGTACTTTGAATGTTTTCCCGTAAGTGTACCTACTAGGTGCAAGTACCATGTTAGCTAATTGTGATGTCAGTGTGGTTTAAGAAAGACAAATCTATTATTAAAGTATTTATTATATAACGGGAGACCCATGCTTCAGCACATATGGGCCAGTTCCAACACGGTCTCATGATAAACTGGTGTTAACAATTTGTCATTGCTTTTCGTCAAGTAAGTGAGGCTACCTGAAGGTTCACCTCTAATTTTTTTTCTCTATATCATGAGCTTGCTAATTTCCTTAAATGTAATTATAAAATATTAAGAAATGTGATTCCTTAAAAAATTATGATTTTTTCACACCATTTTTTTGGTGCATTAATAAAATTTTAACAAAAAGAAACAACTTCAAGAACTGGACTAAATTGAAATGGGCAGCTTTCAAATAAAAAAGAATCATCAAAATCGGTTCACCTAGTCGAAATTTCTGAGGTAACAGACATTAAAAAAATACACTTGTATTGAGAACCTCCACCTTTTTGAAGTTGGTTAAAAATGGTTATATTGGACTTAAGTAACTAAAAAAAAAACTTCGTTTAAAAAAACCGACTTCAAAACTGAAAAGTATAAAATAACTTAATTTGTGTGTGCTAACTATTCATAGGTTTGAAGTCGGCGCCAAGCCAAATGTAATAGTAGGTACCACACTCGCTATATTTCGAGACGAACGTCAACGACGTCACCGACGCTTCGGATGTTTTGTCCTACGCGAAGAGCAGTTATCCCGCTCAAGTTCACGCGCGGCGAGTCCTACTATTACATTTTGGCTCGGCACCGACTTCAAACCTATGAATAGGTAGCACATACAAATTAAGTTATTTTATACTTTTCAGTTTTTGAAGTCGGTTTTTTTAAACGAAGTTTTTTTTTTATTTTTCGCTTTTTAGTCTTTCTGAAGTCTCATCATCATTTCACCTAAATAACTTGAAATAATACGACTAAAGGTAACATACAACATACTGTATAGAATAATAAATAAATATTTCGGACATGATGTTTACAGAATATGAAAGCATGCAGACAATTGCCTTAACTTTATTGCAGGCGCTCACGTAAATTTGAGGGTTTCCTTCAATTTCCTTGGGATCCCATCATCAGGACCACATGGGGAGCATACCCTTTCGAATACAAAAATAATTTTCAAAATCGGTCCACAATTGACGGAGTAATCAATGTACATACATAAAAAAAAAAAACAAAAAAAAAAAAAAAAAAAACGATGAAATTGAGAACCTCCTCCTTTTGGAAGTCGGTTAAAAATAGTGTGGTAAGGTGTACCCCTTGAAGGACAGATGATGTGTGAGGGCAGGGCACCACGATGTGCTGCGGCGCCCTTGAGGCGTTACATGGCCAGCTCAGCATTCTTCTGCTAAGACAAATAAACGGCTGGATATTTTTTTGTAAAGTTTGGTGTGAAATTAACTGACACCCTGAAATAAAAAATCGGCAACTTTTTTCCAAAAAAAATACCGTAGTATGAGCAAGGAATTGAAATACGTTAAATTGGTGCTTTCAAACCACTGGTAAGACCGCGGGTGCAGCTTGTGATTTTATACTCGTACCTGTAAGCCAATGATCCAACAATACGTTGGTAATTCAGGTATTTAACTATAGCATCCTAGTTTGATAAATGAGGAAGCAAAAAAAATTGAGCCTGTATAAAGCCACTTCATAAATCACTCTGTATAAGACGTGCGTATGCGCACATACAATACCCATAGACAATAACGTTACACTACCGCAATTAATCTACACTCACACGCAGTCTTTGTTTATGTATACTATCTGTGGGAAAGCATAATAAAAACCTTGTTGCTTCTTATAAATTGTATCCGAGAACTCATTCCCACAGTGTGTGCTAGTTCATTGGCATTCAATTATTATTGTCTATGACTATCGTAGATGTGCTTTGTGTATGGTTTATTAGGTACTTCCGCATTCTAAGTTCGAAAACAGATGTTGATGTTACCGTGGGTGAGCCACGCTTCGGCATGAATGGGCCGGCTCGACCTTAGTGATACCACAGCCTCACAGAAAACCGGTGTGAAATAGTGCTTGCGCTATGTTTCACCCTGTGGCCGTCCCATTTCACCGTTCAAAGGCCGACAACGCACTTGTGACGCCTCTGATGTTGGAGGTGTCCATGGGCGGCGGTATTCGCTTACCATCAGGCGATACGTGTGCTCGTTTGTCCGCCTATTCCATAAAAAAATTATGATGATGAAAGATGTAAATTAACTGGGGTTGGCATTGACAATTTTTTTTCGTGTCAGAAACCATGCTTATTAAGCCGTCAATTTTTTAGAAATATTTTAAAATCGAATGTGAGTTTGTTATGCTTTACTTTCTTTACTCATGACAATTTAGTAAGGTTCGATTATTAGCTAGGACAGTAATTTGTGTGATCTTTTGTTTTGCGTCTGGGTGCCCACCCTGGTTCTGCCTTGATTGCATCAGTGAACCGCTTGTGATTGTAAGATTTTTTCGAAATCTCGTGTCTAAATATCGATATATGTAAATATCGGTATAAACATGGCGTTTTAATGGTATTTACATAAATTAAGAGTAAAATAAATTATCATAATGTACACATATCTACTTGCCAAGGTCGGTACCTTGGCGAGCCAAAGCGTGCTTTAATTGCACTTACTTATTATGGACAAATATACTGCATTTTTATGAGTAGTGATCCAGGTCTGTACAGACCTAGCCATTTTTATATGAACTTCGTAGTTTGAAGGTATTCTACAACTTTCACAATCCTTTGTCTCGGATAGCACGTACAGCCGTCAGTTGTGTCGGATTGCCGACCCATCGGATTGTGAGAGCGAAGGAACAGAGAGAAAGAGGAGAACACACACTTATTCACTTAAACATAATAAATTTATTTTTATACGGCTGAGGAGTAAAATCGCCTAAGGGTACATCATTTAAAAATCCAATATCGTTTCTTAGAGGAGATCACCCGACGATAAAACCGCCGATCCATTGCGATTCCCTCGCCTCTAGCTAGTCATGGCTTGTTTTGACCTATACATCAATGAATTCTCCTTATAGTCCTCAGGTCTCTATCTGGCGTTTGTGTTAGCTAAAGAGATTAATTTCTAAACGTTGAGTATGTGGATTTGAGAAGTAGTTAGAAACGTTTTGCTACTGACACAGAAATGTTCATGAATTGTAGTTTTAAGGTCTTAGCACACTAGATATTTATATTAAGTTACTGGTCTCAAGTTCGTTTAATCTTCATTATAATGCCACTTGCGAATAGAATTTTATTCTCCCCCTGTCAAAATGTACACTTCTTAACTACTTAATATTATAATGCATAGAGGTATTATATATAGAGTAGGGGAGCCAGGCTTACAGCCGTCCCTTGGTTAAAAAGAGAGAGAAGATCGCGGTACCTATCTGTCTCTCTCTACTCGCGCATGCGCATAGCAGAACGATTCGACGGTTAATTTTTGTGATTGGATTACCATTATTAGTCCTTTACAACGGTTAGGTTGGACGTTTTTGCTTACTGTCAGCCGTATGTCTTCCCCACTCAATGTATAATACCTGAATGTGATAAAGCTGAAGAGTTTGTGATCTATTTGGATGAAATTGTTAAACTTAGGAATTCGTACAAGTATTAGTAGTACTTACTGTATTTGTAGTGTTAGATTACTAAGCTCTTTTATCCGAACGAATATTTCAAAATAAAGCTTTCCCATTCTCTGAAATACGTAGTTAAAGCGTTAAATATCTATTGCCTGGGTCGGTGACTTCTAGCTCATTATAAGGACGGCTATATTGTGCACTAATGAGAGAGGTGCGGTCCCACTATATCACTCTAACTGTTGTGATGTGCCGTCAACTCTGTAATTACACGATTAATTCTTATATTTAGGTTACATCCATACTTCATATTTATTATTATACTTTTGAAAATAACTTTGTCTGTCTGTCTGATATGCTTTTACGACTAAACCACTACACTGATTTTGATTGTTGAGGAGGCTACTCTGTACCGCGATAACCGAAATACACGCATGAATACTTCCCCATATTTGTCTGTAATCGAATTCACAATACGTATCGCAGTAGAAATCACCGAGTTACCCGCTTTAACCACTTCTTTCACGTCGTCAGGCTCCCATGATTGAAAATCTTTTCCTAAATCATCAACGTGGTGACGGTGTGCAGAGGTCTTTAAGTAGTCATCTTTATTAAAATGCAAATGAAGTTTTGTTCGTAATTATATTCCAACAGGTACACAATTAGAAATAGTTCTATGCTCGTTAATTTGACCGTGTACCATTGTTGTATGTAATTTCTGCTTCTTTTCATTTCAATTTTGCGTCGAAAGTAGTGTTTTGTATTATGTACTAAAACTAGGTCAATGTTCACTTGACTTGTAAATTATCTCTTTATAAATATGATTTATTAAAGACAATTACGTCTGTGTCTCCTATTGAACATAGCGTGAAGTTATAATATACATACTCGTATTATATCAGTTTAGCACAGAAACGGTTATAGTGAGCCAAGCTTAGAAGATAGACAATTTTTTTTATGGATTAGCGGGCAAACGAGCAGACGTGTCGTCTGGGGGTAAGCAATTACTGCCGCCTATGGAAACCCGCAACACCAGAGGCGTCACAAGTGCGTTGCCGGCCTTTGGGGGATATTTCCTCCGGTATTCTCACTCACTCGGTGAAACACAGCGCAAGCGCTGTTTCACACCGGTTTTCTGTGAGGCCGTGGTATTACTCCGGTCGAGCCGGCCCATGCTCTCCATGCTCCATGACTCTCCGTGGATATTTTGTCGCGAACCTACCCAGTTTTTACCCGACCACGGCAAAGCCAAAGGAGGGTTATGATTTTGACAGGCTATGTATGTATGTAAGTATGTATGTATGTTTGTATGTATGTTCATCTGTTTCCTCACAGCTCCTTAACTAGGTACTTATTAGAACTGGACAAATGAGGTATCGTTAGAAGCGTCTTGATCGTCCTCTAGTTATAGGCTATATGACGTGTCACTGAATCTAATGTGGCGCCCTCTAGCCGACATAAAGTACTGCATTAAGTAAACAAAATATTTGAGATAAATATGCCGTGTTTGGTATCATTGGAAAGAGCGTTACTTGTACATTTCAAAAATACATATATAATTAGCATTTGCTCGTGACTTTGTCCGTATTTATTCGATAAGTACGATATTTCTATGGTATTGTCTGTTCCCTCATTCTTTCTAAACTACTAGTCAGAATAAGACAAATAAGGAATCATTAGAAGCGTCTTGATTGTCCGCTGGCCATAGGCTATATACCGTGTCACTGAATCTAATGTGGCGCCCTCTAGCCGACATAAAGTACTGTATTAAAAAAAAATGAGATAAATATGCCATGTTAGGTATCATTCGAAAGGGCGTTACTTGTACATTTCAAAAATATATATATTATTAGCATTTTCTCGTGACTTTTTCCGTATTTTTTAGATAATTGTGATATTTCTATGGTACCTATTTAAAATATACTTTGCAAAAAAAATTAATGTTATAGAGGCACCAAAACATTTTAAATAAAAAACTAATAATAACCGTAGTCACGCGTCGTTAATGTGTTATGGACGTTATGGTACATTTTTACGTAACGGCTACTATTAGTTATTCTGTGCTACGGCTTTTGAAACTTGTGTCATACTTTTTCAGCGTCGTTTTTTGTCGTAGTTGGGTTTTAGTTTTTACTTTTTTTTTTAGACGAATCTAACGAAATATTAGAACCGTCTGCAATAATTATTTATGTTTTATGCTATATAAACAACAAAATATCAACCAAAAAGCGAAAAGAAATAAAAACTAATAAGCCTCGATAGCCAAGCTGCGAAACTAATTTACCCACCTACATAATTGACTAAACTCCATCAATATGTCTTTTAAATAAGTAAATGTGTTTCTAAAACACAGAAATGCAACAATTAAAAATGCAAAATATAAATAAGTAAGAAGCAAACTCATTTACAAAAATAGACTAAGTTCGACTAGTTCGAGTAAGTAACAAAATAATTTATGAAAAAAAAATTAATATCTTTCTACAGTTTGTCGCAGTTTTGCCTTCATTTATGTTCACTACTCTGCTCCTAAGAGGCGAAGCGTGATGTTACATAGCATGTAACCTTCATCAATGAATACTGCAACTAACACAAAAAGAATTATTCAAATATGACTATCAGTTTCAGAGATACGCATCAACAAAAGAACTTAATTACATATTGTTATGCTTCCTGTACTATATTTAATTTTATAGACGGAAATATTTGTTCCAAAAAACAAGTAACAGGTTATTAAAATATTTCACAGTTTATTAGTAATCGTTAAAGAAGAAACCTTTATTGTCTACTAGCTGTTGCCCGTGGCTCCGCCCGCGTATATGTCGGTTATCGCGGCAATAGTAGCATACGTGTTATTCTTATGTATAAGCTAAATTACCTACTAACTGTAAAGTTTCATCCAAATCCGTTCAGTAGTTTTTGCGTGAAGAAGTAACAAACATACACACAAGCTTTCGACTTTATATATTAGTGTGATTCTGCACTTCTCATTGTATAAAGTTTAATTGGGCCAAATGTCGTACTCCTCCGTAAAAAGGGATATAGTTTTTGTTTCACGTATTTATAAATAGATAATATTTCAGTGAAGTAAAATTAAAACTTTTAATTAGATATTATGTCCACAGAAAAAAACCGTCTCACGATAAGTATCTAAACTATCTTATAATTCACAAAACTGAATAACAATATTATATTATGGAAAGGTTTAAATAAAGGTTATTAAAATAAAAACGTATTAAATTTTGACCCGATTTGGACCAACTTGGACAAATTGGGTCCTTTAAGTGGGGCTTGGAAAAGCATCTCGCTAGACCGCCATAGTGTGGGTCACCATGCTGCATTATCCGCGTTCGCATTGAGGATGGTGACCACCACTCTTGGATTCTACTTATGCTTTCCATCAGGTGGGGTAGAGTCACTTCGGCAGGCACATAAATATACAAAAAAATAAAAATAAAGACAGGTAGGTACTCCCAAACCGACTGAATCTCTGCCACGAAAATAATTAAGTAACTAATTTTAACGAAACTTTGTTCGCTACATTTGGTCAAAAGCTCGTTTGAGTTGTAAACAAATATAATCATTTTTAGAAGGTTCTTCCGCGAAAGCGAATCCGGCCGAGATTTGCCGTGTGACGTACGGCGGGTGCGCCCGCGCATCTTACGTAACTAGACCAAAGCCGTGACTTTGCCTTGCTGTGGCGCCTGTCTGAGTTATTTAATATAATTCGGAGATAAAAGAAAGTAAAATTTATGTTGTTAAATATGTTTTGGATTATTAATGATTGCTCATCAGTGATATGTGAGAAACCAGAAAGAATGGTTTTATTATCTGTTCTTAGGATAGGAATATTTATTATTCGGACGACAAATATCACAATATTTACTAAAATAATAAAACTACCTTTATACTCTTTATATACATAGTTTACGAATGTAAATTATATGAATTTTGAGTGTATTTATTAGTGACCGACCGAGGATTCGGTTTCGGTTAGTTTCGGCGGGTCGAAAATTTGGAGGTGCTCCAAGTACAAAAACACATCAGCAAGCTACACATAAGCAAGCTTAGCTTATGTATACTCTAAGTTACACCGCCACATTGACATCAATATGGCGGGTGTAACTATCAATATTCCAATATTTAACCATTATTTATGAATTACGAGTTAGCCAAGAAGTTCGCTGACGGAAGATTCCGTTTCGGTCAGTTTCGGCCAAAAAATCAAGTTTCGGTCGTAGTTTCGGTTTCGGCCAAAACGGCCGAACATGCTGCCGCGCAGAAACCGATAGGTACACTCGCCATATTGATGTCAATGTGGTGGGTGTAATGTGTTTTTTGTACTTGGAGCACCTCCAAATTTCCAATCCGCCGAAACTGGCCGAAACCAAATCTTCGGTCGATCACTAGTATTTAATAATATATGCGTGTGTTTCTATACGTAAGTTTGTCAGTTTTATACGTGGGTATATTTATGGATGAAAAAGAACACACTGTAACCTCGGTGCATCTGACTTACAAGATTACTGCACCACCCAAAGGTTAATGGTGGTAGACGGTAGGCGGTGGTAGGTGGTAGACTTAAGACCACCGATGTAATTACACTAAAGTTATTTAAATACACAAATAAGATTGTATTAGAGCGTTTTCACGCGTTTATTAAACGAAATATAATAATCGTAATTGAATCAGTTTAGGAACTGAATTTCAAAAGTAATTAATTAAAAGAAGCTTCGACTAAAACTAGGTAAATAACTTAAAAAATATTCGTACGAGTACCGACAATTAAGTTTAATTAAGTTTACACCTCAACACAAAGAACATTCTATTTTTTTACTCCCATTTTTTACTAAAATAATATAGGAAATATATTGATATAATGTATAATTGTTTTATCATTGCATTTACGAGCCATAAGCTTACGTCACTCTTGCCGCTGTCGACTTAAAAAGGTCTCTTTATTTCTTTGTGAAACCGATTATATTTGTACCAATACAAAATATAATAAGATGACCCGTCAACAGCCTTTGACTGCGTACACTACGATAATCCCGAAATAGATGTTAAAACTATATGATAGAATCTCCTGTTTTTAGAAACTTGTAATAAATAACAGTTCACAAAACAAGTTAAATAAAAAGAAGGAAGTAACCGAGGCGTCTGCATACATCTGTATTTAAGACTAGCTGAGCCCCGCGGTGTATCAATGAAAGTCCCGTCAAAATCGATCCAGCCTTTCCAGAGATTAACCGGAACGAACGGACAGGCAGCCAGAAAATTGAAAAAAATATTTTAATGTTAGTATTTTATACATAGTTTTTTTATCTAATACAAAAAGGTAGTAGAGCCACGCTGTTTTCAGCACGGTACGGCCGGCTTGACCGGGGCGGTACTACCCGTACCGACAATTAACGTAAAATGACAGCGTTCGTGCTGTCGTGTTTCGTTGGTGAGTGCGAGACCGGAGGCCCAATGATGCAGAAGCATCACAAAGCCGCAATGGTGTGGGTCACCATGCTGCATTGTTGCATTGTCTGCATTTGCAATGAGTATGGTGACCACCACTCTTGGATTTTGCTTTTACTTTCCATCAGGCAGAGTAGTCTTTTGGGCAGGGCCATACATAAAAAAAAAAACAAAGAAACGCTAACAAAGGTAAAACCGGTTATCTACAAAGCGATTATCTACTTAATATAGAACAACTCCTTAAATACGCAAATAAGGAAGCGCGTTCTATTATAGACATACGATGGTGCCGTGACGTCATGGAACTGCTAACAGCTTATTGTAAAGCCTCGTCCACACTATCAGCTTTAATTGTCCTAACTATACATGTTACAGCTACTGCTATAAATAGGGCTTACTTAGGCCCAGATGCACCAGTTCCTGATGAAGTTCTAGATAGCTATCTAACATATAACACTATTTAACAGATAAAACTTGCTGGTTTCAGTCATTTGAGAACAGTTCAAAATAGTCTATCAGGTTCTTTATCCGTAAGTGGTGTAACTGGCCATAAGAATCCTAAATTGTACGTACATGTAATTGCGTAAATTGTCACTAGACAAGATGAACTAATTCGTCCGTGAAGACATGTGATTTCTCACTCTATTATCGTCAATATTTTCTATGACATAGTGGTCAAAAAAGCAGATAAGTCATCTGGTAGCAAGTTATCACCACTCTTCATGGACACTTACAACTTTTACTTTTATTACACATTGGACAATTACAACCTTTATTTTTGCGGCAAGGGTTCAAGAGGACTTGTTTTTCTATCTCTACGTCTAGTTTTGCTGAAATTGTGTAAGTTGTTTGCGAGTGTGGACTCGGCCTTACCGCGCCAGCTGTTAGCGGCGAGAGTACTAATCTAATTAGACAGTTTGATTCATGCCGTGAGTCAGCCGCTCGACTTGGACGAGAGTTAGGCGCGGTGCGCAAGCGCATTTACCGACAATACATGGCGCTTGACTTGCATAATAAACACAATGTTACACAATAGATTACCTGTTTTTGTTTGTTTAGAACTTGTTGTCTACATATTAAACCTTCTTGTTAAGGTAAGGCATTTGTTCAGCTAAGGAATTATAAGGGCTTTTGATGAGGCTTATGTAAATTTTAAGTTTCACACACACCTTTTCAAGCAGTTTTAATAATAAGCTAGTTACTACCCTCTCACAGAAGATCAACGTGTTGTCGCGTTTCGTTAGTGAGAGCGAGACTGCGACCCTGTGCGTGATGCACCAAAATAACCCGCCATAGACACCATGCTTCATTGTTGTATTGTCTACATTCGCAATGAATATGGTGACCAATATACTCTTGGTTTCTCAGGGTGGAGTCACTTTGGACAGGCTCATATATATATATATATATATATATTTTTTTTTATATATATTTATATATTTTTTTTTTTTTTTCATTATTATACTTTTTATATATATATATATATATATATATATATATATATATATAAAAAGTCCTTTTTTTGCTGTTTCAATAATTAGCTAGTTAAATCTTTAGTGTAACAAATTAGTGATGAAAATGTTCTGATGAAACGACCGCGTCTGCGCAGTCGGTTAGTGGGGCACTCTTCATTTCTGTTTGTTTGTAAATGTTATGTTAATGTTGAAGTGAAAGGGGATTATTATGACGTTCGAGTGAAAACTAGCGAGTACAGACGCTCTCGGATTGATATCATTATCTGTATTGCTTTGTGGTCTAGCGGTTAAATATCCTGAACACTAAGTCGGAGGTTGTGCTGGTGGTGGCTTTGCTCCAGCCAAGGAAAACACTTTGGTTCTATTGTGATTTGAGCAGGATCATTTGTGTCTGGGTTTAATTAAGGTCTGTACATTAAAGATATTAAAGAAAATCTAGTTCTTTATTGAAGTAGAGAGAACAGAACTCAAAACGTCGTCAAACGTAGACCCCGGCCCTTTCGTGCTTAAATCATTGTGGCTCTACTACCTTGAACCCTTTAATTTGTAATATGTAGTTGTTGGCTATTTGATTATAGTCATTTTCTTTTCATATTGAACTTGAAATGAATATGCCTCTGTGTACCTACCGGGGAAACAGAACAATAATAGACGACAAATAATGTAGTTATTATAATGCAGACTCATTAAAATCGTTTGTAGTTTCTTAAAAGATGATTATTTTCTGTATGCATATTGAGTGCATCGTAAACTTGTGTACCTCCTTATATGTCGCAAGCAAAAACGCCCCCTGTGTACGTACGAGACGACCTTGTACATACTTGTGGGTATACTAGCTTGTCTTTTTTTTCAGAGATAAATGAACAATATAAATATCAATTTTATATCGCGGGAGGTTGGGGGATATTGGTTTTTTTTTATTTGGGTTCCGTAGCCAAATTGGCAATAAAGGTAATCCTTATAGTTTCGTCATGTCCGTCCGTCTGTCCGCATTATGTTTCACTAGACTAGACTATTAGTGCTATAACCTGTAATTTCGTATTCATCAACAACCCATAATGTCCCACTGCTGGGCTCGGGTCTCCTCTCAGGAGAGGGTGGCAGCCATACGTCCCGCTGGGCGAGTGCGGGTTGAGGACTGGCAACACAACGTTGTGGCTACGTCATCTTGCCGTTGGATGTTTTGAAGCCGCCCAAAGGCCTCCAACTAAGCTTCACGACTGTTATCCTGTGATAACAACCGGGAACGACTGCTTAACGTGACCATTCGTATTAACATCGATATATTATTATGTCAAGCAAAATCTGTCCTACTGCTTATACGCAACGGAGAAGTATGTAAGGGCAATGGCAGGTTTGTATGGGACTTTAGTACCTCCTTGCCTATTTCATGGTAGGAATTGTTTCTGTATTTATTTGGCTGCTAATATCACTAACAATAACATTTTAAATTCCTAGATTTTTAGAAGAATGCGTTATATAAAAAAGTTGTTTTTATTTTAGATCACAGTGAAATACATGGATCACAAATGAGATGACATTGTTATCAATAAGATGACGTTATTAGCTTAATATTTGAAATCAAAATCAATAGCTGTGGTTGCCTTTTATATGAGAGATACTATATAGCATGACAAAAAGGCAAAGGTATATGATAATAGGTTAAGTAATTAAGAAAATAATCAACAAACAAACTCACATTCGTAGTTATTTATATGTACCTAGTTATTGTACTAGTTAATAAAGAGGTTGTCTACAATGAGACGTAATACGTTTGCATCGTAGGAGCGCTGGTGAATCACAAACTCAATTTAATAAGTACTGTACTGTTGATTCCTGAGATGTCACGTCATCTCAGTTATAAATTGTCCAACTTAGGGTTGGCAATAACAAACATAAAACACATGTACAACTTAACAGCTTTTCATACACGGACAGTTTCTCCTTACAAAGGAGCATTTGGCCTGCTTACGTGCAACACCATGCAAAAATCAAATTAACATAAAATAAATGTATATTAAGCAGTCATGAAGAAATGAAATGAAATGAAATGAAATCATTTATTCTGCAATTAGGTTACATGAACACTTTTGCAAGTTAAACTTTTTTTGAGCAGATGAGTTCGGCCTTTCCTAACTGGACTAGCCCTGAGAAGAAAGGACGAAACAAACTCAGGGATCACCGTCTCTTTTAAAGTCCAGACAATATGCAAAAGACATTATTTCAATAAAATAAATGCGATAATTACAATTTGAGTCACAATTACAATAATCAGTAAAGATAATAATTTAAAAAAAATGACAACAATAGCAATAATTTAAAATGAATTTGTTTCAAACTATAAATTATCGTCACATCAAAATAAATTTAAACATAAAAAATAAACAGCATGTGCAGAATGGGCAGCTCAATCCCAGGCGGTTTTATCATCAAGATATTCTGCTATGGTGTAATACCCCTTTGCGGATAACTTAGATTTTATGGTAT
Organism: Diaphora mendica; assembly: GCA_949125395.1. NCBI lineage: Eukaryota > Metazoa > Arthropoda > Insecta > Lepidoptera > Erebidae > Diaphora > Diaphora mendica. Next base: position 59,226,220 of record OX421310.1, read on the forward strand.
TCTTAAATTTCTTTAATGGCAAATTCCTAATATCAATAGGGAGTTTATTGTAGAAGCGTATACATTGACCCATGAACGAGTTGCCTACTCTGTGGAGACGAGTGACGTGAACACTAAGATTATGTTTGTTTCTGGTATTTACCGAATGAACATCACTGATTTTAGTAAACTTTGATATATTTTTTTGAACATAAACTAAATTTTCGTATTTATATTGTGAAGATACAGTCAGAATATTTATCTCTTTAAATTTGGAACGGAGAGAAACTCGAGGGCCTAATTTATAAATGGCTCGTACGGCGCGTTTTTGTAAAACAAATATGGCATTAATATCTGCACAGTTACCCCAGAGTAGGATACCGTAACTCATTATGCTATGAAAGTAACTGAAGTAAACTATTCTAGCTGTATCAACATCAGTTAAATGTCGAATCTTTTTTACAGCAATAGCCGCTGAGCTTAGCCTACCGGATAGTTTTTCTATTTGGGGACCCCATTGTAACTTAGCGTCAATAGTAATACCTAAAAATACAGTTGATTCTACAGGATCTAACTCTAGTCCATTCAATCGAACATTGGTTGTAACATGCCTAACGTTTGGTGTAGAGAATTTAATGAATTTAGTTTTCTTCTCATTAAGGAGAAGGTTATTTGTATTAAACCAATGTACCACTTTCAAGAGTGCACTGTTGACTTCAGTAAAACTGTCAAGTTGGCGCCTAACTTTAAAAATTAACGATGTGTCATCCGCGAACAATACAATCTCAATTGAAGCAAAATGGAAGCAACAACCAGCTAAAAGAGCTAAACCGATTTGAATGAATTTCGATATGGAGATAGATTAGAACTTGGAGAACATAGGACATATACGCGGGCGGAGTCGCGGGCAACAGCTAGTAAGACATATACGCAAACAGAACCGCGGGCAAAAGCTGGTTTCTAATACTTTAATTCCTTCAGTGCTAAAAATTTATATTAATAAACTAGCTGACCCGGCGAACTTCGTACCGCCATATTTACATATCTGTCTCAGCTGCCCACAGGCAGTGTACAGTCGTGGACGAAAAAACACTTTTCCCGTTATCTTTTTTCTTTCTAGTAAAAAAAGAATGAATGTAATCGGCCTATTTGTTATTGAATTACAACTAAGTACATATTTTGACTTTCATCCCCCCGCTCCAGGAAACCGTGCTGAATTTCGGGATAAAAAGTATCCTATGTCCTACCTCGTAGTATGAACTCAAATCATGCCAAGTTTTATTTGAATCCGTTCAGTAGTTTCGACGTGATGCGCGGCCAAGATACAGACAGACAGACAGACAGACAAAAATGAAAAAAAATACAGTTTTGGCTTCAGTATCGATTATAGAGAGCCCTCCAAAAAAAATTTTCAAAATATCTTTAATGTACAGAATTGGACCTGTTACATTTTTATTATAAGTATAGATAGATAAATATTTCGGACATCTAACACACAACGCCATCTAGTCCCAAGCTAAGCAGAGCTTGTGGCATGGGTACTAGACAACTGATATAAATACAAAAATACTTTTTTTTTGTAAATACATACATATTATACACTAGTTGTTGCCCGCGGGAAAACATCCAAACTCCGAAACAAATATTAGCAGATAATTGTATGCATACAAATATTTGGTCCGACCCGGGAATCGAAACCGAGACCTCAAGCACAGCAGTCGCATACGCTACCACTACGCCACCGAGGCAGTCAGATTATATCAAGGAGGAGGATGCGTGTCAACCCTAACACGTCCAAGGTACGCGTGGGTGGTTCATGCCTACAGTTGTTGCCTACCCCATATATGGTGACGGCGTTGTAGATAGAATCGCGTGGGTGCCCTCAGACCTCAGCCCAACTGTGGACACCACTACACCATACAAATTACGTCAGCGAAGTTCTTCAAGCCGCAAATCTCAAGTAAAATAATTGGGTTTTCAATTCGGTTATGTTATTTTTTTGTATGTTTGTTTTTACCTCGGACCGTCATTTGAGATACTATTAGCTTTTACCCGCGGCTCCGCCCGTGTGTATGTCGGATATCGCGACAAAAACACATGGTCCCTCATTCAAAAAGAATTATATCACATTAAACAAGTCTGGCAGTATCAAAATCGGCCCCTTACTTCGGATAGCTTCCGTTTACAAGTACCTATCTAAACTGCAATCTCGTCAATATTGATGTATTACCACTTTAAGTGCATATTTCACTATCTCAACAAGCAGTTCCGATTACTCGTACATTACAGTGATAGCCTTTGCTATCTGTAGATAGGATGCAAGCAAATCTCCGGCTATCTGTCAGTATCAACGCAAGATTACGCTGTCTTCGTCATTATTGCTGATGTAAATAGCTGATGAGCGAATATTATAGGTATACCCTTAGATTATTAATATGTCATATATATAATCAAATATATGATGACCGTATATGATGTTATAGCTTTAAAATTACACTGCTTATGGACAAGTAGTATTTGTCCGCGGCTCCGGCGTGCTGTCGTGTGACAGTGATGCAGAAGCATCACTAGGCCGCCATGGTGTGGGTATATGCATTGTTGACTTGTCTCCACGCGCAGTGAGTATGGTGACCACCACTCTTGGATTCTGCTTATGCTTTGCATCAGGCAGAGTAGAGTCGCTACGGTGGAACATATAAACACTCATAGACTGCCAATACCTTGGGCTTTGTAATAATTTCGCAGTGTGTTAAAAACTAAAGAAACATTAGGTATTTATTTACCAATTTTACTCATCTATACAAATAAATCAAATTGGAGTGTCTGTTTGTAATGTTAAAATAACCGCTTTTTAGGGTTCCGTGCCAAGCAAAAAACGGAACCCTTATAGATTCGTCATGTCTGTCTGTCTGTCTGTCCGTCCGTCCGTATGTCACAGCCACTTTATTCCGAAACTATAAGACCTTTAATGTTGAAACTTGGTAGGAAGATGTATTCTGTGAACCGCATTAAGATTTTCACACAAAAATAGAAAAAAAAAACAATTAATTTTGGGGGTCCCCATACTTAGAACTGAAACTCAAAAAAAAATTTTTCATCCACCCCATACGTGTGGGGTATCTATAGATAGGTCTTCAAAAATTATATTGAGGTTTCTAACATAATTTTTTTCTAAACTGAATATTTTGAACGAGAGACACTTCCAAAGTGGTAAAATGTGTGCCCCACCCCCTCCTCTAACCTCTAAAATAAGAGAATGATAAATCTAAAAAAATATATGACGTACATTACCATGCAAACTTCCAACGAAAATTGGTTTGAACGAAATCTAGTAAGTAGTTTTTTTTTAATACGTCATAAATCGTGCAATTTACCTTTATTCAATCAACACAAATGTAAAAATATAAAATAAAAATTATATTATGTTACTTGCTGCTGCGGAACCCTTCATGGGCGAGTCCGACTCGCACTTGGCCGCTTTTTTACTAATTGCACATGTATGTGTACACGGTACATATACCAAAATAACATTTTTTATAATTTTTGTCTGTCTGTCTGTTTGCTCCGGCTAATCTCTGGAACAGCTGGACCGATTTTGACGGGATTTTCACTGACAGGTAGCTGATGATATAAGGAGTAACGAGGCTACTTTTTTTAGACCAGCTTCGCCCCGCGGCGTCACCCGCGGTACGATAATAAGCGCGGGTAACACAGCGGGATTCATCTTGTTACCAATATTATTTGAACTATCACTGTGTAGACTTTTGTACTATGACAGATCAAAATAATTTGGACCAGGAGTTCCTGAATTTAGCGGATTCAACCAAACAAGCTCTTTACCTTAATTATATTAACATTCTTCTTATTCGGTCTCATTTCTGAGGATTGTGTCTCTGATGTAGCTGGTCTACTGTGCGTCTCCATCTGTCACGATCAGTCGCTTGGTGTAGTACGACGTTGACGGGTATATCCAGTTGGTAGGATAGCTGATCCGTCCAGCGCTTGGACTCCGACCTCCGGGTCTTTTTTCCTTCCATCTTTCCTTTTACCATCAGTCGTTCCAGGTTATTGTGTTCTTCTTGCGACGTGCCCAAAATACCACTCTATACGCTGCAAACAGATTGAGGGGCTGCATGAGCTTTGTGGATGTTGAGTTCCCTTAGAACTGAGGTTCGTACAAGGTATCCTCAGTGACATGCGCCAGCATAACATTTCGAATGCGTAAATTTTCTGCTTATCGGTAGTCTTCGGCGTACATGTCTCTGCGCCATAAAGAAAAATGGAGAAAAATGTGTGCGCTGCGGATTTTTATCTGCGAATTAAACCTTTATTTTCCATGAAAACCGTCGCCCATTTGACCTTAATGCCCTCCATTTTGTACATAAACGTGAATATCAAAGCGCTCCTTCCGTCCCGTAATAGCCTTCGACGGCGGCCATTTTGTTGTGAACACAACACTTTGTGCCGGGTCATGTTTGAACAATACAAGATGAGAAATTAATGGACCTGGTATGATACACATGTTTTGATAGAGAATTCTTGGTAAATAATTAATTATTTACTTTTATATAATATATCTATTGGCTCTTGCCGGCGGATCCGCCCGCGCTTATGTCGGTTATAGCGGTAAAGACTAGCTTATACCCTTCCTCAAGAATCAAACTATCTCTGTGCCACAATTTATTAAAATATGTGCAGCTGTTTAGCCGTGAAAGCTTATTTATCAGACAGACAGAGCTACTTTTGGAAGTTACAATATTAAAATGGATTACGTAATTGACATCCACATACTACAGACATCTTCAACTACGGGAGGGGTTTTTTATGGGTCACAATGTTAAATGTTAATCCATAGCCCTTATTAGTCCACTTCTGTACATAGGCCATTCCCTAGAAAGGAAGTTTTGGTCTTCTATAGTTCTATACCACTATGACCAGATGGGTCGGTTCTATACCAAGTTTGTGACAAGTGTTCCTTCTCTCTGCAGTGCTATTCTCCTGGTAGTTTGCTGTCTCAGTCGTCTCTTACGTCACCCACGGGGTGCATAGGGGTGGTGACACTTTGTTGTCTTAATCCGCTCCCACACGCTTCCGTCATCTCACCGCCATCTGTAAATCAGAAGTCACAAGTGGATTTCAGATATCGGTTTGGATCCGATAACCATACTCCTCCGTGTAGTGATAGATTAGGAATACGAAGTGTCACCACTTCTATTCACCCCGTGGGTGTCGTAAGAGACGACTATGGGAGCTAACTACCAGGACAACAGCATGAAAACTTTAAACTAAACCGTTTACCAACCCGTCTGGCCAGCGCCAGCGAGGAACAGTAGGCCTAAACTTCTCATCTAAGAAGAGTCCTTCAGCAATCGATGTAAAGCTAGAAAATGTTTGCTTTCTATTAGAAGGCGAGGTGGTCGATATAACGTATGCAATAACCTTCACTTCACAGATATGTCTATAAGTAGCCGCTAGTTTCTGGGAACATACAATTGTTTCATATCGTGTTTGCATTAGTAATGTTGGCCCTTACGTGTCGTATGTGGGCGCGTACATTGTGTACATATTGATTGTGCCGTTTAGGATACAGTTTACACAATACATTTAAAGTAAATGGCTTGTTATTTCGGTATGAATAAGCTTTTCTCAGAAAACCTTGAACCAGAAATCAATTTTGGCCGCTGAGCCAGTCAGCCTGTGACCACGGCCAGTGCAACCTGGTCGAAACGTCAGGCAAAACAGAGGTATGTAATACCTTGAAATAAGTGATCGCGTTAATTCCCGTAAAAATAATTATTGTTATAACATGGAACGCGAAAGTTTAAAAGTTAGTACAGAAATCAATTCTTTTTAATGAGTGAGTAAAGTTATCTGGTACAGTTAATTCAAAGAGAGAGGGGGGATTAAATCAAAAGATGGCCACGAACTTGTACAATGAGTAAAAAGAAACGCATCGCATCTAATCTCAAATTACGCCACATCAGTACGAGTGACCTAAAAAACAAAGCCCATTCGCAATATTTTTGTTTCTCAACTACATGCTGCATCATCCCTAATTCGTGAATTGCCTGCCAATTTTAATAACGATAAAGCACCACGGCTACTTACTAATTTCGCTTAGGACGTCCTGCCAGTTATCCCCAAAAAGCGAGACAAGACCTGTCCCGCGCGGGACATTTTTTTTTCTTTTTTTTCATCATCAGCCTATTCAAAGGCCTCTCCTTATTGCACATCACAGAACCCGGTTTGTTGCTTTCTGCATCCAGTCCCTGCCAGCCTTCTTACGTAAGTCGTTCCGCCATCTGGCTAGAGAGCACTCCAAACTACGTCTGCTAAGACGTGGTCTCCACTCCAGAAGACGCTTACTCCAGCCGTTACCTGTTCTGCTACATATGTAACCAGCCCATTCCAACTTTAACCTAGTAGCTTGAACAATGACGGTCATCTTGATTCTCTGATGGATTGCTTCGTTCTGAATTTTGTCCGTTAGAGCAAAGTTTTTGCCTCAATGACCAATTATAATTTTCATCCCAGTTACGAAAAACAGGCAAACTTATTGCCAACAACAAGGAAAAGTTGGAGAGATAGATTAGAAACTGTTGACCTATTTCTAAGAAGTGGCCTTTGTCCAGCAGTGCACTGTTGATGATGACGTTAACAGACCAGGATCGAGTAACTGTAACACTCCTCTGCCCATCTTTTGATAAAGCCATGAATGTATCTTATTGAAGTAAAACTTCTTTACGCACGCTTGACTTGGGGAGTAAGCTGGTGAGCGTGTCACGAGAGCGTTACGAAAAGTGATCAGACAATAAACTAAAATCGTGGGGCCCGTGTTTCCATCCAGTCAACTCAGTTTACGCTACGCCCGACGATTTTATTTTTTTGTCTGATCAATGCCTTAGATTGATGAAAAAGAGAGGTGTGATGACTGGAACCTGGGACCTAGCGAAATATTTTTTAGTTATTAGTACTCGTACATGATTAAAAAAAAACGTATTTTGTATTGAAATTTTTTTACATGATTTTTGAAGTGGAAGCTTCTTTAGTCGCGTTGAGCACTTTTTGGAAGGGGAAAATCTTATGTTTTCGTGTCACCGGGTCACCTTATGATGCCAATTTTTGTTTCATTTTTTTATTATAAAGTTTGCTGCTGACCCTACTGACTACTGTTAAAGGTAAACAACATAAAAATAACATCTTTAGTAATTATGCCCATACAATGAAAAGCCCCGAGACTATAGTAGGGTCGCGTCCCACGAAGCATTGCCCCACGATACATCCTCCGCTTCGTGATCGCAACCACTAAACATGGACATATAATGCGGCATAAATACATAACTATACTCTGTCCATTACTTTATTTTCTTTTTGACAGCTCACGCCTATAAATTATCATATTTTTTTTTCGGAATTATGTACTACAGTAATGTCGTACTTTATTGACGGTGACGGTACTTTAGTGAAGTGGTCTGTGCATAACAAACAACCACAGACTATAAAACAGTACTTGAAATACGACAAATCGATCATATGATAAAAATAATTTGACTTCATGTAAGTATTTTTTCTGTAAATTTAATAAAAAAAGGAAATAAAAATTGTATCTATGACTCCAAGATTGAATTTTTGCAAGGAATTAAGTCGAAATCTTGGAATTTAGGATCAAACCAAGAGTAAAGAACAATAACTCTGTTCATTCATCTAATTTACTGATTTATTATTTATATTTTTGTTTATTTCTTACATAATATAAAAAACTAATGAAGGCATAATTAATATTTCAACAAAAAATATTTAATTAAAACGATTGAAAGTTCTTCATAAATAAAATCGCTATTCGTTTCAAATCGAATCGGTAATGAGTGAGGGCGTCACTAATTTCAAAATTTCTTGAACTGTCAAAAAGAAAATAAAGTAATGGACAGAGTATAACTAATCATTTTAATTTCATCTTTAATCATTTAAAAACTAATCATTTAAAATCGCTGCATAAATTCTTTTATGGTTGGAGCCATTTTCCAAAATGATTACAAAAAACAATGAAAAAATACTTACATGAAGTCAAATTATTTTTATCATATGATCGATTTGTCGTATTTCAAGTACTGTTTTATAGTCTGTGGTTGTTTGTTATGCACAGACCACTTCACTAAAGTACCGTCACCGTCAATAAAGTACGACATTACTGTAGTACATAATTCCGAAAAAAAATATGATAATTTATAGGCGTGAGCTGTCAAAAAGAAAATAAAGTAAGTGACAGAGTATAGTTGAGTTTATTGTGTTTTTATTATTATATTAAATTGCTTCATTTTTTCGCAACTGAATTAAAAATAGTTGTTCAGTACACGTGCGGAACCGTCATTGCAACTTGTTCCGACTGTAATGACAGGCTTTCCGCACTCGCAATGAAATATGCTTTTTCGCTACAATTTTTCAACCGATTTTCTTTTTTTTCGATTAAATTGCCTTGTTTTTTGGGCTGTCATTTTTTTCTTTAGTATTAGTGAATTGATAGTTAACGGAGTTTAGCGGGAAATTATATGATTGGACGCGGTCTAATTTTGACCTCTGGCTGAAAACTAGTAATTCTGTAAACACAACTTTTATCAAACTTTTTTTAATGTGTTATCAAATGAGTCGAGTTGAAACCCTTTTATGGGCCTCTGGTACCTCACTTGGTGAAACACAGCGAAGGTGCTGTTTCACACCGGTTTTCTGTGAGGCCGTGGTATCACTCCAGTCGAGCCGGCCCATGCATGCCGAAGCGTGGCTCGATATTTCGTAGTTTTGGGACTAATTTCGGACCCAATAGCAGTCCTTTCCAGTCCCAATCGCAGAATATCAAGATACCTTCTGTTTTATTGTCTGGCGCTCAGCATAGTTCAAAGGGTCCCTGTCGAGCCCGGTAGTACATACCATGGTGACCGGTCGACTCTATGTAGAATTAGGATGAATCACTTTCCTAAGAGTTTATTTTTGTTAATTGTATCGTAGCTCTGTATCTACATACATTAATAGAAAGTGATGAAAATAGTTCATGAAAAATAGGGTTTAAATATTTTAAGAATAGAGATTTGAGTGAGAGGTGTGATAGTGAGTCACGCTGGGGAAGTGGGTCGGGCGCGGCGCCAAGGGTGGGAGTAGGTCAATTGGAGACGTGACTGGTTGTACTACTACTGCACTGTCATTAGACTGTGGTTATTCGGGTGCAAATGTGTCTATCCTAAGTCTAAATTGTGTAAGTTGGTAATTTATTTGTTTTTATACGTACGGTATTCGATACTAATATTATAAAGCTGAAGAGTTGGTTTGTTTGTTTGAACGCGCTAATCTCAGGAACCGCTGGTCCGATTTGAAAAATGATTTCAGTGTTGGATAGTACATATATCGAAGAAGGCTATAGGCTATATATCATCACGCTAAGACTAATAGGAGCGAAGCACGAATGAAGAATGTTTCAAAAACGGGGGAAAATTATCACGCTACGGGTAATAGAAGACGCAAACGAGGTTGCGTGGGTCCGCTAGTAATAAATATACTGGAAATCTAACGCACTACGTCAACTAATCCCGAACTAAGCAAAGCTTGTTTTATGGGTACTCGACAAGTGATATAAATACACACATCAAAAGTGTCTAGGGATCAAGCATTTTTATGCGGATTTCTTGAGATTGAGATGTGGCTTTGGCCCTGGCCTGCTCAGTCGCCAGACTTGAACCCGATTGAGCATGCATGGGATATGCTACAGAGAAGAGCTCTGCCGAATATGGAGGGTATCCAGTCGCAAGAAGACCTTTTTTTGTTGTTGCAACGAACATGGGCGGCCATTCCACAGCGTGATTTGGATGAACTCATTTTGAGTATGCCAAACCGATGTTCTTGTGTTAGTGTTCGCGGTAGAAACACGGATTATTAATTGTTTAAGTTACCTAATAATATTTTAAAGAAAAATGTTATTTCAGTCTTTTTTTCGAACTTTAATGTTAGTGGTTCAAATGTCAAAAATCCTTTTATTAGGAAAATGGCAAATTTCTTTATCAATGCAAAGGTGACTTGGTTTATCGTTACTGTGACAAACGAAAACACTTTATTTGATGAATCCTTAAAGAAAATTTTAATTAATATCAATCAGGAGAAAAGTTATTGCAAAAATATATGTTGATCCCTAGATGTTGATCCCTAGACACTTTTGATGGGTGTACATATGTGGATACTTTTTTCTTTGTAAATACATACATTGTAAACACCCAAACTCCGAAACAAATATTTGCAGATCATACAAACATTTGGTCCGAACCGGGAATCGAACCCGAGACCTCAAGCACAGCAGTCGCATACGCTGCCACTGCGCCATGGAGGCAGTCAAATATCATAGTCATATCTTCCGTAACATCGCACATTGCTAAAACTAAAGTCGATCATAAGTGAGAGTTCTCTACTTTCAATTGCCAAGTAAATAGTTAGCTTTATTTGTCAGGACCATAAAGAACTAGCTTTTACTCACGGCTCCGCGCGTGTATGCCGGTTATCGCGGCAAAAAATAGTTTATTTGTTATTCCAATTTATGAGCTATATTACTGTATAGTTCCATAATTTATATGTTCAGTAGTTATTGCATGAAAGAGTAACAAATATGTAACATACATCCTTACAAACTTACGCATTTGTGCATTTGTAATATTAGTAGGATGGGATAAAATGACAGAAAAAATGAAACATGTAGAAATATTTTCATTGTCTATTATCTGAGAGGTAATGTTGCTGAGGTACATCTCAGGAGTCACAAAGCTTTTGAGGTTAGAGTACGCTCTTTTTTGGAGTCTTTTCTGTTTTCTTCCTATGTTTTAGCTGCCAAAATGACTCTGCTTTGCCTGATGGAAGGCATACGCAGAATCCAGGAGTGGTGGCCACCATCCTCAATGCGAATAAGGACAATGTAGCATGGTGACCCACACTATGGCGGTCTAGTGAGATGTTTTTCACGCCTAGTTTAAAGGACCCGGGATTATAATGGGACGGAAACAGGTGCGCTGGTAGTGAGTTCGTAGTTTTAACCGCTCGGCACAGGAAATTCCATAAAATGATCTGAACAAAAATTACAATTAAACAAAAAATATTCAGTATGTTTACCAGCAATGTTGTTATAATAGTACAACCTCTGTATTGTTTGGGATATAACAGCCGTGTGTGAGATGTATATAATTATTATCATTTGATAAAAATGTTTAAAGGAAGATCAAAGCACAATCCCCAAACATTTATCGTAACTCATAACAACTGTGTGTAGACAGCCCTGGCTCCCGGCCGTCTCCCGTGGCGTCCGTGAACCCGCGTGTCCCTCAGCCCGCGATCCAATTGAGCCACGTCACATCCGCAGTGGCAATGACCCCTATTACGTGAGAGCTGAAGCAGCTCACCACGTGTTACATACACAGCCGTGCGGTATCTTGAGTGCCGCATTGAGAACACTTCACGTATGGCGAACGAGCTTCTGAATGCTGTTTATGTTATTATTGAACAGTACAGGTTTTAGGGTTCCGTTCTTTAACAGAAAAAGGACACTTATATGATCACTTAGTTGTCCGTCTAGTCTATCGTGACATGCCTTCAGTCCACTTCAGTGTATATAATAGACCTAAATATTACCTTTTCATCACTCCTCAGTTAAAGGACCAGGTCCTTGTCGATAGAGCAATCGCCACTCCTCTCCATTTTTAACCGACTTAAAAAAAGGAGGTTCTATGGTTCCACTGTATGTATTCTTTTCTGCAATCTGTTTGAACTCTTGCTAGGCCACGACCCATACTTTCTCATTTACTCACTGTAGATAACTTAATCTATGCCTTCCTCGTTTTCTGTTGCCTTTTCATTATTACCGACATAATTTGCGTGCCCTTTCCAGAACTTCTCGGTGCTCGAGTAAACGTTTTCCTACAGGAGAAGTGAAATGTAAGGGGTTATCAATGGACGTAGAAGGGGCGAGACATAATAGAACAAGAAAATTAACTCGAACCACCATAAAAATACATAAGCTTATTAAAGCTGATATCAATGTACGGCACACTTAGTGCGTTATATCGACTCGCACTAGGTTTTCTTTGTGTCCTAGTGATTGATAGTGAGAAGTGAAGTGCGTGTGTCACGCAACGGTATCATAAACCGTATCATGTCGCTTCTACTTGACAAGGTGACAGCAGCTAATGCACTGTCTACAGACGGGAATGTTCAGTGATCATCGAGGTTAATGCTTGTAGAAATTATCTAACTAAAATTAGTGGTTAGGTCGACTAATTCCAAACCCGATCTGAGCCATTTTATTTATTTATTTTTTATTTTATTTATTATGATTGGGATTACATTGGGGGATGAGGGGGGGGGGGGAGGGTTGGGGTATGGGCCTCTTCAGTCGCTCGGTGAAACACAGCGCAGGCGCTACTGCGACTCTTTCAAACGCCTTGACATCCCTGATACACACACTTGTTTAAACTATTCTCAGATTCCCGGAGTCGATTTAGGTTTGACAAACTGTTTAATCGAAAGTTTTTGTTGGGTAATTGGCAAACTCACACAAGTCTCACACTTAACCATTTTTACGCAACTGTCTTATTATCGTTCGCTATCGTTAATAACCGTTATAACCACAGTATATAACATGTTATGCGCTATTAGCGTCACCACTCTGTTAAATAACTGCAACTCGCAACTGACAGTTGACACTAATTATTGTGACAGTTGACAGCTGACAGTTACGAGTGGTGTGTTACATGTTGAAAAATGTTCGTTCTGCTATCGATCGTTATTTTTATACTGTTGTTTTGGTAAATTTACACTCAGGCGTGAGTTAATGAAGAAATTCACTTCGTTCGAATGATATTTCGTGAAGCTTTTGCCAATAAAATGCCTTTCAGTGTTAGTAAGCGGCTGTCACTTTGAAAGGTTTTTTAGAGAAGAAATCATTATAAATGCTATAGGTACCTACATCTTGAAGCTGAGCATATTTTTCTGTCTTGGAAGGTACATTCATACTAACATTAATTTCGAAAGTATCTCTGTCTGTCAATCTGTTACGCTTACACGGTTAACCCGCTGCACCAATTTCAATGAAAGTTATTATTTAGAGGAAGGATATACCGAGGCTGTCTTTTACCACGATAACCGACATACACGCGTGTGGAGCCGCGGGGAAAAGCTAGTAATATATGTATGTATATAGCTCAACTTCGAAGCTTCTCCTTGTTTTAAAATCGGCATAGTTTTATTGTAACGGTATTCGTTTATCGTATGTTTTCTATTTGTTTTGTTTCAGGTGAGTACCAACACTGTTCTACATTCATCATAAATCCTCTTTAGATTTCGTAAGTAATACTTAGGTAATTTATCAGTTTGAAAGACGGATTAAAAAATGTCACTACCCCTATTTAATCCGTGGGTGTCGTGACAATAGCACTGCAAAGAGAAGGGAAACTTAAAACAAACCTTGTAGCAACCCGTCCCCGTCCCGGCCAGCACAGTATAGTAAGTCAAAACCTCCTTGGTAAGAAGAGGCCTATGTCAGCAGTATACTGTTAAAAACTGATGATGAAGTCGCATTATGTAGTAGAACTCCTTTAAAATGTGGTGATATTGTCAGAGAAACTTGTTAGAATATAAATAAGGTGTACCCCTACCTTATCATCATCATAAGCCTACTGCAGTTCACTGCTGGACATAGGGCTCTTCCATTGCACACATTATACCATTATGGAATTATTCCAGAACCAAGGACTGATTCATCACACGACTCGCTTTGAATATGTTATACCACAATTAGGTATGTGTGTTCTCAAACATATTGGTTTTAGTTGATAGCTCCAAATCGATATAAATATGGGAGTGTCTAATGTCCGGGTCACCTATTTCCAAACTCCATGGTAGGTGAGTAATTGCCGAGGAAGCGTGAAGGTTGGACCGCGAGGTCACGCGCCGCCGCGCCCCCTCAACGCCATGCGCCATTGCAATACGTTGGCTATCGATTGTTTCCTGATACTGAACACAATGGATAATAAGACTAGTGGTTTGTGATTCTGACTCCTTAGTTAGAGGTCAAGAGATTCTCACCTTGGACATGAATATTGCGGATGATCGAACGATGCGGCCAGAAAAGGAACGGTGTTTTGGAGACCCTTGGGGAGGTTTATATACAGAAGATGAACTTCGGATGAGATTATGATAAGTCTGATCATTGGTTCTGTTTGAATACGGTGTCTGCGTACGGTAGGGTCACTGTGTCTCAAATTATCTTTATTATATTGAAAGTTTGAATGTCATTCGAGGGAACTTGTTTCGATACATACTAGAATTCCTCTATTTTAATAAACTTTATTCCTGACCGGTTTTGTCTTATGTTATTTCAAAGGTGATAAAACCATAGGGCGAAACTAAGTACAAGTGAGTTTAATACTAGAATGTTGTTTGAATCATGGTAACGTGTTGGAATTGGAAGTCACCTTTTTAGAGTGGTTGACATACGCTTTCGAACTAAACTATACTAATTTTGTGAAGAAAAACTCACGTTCTGTAGACGCTCGATACTGCACAATAAAGTGTAATAGTATACCTTTGAGATTAAATTGTTCAATGTCTTTTGTTTCGTTTCAAGTGTTCAATCAGCTCCCGACCTCGGCTAAGGATGCCACGCTTACGATATGTGAATACGATATATATTCCAAGGTCGACGCGTGGTGACCAACTGGATGCAACTGGTTAGTGCCGTTTATTAAATGAACCTGATAATGGACTACATTATTGAAATAAATATGTGAAACAAAAACTTTATACTCCTTTTTACGCAAGTTATGCGAACGAGGAGTATGAAATTTGGCACAGTTAACGTTTATATGGAGGAGGAGTGCAGAAAGATAGAAAAACTAGCTGACCCGGCGAACTTCGTACCGCCACATTTTTTTTGTAAATATTTTCTACTTTTCTGAAAATTCTAGAAATAGAAATACGGCGCCATCTACCGGATATCTGTGCAACTTAGGTGCCAAAGAAGCTTGCGTGAGAGAGACAGACACTACCCAAACTCCGATCACACTTTCCGCCCGTTCGGCTGCCACTTCAGGTATATATGCTCTAACTAAAGGAACGCTAGAAATTAAAAAAAATATACAAAATGGCGGAGCGCGGGGAAATCCTTTCTTTTAAACCTTATTCTTTTTAGGTAATCAAAAATCATGTCATAGAGTTAAACTTTACTAATATAACCGTTTTCATTTGTAGAAAAGTATTGTAACGTAATGACATCTTAAACTTGATCTGATTCAAAACTAATTCTGTGTCAGTCGTTTTATTGTCGCAGTGGCGGGGGACTTCACAAACATATTTTGACTCCCTCGGTGGCGCAGTGGTAGCGTATGCGACTGCTGTTCTTGAGGTCGCGGGTTTGAATTCCCCGGTCTTACCAAAAATATATATTGTGTATTTAATTATTGATATCAGTTGTCTAGTACCCATAGTATAAATTCTAGCTTAGGTTGGCACTGGTTGCCCGAGGCTCCGCCCGCGTATATGTCGATTATTGCGGCAAATAGTAGCCTATATGTTATTCTGATGTATAAGCTATATTACTGTAAAGTTTCATCCAAATCCGTTCAGTAGTTTTTGCGTGAAAGAGTAACAAACATCCATCCATCCATCCATCCATCCATCCATCCATCCATCCATCCATCCATCCATCCATACTTACAAACTTTCGCATTTATAATAATAGGTCTTCACCTATGAAATTGCCGTTTTGTATGCAATAAGTGAAAGTAGTTATTTTTTCAAACTTTAGTATTTCTGTTATTCGAAGTAATCACCCATGCAATCGACGCATCTTTGCCAACGCATTGGCAGTTTATTGATGCCCTTCTTGTAAAAATCAGCTGGACGGGAGGCAACAAACTCTTCAAAGGCATTTTGTACTGCCTCTCGGGAATTGAATTTTTTACTGCCTCTTGGGAATTGAATTTTTTACTCACTAAAAAGTTGTCTAAATTTTGGAAAAAGTAATAATCGGTAGGTGCAAGGTCTGGTGAGTATGGCGTATGAGGGAGAGCTTCCAACCCCAGCTCTTGCAGCTGCTTCACGACAACGCGCGACCCCATACTGCGCAACAGACAGTCTCCAAGCTGCAAGAGCTGGGGTTGGAAGCTCTCCCTCATCCGCCATACTCACCAGACCTTGCACCTATTACTTTTTACAAAATTTAGACAACTTTTTAGTGGGTAAAAAATTCAATTCCCGAGAGGCAGTACAAACTGCCTTTGTAGAGTTTGTTGCCTCCCGTCCAGCTGATTTTTACAAGAAGGGCATCAATAAACTGCCAATGCGTTGGCAAAGATGCGTCGATTGCATGGGTGATTACTTCGAATAACAGAAATAAAAAAGTTTGAAAACATAACTACTTTCACTTATTGCATACAAACGGCAATTTCATAGGTAAAGACCTATTATTAGTATAGATATAGATACATGAAACGGACATAAAGAACACCCAGACACAGAACAACAATTTGTGGTTCACACAAAGTGTTATCTCATGTGGGATTTGAACCCACAACACTTGGCGTAGAAATCGGGTCGAGGGGTTTATTTATTATTATTATTTTAAACATATTCCCTGACAAACTGCTGAAACAACTACTCAATCAGTGTAGTCGAAAATAAAATCAAAAGTAGTACATTTGAAGTAAAATAGTTTACCCTAATTCTTCGTAACTGGTTTGGAGTCGTGTGTCAGTTGTCAGTGACCCATCTTACAGGTCGGCACACCTGGCACCGCGCCAGCTGCTAGACACGCTTGCACCGAAATTATTTACATACCATTGCTTTTTAGAGGTTCATGTATTTTTTTTATTGAATAGGGGGCAAGCGAGCAATACGTCTCCTATTGCCCGTAGCGTAATAATTTTCCCCCGTTTTTGTAACATTCTTCATTGATGCGCCGCTCCTATTGGTCTTTGTGTGATGATATATAGCCTATAGCCTTCCTCGATAAATGGGCTATCTAACACTGAAAGAATTTTTCAAACGTGGGTTTAAATCCCACGTAGGACAACCCTTTGTGTGATCCACTAATTGTTGTTCTGAGTCTGGGTGTTATTTGTGTCCGTTTCATGTATGTTTGTAAAGTCCCCCGCGACACAGGATTTATTCCTAGTGCGGGAGTTGTCTTTAAAATAAAATAAAAAATCGGACCAGTAGTTCCTGAGATTAGTGCGTTCAAACAAACAAACAAACTCTTCAGCTTTATAATATCAGTAGGTATAGATAAGTATAGTGATTTAGATTGATAGTGTCGGCACGCGAATGGAATATACATAAGTATTTTAATATTATTCAAAGAAGACAACATTGTTATCACATCGGAAATAATCGATTGTATCGATATATAATCGGAAATCGTTCGTGTCGACATTTAGACTGACTGTATATCATGTTGTGTATGAATATTGATTTTAGATTTTATAATGTGTGGATTGCATGCGCACACGCAGCTCGCTGTGCATTACCACCACACACTTTAGTCACAAAGCCTAAGCGGGGACGAGCGAAAGACAGGAGCTATTTCTTTACTATTTTCCTTGCAATTATTTTTGCTGCAGTTTGTTAATAATATAGAATGGCAATCGAGCAAAATCAAATCAAAATCAAAAATTGCATCGACCACAAACATAATTCGTATCCGATCTGTGATATATGAATGATGCTGATGGTAAGAAGTAGCTCTTCAGCTCCTTACTAGTAAGGTGGTTGAGCCACGCTGATGTGAGCACGGTTGGTCTGGCTCGACCGGGGCGGTACTACCCTCTCACAGAAGACCTAAAGTGACAGCATTCGTGCTTTCGTGTTTCGTTGGTGAGTGCGAGACCGGAGGCCCAATGATGCAGAAGCATCTCAATAGGACGCCGTAGTGTGGGTCAGCATGCTGCATTGTCTGCACGACCAATAAGTATGGTGACCACCACTCTTGGATTGCTCTCCATCAGGCAGAGTACAGTCACTTTGGCATATATATATATATTTAAAAAAGAATGTGTTAACATAAAATACGCATTGTAATATGCATTTCAATTATACTTTGCTGTTGAATTGAATTTCAGTTGAATGAAAACTTCTTTGACATGAGATAAATTGAACAATATCATGACTATAACTGACAGCCAACAATCTTACTACCCTACAGTAGTACGAGTATTATGCGAACTAATATGCGATCTAAGTTGTACCCTGTCTCCTTTACATAAAGTTAATAATACAACGATAATGATGTTTTCGTGACCATTTACATTAAGTTGATAAACGGCAGTTGTTGAGAGCTACTTTGTCAATTTGTGTGAAGCAACAGTTCGTTGTATAAATTGTCTGTCATTTGTCTCATTAAGCCTGAGGACTGACTGACAGAACATAAAGGGTTTTATTTGCTGCGTAGGTTTATAATGAGATCGCAATTTTGTGCACCGTGGTTGGTGCCGTAAAGATACAACAACAATCGCGGGACGATGCTACTTCAATGTATTTAATCCTTCCTCTTGAATCACTATCGATTGCTGAAAACCACATTGAAATCCGTTTAGTAGTTTAAAAGATCTAAACGAACAAATGTCGGAAGAAACTTCATTTTGTACTATGTATGTACTCTACTCTGCCTGATGGAAATCATAAGCAGTATCCAACAGTGCTAGACAATGCAACAATGCAGCATGGTGACCCACACCATTGAGATGCTTCTGCATCATTGTCCCTCGGGTCTCGCACTCACCAACGAAACACGACAGCACGAACGCTGTCACTTTACGAAGATCTTCTGTGCGAGGGTAGTACCGCCCCGGTTGAGCCGGACCAACGTGGCTCAATCACCTTCTGATGATAGAATCATACCATACAGTAAATATACAACACTAATGTATACCAATGCCTTATCTCTATATTTGGTCCGAATTTAAACGTTATAAATTATGTTTAATATATTAAATAAACAAACCTCAACATACACATCTCCTGAACTCACAACCCTTTATTTACACTCGGTACCATGGGGTATCCACAATACACATTGTATTTTATTCTTTGTAATAACCTGAATAGAGTTTCAATTCCATTGTATCTACACGATTTAAGGTTGCATTGTCACTGGTGTATTGTAATTTGCATTTAATTTCCTTTCAAATACGGTGTAATGTTGTTTGAAGGTTTTGGAGACGTCTCTGGCTTACACAGGGTGAAGGAACCTATACTAGTCCATTTACTAATATCGTTATAATAAAAAAAGCTTTATGGTACGTAAATATAATAGACTAGCTGAATCCGGCGGTGTTACCCGCGGTTATTATCGTACCGCGGGTAATGCCGCGGGGCGAAGCTAGTCTACACAAAGTAGTAAGTTACTCCTTATATAATCAGCTACCTATCAGTGAAAGTCCCGTCAAAATCGATTCAGCCGTTCCAGAGATTAGCCTGATCAAACAGACAGGCAGACGAGCAAAAATTGTATAAAAAAAAAATTTGCTATGTACGGCGTATACATACATGTGCATTTATTAAAAATCGGTTATTTTAATATCACAAACAGACACTCCAACTTTAGTTATTTGTATAGATATCTATACAAATAAATAAAATTGGAGTGTCTCTTTGTAATATCAAATCAACAGCTTTTTTACAAACGCATATGAAATAATATGTACGGTACTTTGATCAAAATGCATTTTGTATGTGTTTCTGTTTGTTCCGTTCCGGCTTATCTGGAACGTCTGAACGGATTTTGACTGAACTTTTACTGGCAGGCAGTTGATGATATAAGGAGTAACTTATTTTTAGACTAACTTCTCCACACGGCGCTACCCGCGGTTGAAGTTGTATCGCGAGTAGCACCCCGGGGCTCAGCTAATACTGCATACAAACAATTACACTTTAGTCTGTAAAAAAAAAACTTCGTTTAAAAAAACCGACTTCAAAAACTGAAAAGTATAAAATAACTTAATTTGTATGTGCTACCTATTCATAGGTTTAAAGTCAGTGCGAAGCCAAATGTAATAGTAGGTACCACACTCGCTATATTTCAAAGAAGGAAATAACTTAAATAACTTTTTTAATACAGTTGCTCAAAAAATAAAACTTCGTTTAAAAAAACTGACTTCAAAAACTAAAAAGTATAAAATAACTTAATTTGTATGTGCTACCTATTCATAGGTTTAAAGTCAGTGCGAAGCCAAATGTAATAGTAGGTACCACACTCGCTATATTTCGAGACGAACGTCAACGACGTACCGACGCTTCGGTTGTTTTGTCCTACGCGAAGAGCAGCTATCCCGCTCAAGGTCACGCGCGGCGAGTCCTACTATTACATTTCGGCTCGGCACCGACTTCAAACCTATGAATAGGTAGCACATACAAATTAAGTTATTTTATACTTTTCAGTTTTTGAAGTCGGTTTTTTTAAACAAAGTTTTTTTTTTTCGCTTATTAGTCTTTCTCAAGTCTCTCATCATCATTTCACCAAAATAACTTGAAAGAATACGACTAAAGGGAATAATAAATAAATATTTCCAACATGATGTTTACAGAATATGAAAGCATGCAGACAATTGCCTTAACTTTTTTGCAGGCGCTCACGTAAATTTGAGGGTTTCCTTCAATTTCCTTGGGATTCCATCATCAGATCCTGATATGGTGGCCATGGGACTACATGGGGAGCATACCCTTTCGAATCCAAAAATAATTTTCAAAATCGGTCCATAATTGACGGAGTAATCAATGTACATACATAAAAAAAAAAAAAAAAAAATACCGATGAAATTGAGAACCTCCTCCTTTTGGAAGTCGGTTAAAAATAACTTCTACTCCAGATAATATTAAACTCTGTGTTTGGTTAAAGCTTTCTAATTGGTTTCTAAATACACAACTATTTCGAAAGTGCAATGTTTTCTTAATTATTAAAATATGCAATCAAAGAATGTTGCATTAACTAGAGAGCCAAATTGTTGAGGAATCTTTCAAAGTAAATAACATCACGCCACGATCTTTTGGAGCAGAGCAGAGAGGGCAATAAAATCCTATTTTTTCCTTTTTACCCGACTAGGGCAAAGCTCTCTCCAAACAACACCAGAAATCAAACTAAAAATTACTTTTTTTGATTATTCATAGTTAATATTATAAATTCGATTACACGCGAACAGACACATAGTTACTATGTGTCTGTTGTTGAGCTTGCACGGCTAAGCCACTGCATCGATTTCAATGAAATTTGCCATTTAGATACTTAGTTTATTGAGGAAGGACATAGGCTATCTTTACCGCGATAAGCGACATACACACCGCCGGAACTACAATCAAAAGCTAGTGTCCTATCTATACAAATAAATGAAATTGGAGTGTCTGATCGTAATATTAAAATAAACGCTTTTTACTAAATGCATATTTATGTATACACGGTACATATACCAAAATATCATTTTTTACAATTTTTGTCTGTCTGTCTGTCTGTCTGTTCCGGCTAATCTTTGGAATGGCTGGACCAATTTTGACGGGACTTTAACTGACAGGTAGCTGACGATATAAGAAGTAATTGAGGCTACTTTTTTTATACTAGCTTCGCCCCGCGGTGTTACCCGCGGTACGACAATGACCGCGGGTAACACCGCGGGATTCAGCTAGTGTAATATAAACTCGGTGGCACTCATCTGCAGACTTTCATCAGAGTTAATTGTCTAAACGCTACGCACTGTGGGTGAGTCAGGTATGTTATTAGTGCGTTACATCTTTGTAGATTAACTAGTTAGGAAGTAGATGTGGTGTGAGTGAGTGATGAACTTGATGTAGAATGGTAGCGGGTTCGAACTAGAGAAGTATCAAAATATTCGTAATGTCCACACGCCCACCACTGTAACTCGCATAGTGTATAGACACCAGGATCGACAGCAGTGATCCACGAACACACCGAGTTACGACACTCGGGAAGTCCCAGGAAAACATTCAACTGTCTTGGAACCCCCAACGAAATTAATCAGAAGAAAACTGGAGGAGTTGGGGGTCAGGTCAGAGGCTAGCCCTCTTAGCCCCTAGTCCTAACGGCCAATTAGAGTTGTATATGAGCTGCTCGTGAGATTGGTTACAAACCCCAATAGCAATTCACCAAAACTGATGGTGAATAGGACAATCAAAGATAACAGCCACTGGACTCTTCATTTCCATGTCTAAGGGCTCCCACACATAATTGCGATGCGATGCGGCGTCGCACGATGCGAATCAAATCGGAAGTTCTTGCGGTGCCTTCGTGCGGGCAGACATCGAAAGATGGCTCCTACTGAAGATGGACAGGCAAGCGACGGACACGTTTGCTGTAGTCAGCATCCCGGAGACGGTGGTAAAACCCCTGGTCGAGCACGGGCGCCGGCTCAGCTTATGCTGGGAACGGTGTACGTCAAGTTCCAGGGGCCCCGCGGCAAGTTTGTGGAGCATCCACCAGCCGAAGCCGACTCCAGGGATGCAGAAAACAGTGCCTGCACCCTAACGATGGACACTGCGGAGGGGGCAAAAGCTGCTGTCGACATAGTCGCGGCACCTGAGTCCCAGGCTCCGACGCGGGCCGCCCCCGCCTCCGATGCGGAAGAGGAAGATCTTCTTCGCGACCGCACGGACAGTGGGGGTGAGTGCGTGGAGGAGCTACGCAGGTTGGCCATCCAAAAGGAGAGCGGAGCCGAGGACG
The DNA here is from genome assembly GCA_949125395.1 of Diaphora mendica. Lineage (NCBI taxonomy): Eukaryota > Metazoa > Arthropoda > Insecta > Lepidoptera > Erebidae > Diaphora > Diaphora mendica. The sequence continues at coordinate 59,248,937 of OX421310.1, forward strand.
AGGACATGGCAACGGAGGAATCTGATTCCAATGGCGCTGTCTCATTCCTCGGCGTGTAGCATCCTACAGGCTAACCTCCACCACAGCTTGACCGCGACGGCTCAGATCCGCAAGTGGTTGGAGGTCAACAAAACAGCCGTCATACTGATCCAAGAGCCGTGGGTCAGAAACGGCACTGTCTGCGGACTCCGCAACATGGGAGGTAAGCTAACAGTTTACGCGGGACCAGAGAATCCCCGCACATGCATATACACTACAGATGACATAAACATGCAGGCCCTAACTAGTTTCTGTTCTAGAGACATATGTGCCATAAAGGTGCAGGGAGCCCAGGACACCGGCCTCGCGCAGGTGGTCATGGCATCGGTCTATATGCCTGAAGCCGATGACCCACCACCGCACGACCTATCGCGGCTGGTCCACTACTGCGAGGAAGCGGGACTCGAGTTAATCGTAGGAACCGACTCCAACGCGCACCATGCCTTGTGGGGCATGTCTACAGGAAACGACAGAGGTAGGAAGCTCGTTGAATACCTATTTACGACAAACCTTAACATAGTAAACTCAGGTTCTGTACCAACATTCGTCAACAGACGAAGCAAGACAATCATTGATTTGACCCTGGCAACTGAAGAAGTAGCGAAACACATCTCAAACTGGCACGTGTCCAACGATTTATCATGTTCGGACCATAGATGGATTCGTTTCGACCTTCAGGTAAGCATACTCACGGCACCACCTAGGCGAAACCCAAAAAAAACCGATCGCGCGCAGTACTCACTGCGGATCGGCCAGGCCCTGGAACAGGGAAGTAACCCAACTAGGATCATAGGTACCGTAGATATCGAAAAACAGGTAAAGTTCCTCACAGACACTATGATGGACTGTTACCATCATACATGCCCCCTATCCATCCCACCAGCAGGCCAAATGAAAAATAAGAGCTGGTGGGGGCCTGAGCTGGAGAGACTCAGGCGCGAGATGAGGAAGCAACTCAATAGAGCGATGAACACCGGCACAGACCAGGACTGGGATAAATACAAGGCCACCAAGTCCAGGTACAAAAAACGACTCAGATACAGGAGTACCAACTCATGGCGGAACTTCTGCACAAATATTGAGTCTACTGCACAGGCCAACAGGGTAAGAAAAGTTCTCTCCAACAACGCAGCCATATTACTGGGGTCCTTACGAAAACCAGACAACTCCTTTACCACCTCGGCGGAAGAGGCAGAACGTACTCTGGTAACAACACACTTCCCGGACTGCGAAATAATCAGTCCAGGCGGGTGGCCAGATGAAGAAACCATCCCAACGGAGGAGGAATGGCAGCTGGCCCACAAGGTAATCGACCCATATAAAACGCAATGGGCAATCGACAGCTTTGACTCATTTAAATCTCCAGGCCCGGACGGGATCTTCCCAGCCCTGCTTAAATGGGGAGGGAAGACACTTACTCAACGGTTGACCTACGTTCTGGGAGCCTGTCTGGCACACAGTGGAGAGATGTCAGAGCAATCTTCATACCAAAACCAGGTAAAACCGACTACTCGGATCCCAAATCCTTCAGACCAATAAGCCTAACCTCTTTCCTCCTAAAAACACTGGAGAGGTTATGCGACAGGCACCTGAGGGAAACGGCGCTGACACAAGCACCGCTACACCCGAACCAACATGCCTACAGTCCAGGCAAATCAACAGAGTCGGCACTTCATGCGGTCACAACCAAAATTGAGGTGGCGATCAAAAACAAGATGTTGTGCTTAGGCACCTTCATAGATATAGAGGGAGCCTTCGACAAAACGAAATTCACCAGCATAACAGCAGCACTGGTAAGGCACGGAGTGCATGCTGTCATGATAGAGTGGATAAACAAGATGCTGAGCCAGAGAGTCATCAGACTCGAAGCAGACGCTACAAAACAAGCACTGGTGGCGAAGGGCTGCCCCCAAGGTGGCGTCCTCTCACCAATCCTATGGAACCTAGTAGTTAACGACCTCATCATCACTCTGAACAACAATCACCATTATACCATCGGATACGCGGATGACATAGTGATATTAACAAGCGGCATGCACGCAGGTATAGTATGCGATGTCACGCGCTCGGCACTGGCAATAGTGGAACGCTGGTGCGTGGACAACGAACTGTCAGTCAACCCAAGGAAGACTGAAATGGTAATGTTCACCAACAAACGGAACCTGGGAAACCACCGACTTCCCAAGCTGTTCAATACAGAGCTCCAACTTTCGTCTGAGGTAAAGTATCTAGGGGTAATATTCGACCACAGACTAAACTGGAGCGCCCACCTCAACAACAAAATCGAAAAAGCAACAGTCGTATTCTGGCAGTGCCGCAGAATGGTAGGTAAAACTTGGGGACTAAGCCCAAAAACCACTCTGTGGCTCTACGAGGCAGTTATCCGACCAATGGTAAGTTACGGCGCGATAGTCTGGTGGCCACGGACCAAGCTATCCACAGCCGAAGCTAAACTACAACGACTCCAGAGATTGGCCTGTCTGGCGGCCACGGGCTGTATGAAGACTACACCGACTGCGGCTCTGGAAGCCATTATAGGTCTTCCACCACTCCACCTCTTTATAAGGCAGGAGGCTCTAGCTGCAGCAATGCGGCTAAAGAAACAAAATCTCTGGAGACCGCCTAGGGTACCACACACCGAAATCCTCTATGAGGCCATAGGTAAGGAACCGCTCATGGAAGCGGTAACTGATACAATACCCAGGCAATTCGTCTTCGACAAAAAGTACAAGATACAACTGTACGAGGATCCCCAAGAAGGACTTAACCCACGGGAGTTAAGAATCTTCACCGACGGATCCAAAACAAGGTCAGGCACTGGCTCAGGAGCATTCTCTGAGGACCTGAACATACCCTGCCTGGAAGACTGTGTTGAGGAGCCAACAACACAGTCTTCCAGGCAGAGTGCATGGGTATAATAATGGCAGCACATGCGATCATCTCCAGAAAGGTAACGGAATACCCCATCCGCATACTTTCCGACAGCCGATCAGTCTTACAAGCTCTACAAAGTCACACGACTACCTCAGGGCTGATCTACGAATGCCACAGAGCCCTGACAGAGGTAAGTACTACAAATAGTATAACTCTCCAGTGGATCAAAGGACATAGCAACTCACGCGGAAACGACGCAGCTGATGCACTAGCAAGGAGCGGATCGGAGGCAAGGGCAGTCGGCCCAGAACCAATATTGCCCTTGCCAGCTGCTTGGCTACGACGGACACTGCAACAGAACACCAAGGTAGAACACCAGTTATATTGGTCCAACCTTTGTACCTGCAGGCAGACCAAGGAGACCTCCCGACGATCAACCCCGGATTGTCACGGAAGCTGAAACAACTTAAGAGGCCGCCGCTTCGACTTCTGATTGGAGCAATGACTGGTCATGCACTATTAAACAAACATCTTTTTACTCTAGGTGTAACGGACAGCCCTCTGTGCAGAGCATGCATGGAGGAGGAGGAAACAGCCGCCCATGTCATCTTGGCATGTCCTGGGGTGGCAGAATACCGGGCGAAACACCTTGGATCGCCGAGGTCGCGTCAGGAGGTCGTCGGCAACGCCAGGGGTCTGCTAGGCTTACTGGAGGAACTGGGATGGCACCACTAGTGCCGACCCACTACGCAAAATAGGCGCATCAAAGTCGTCGAGTTGCGGAAACCCGGCCCGCGAGTTCAAGTTCAAGTTCGTGCGAGCTCGCAGATATTTGCGATGCGTTACGAATTCGCAGTTGTGTGGAAGCCCTAAGGGCGTTGGCTTGTTTGTCGTATGTGCCATAAAAAATTTAATAGCACGGACTTAAATTTTTCGGCTTAAGAATTTTCAATGCTCGATTCACGATTTGTGGTATCTCCTTAGTTCAGTGTGTTTTCGTTAGATGACACTGTACACTACACTGCAAATATTTCTATCATTGAAATGTCACTGACAACTATTTATTTAATTTATTAACACGCGTTTATTAGCTTAACCTGTGTTTATCCGACTTTTGTAAGCGTATTCAATATTGTTTTATTTTCCTTTGCTTTTCCCACTGCAGGGCAAAGACCTCGATAAAAATACGCGCTTCCCTACTTATATTAGCAATAAATGTCTATATACAAATAGTTGATAAATAGTTCCATTGGGCGTGTGGACCTAACCACTTAGGGCTTCCACCTAAGGGCGTTGGCTTGTTTGTCGTATGTGCCATAAAAATTTAATAGCACGGACTTAAATTTTTCGGCTTAAGAATTTTCATTGCTCGATTCACGATTTGTGGTATCTCCTTAGTTCAGTGTGTTTTCGTTAGATGGCACTGTACACTACACTGCAAATATTTCTATCATTGAAATGTCACTGACAACTATTTATTTAATTTATTAACACGCGTTTATTAGCTTAACCTGTGTTTATCCGACTTTTGTAAGCGTATTTAATATTGTTTTATTTTCCTTTGCTTTTCCCACTGCAGGGCAAAGACCTCGATAAAAATACGCGCTTCCCTACTTATATTAGCAATAAATGTCTATGTACAAATAGTTGATAAATAGTTCCATTGGGCGTGTGGACCGACTCACGAACCCTCCAAACACAAATATCCAATTACTCCACGACACATGTCGCGTGCGCTCACCAATAACGAAATGTTATTTGTATAAAATATCATTGTAAGTGGCTCGTTGTTCGCGTGCTGTTCAATGACCGTGTTCGAGTTCAAATGAACTTGCCAGCTATGTAGGTATAGGTCAACGGAATTAGGAAATGAACTAAGAACGAAGGGGTCAGGCTTCAGCACAAGCATGGTTGATTGGACTGGAGTGATGCCACGGCTTCTACAGACTGAGTGGTGTTATCGAAGCCGTTTTCCAGGTTCAGGGAGGGGAAAAAACTAGGTATTCAAGTGTTGAATAGTTCATATATCGTGGAAGGCTATATAAACACTAAAAGGAGTCGATTTTTGATGGATAATGTAACAAAAATGGAGAAATAATAATCCTTTTGAGAGGTGCAGTTGAAGCAGCAAACGTAATCCCTACTGTCCATTATAATATTACTCGTATAAATTCAAAAGTAACTTTGTCTGTCTGTGTGTTACGCCTTCAAGGCTAAACCGCTGAACAGATAATAATGAAATTTGTAATGTAAAAACTTTGATTATTTAGGAAGGACATGAACTTCTTACCACGATAACTGACATTACACACTGGGTGAACAGCGGCCAAAGTTACAAAAGAAAATTGTGTTCCTTAATATTGTTTCACGAAGTTATTATATAAGAATATCGATGTGTATGCGGTAAAGAGCGAATGAAATACATTGTCTCTGTATCTATTACCCAAATGTGCTGAAGGGCCACTCAAGGAGTCCAAGCTGTTAATGAGTCGAATTGTCTACTTGATTGAACTAATTGATTTATAGATAAGTCTAATAATCAGTGCGCCACAAACAGAAACATAATGAGAAGCTAGTATAGTTCCTTCTTAGATTCTCGATCCTGACACCTGACAGATGAAGTAGAAGTTAGATTGTTTTCACCCTGGGTTGAATAATTGGGTAATAAGTACGATAATTTCTCGAGCTAGGCTTATTCTGACAATAGCCAATTTTGGTTACATAATCTGTTTCAGCTTTCTCAAGCCGCCATTCTATTTACATTCCCTAATTAATCCGTACATGCAATTATATTATTATTTTCTTTTATCTGTATTTCCTTTCAATTGACTCTCAATTTTTTCATCTGCTACGTAGAGTGGTTTGCTTAACTTAATTATATTTTGTCATCATTAGCCTACCGCAATCATATCAATTTATGTTTGTGCAATGGGTGACACCTATGTTCAGCAGTGAACTGTGAAATAGCATACATATATTATGTGCTGCCAAAATTATAGTCAGAAAAAGGTGAACGTTGAAAACGCCGTTGCCTACCATTTCGGGAATAAATGTGTATGCAGAAAGATTTTACTGAACGCTTGGTACGCTTTTTCATCACTAAGATGAAAAACAAGTATACACAACTTTTTAGGCAACAAATAATACATTAACTTTAAAAAATGTCTACAAAGTAAAGCTTCATCTCAGTTGATAGATAGTACTTTTGACCTCGCCCGTGGCGATTTCACTTTCACGCGGTTCGTTGACCTCCCCGGGCCTCGGCCCAATATGGGGGGAGCTTCCGACTCGCATTTGACCTTTAACTCCTCATTCCTTGTGTACAATTGGCATTACTAATAAGCGCTATTCATTGGCTTTTAATTCTTTAACTTTCACATTCCATTATGCATGTAATAATTCAGCATGAGTGCGAATCTGAAGCACGTCTGAAGTAGCAGTGGGCTGGTCGATAAGCGCAGAGTACACGTGTTCTTGAGTGGAGACCGCGTCTCGGCAAACGTAGTGCAAGACGTTCACAGACCTGGTAGGTCTGGTGCAGAAGCTGATAGGAGCTGGATGCGAGAAGCAAGTCTTATGAAATAGGCGAGGCCAATATCCAGCAGTGCACTGGAGTGAGGGGAAAGTGAGGATACGTGTCACCGGATTTGAAGTCACTACCACAGCACATGCCACAATTATTAACACCATAATCTGAGTGAGAGAGATTAGAAGGTTAGGTTAGCACCGGTAACCTGTAAGACCATGCCGTAGTATCACGCATTTCCCGAAAGTTCCTTTATCTAATTCACAAGTTTTTGTTTTAAATGTGGGTGTTCTTAGTTTCTGTTTTTAACCGACTTCAAAAAAGGAGGAGGTTCTCAATTCGACTGTTTTTTAACGTTTGTTACCTCAGAACTTTCAACTGGGTGAACTGATTTTGATGATTCTTTTTTATTTGAAAGCTGGAGTTTCCCGTGTGGTCCTATTTCAATTTGGTTCAGTTCTTGAAGTCGTTTTTTTTGTTAAAGTTTTGTATTATTTACATATTATATTGTTATTGAAATGTATATAAATAGAGGGATGTTACATAAGGATGTGTGATTCGCAAGCGCAGTAGCTAGACACTTGATTATATCGGGAGCGCATTGCGAGCTATTGCTGGACTCATGTCAGCTGGGTGCAGTGCCCGCGCTGAACGACACACGTAGGGCTGTCAACCTTTAAACAAATTATTTATTAAATGTTTCATATCGAACTAGGTTGTATCGTGCTATAATTGTAAGAATGACGTACTTCTATACTACCGTTCATTCCTTATTTTGCTTCCTGAGGGTTGTAACTTTTTTTTTTTTGTATAAAAGACAACTCCCGCACAAGGAATAAATCCTGTGTCGCGGGGGACTTTACAAACATACATGAAACGGACACAAATAACACCCAGACTCAGAACAACAAGTTGTGGATCACACAAAGTGTTGTCCTACGTGGGATTTGAACCCACGACACTTGGCGAAGTAGGAAACGGCGTGGTGACCGTTAAACCACTAGGCCAAACGTCCAGTCAAACGTTTTAGAATGAGGGTATCCGAATTATTGAAATGAGGGTATCCGAGTAATAAAAGATTTACCCCTACTTTACCGATAAATTATGCAGAGCCAACCAATAAAAAGACGGTACTTGGCTATGCTCTGACACTAGTGGGAGTATATTTGTTCTGGACACTTGTTGTTGGCCAGCGCGGCGGCGGCGGTCGGTGAGGATGTGTTTCTGTATCTTGTCGTTTAATTTTAGGTATTTCGTTGTGAACTGCTTAGTGTTTTAATTATGAGTGTAAGAGCTGAGGTTGGGCTACCTCCAATCTGACACTTTTATTAAACTCTCCCTTCTAGTTTCTAGAAACTTACAAATATCCTTTCTTACTGGGTACTTGCAATAAGCATTAGCTGCCAAAATATCAATTCATGCATCCCCAGCGGTTTAGGCTCTGCGTTGATGACTCTGTCAGTAAGAACAAGTCATTTTATATGTACGGACTAGCTAAGCGCCGCGGAGTTACCCGTGGGGCTCAGATAGTCAAAAAGGTAGCCTAAGTTTCCTTATATCATCAGCTATTTGCCAATGAAGGCCCTGTTAAAATCGGCCCAGCCAATCCAAAGATTAGCCGGGACAAACAGACAGTCAAAAAAATGATTTTATTTATGCAAGTACCGTAAATAAATAATGCGAAATTACAACCAGACACTTCAATTTTAATTATTTGTATAGACATCTGCCAACCCTGCTTTGTTACACGCTGAACAATGAGAGCGACAGTTACCTCGTGGTGTTGGCAATACGCAGATTTAATAAATTAATTTCTGCGGAGATCGGACGCGATGTGGTCTGATAAGTATTGCAATTAAATGTTCATTGTGCAAACACACTACCTATTGCACTTCTAAAACAGCCGTGTGACGGACACTGTTGTCGGTGTTGATTATATTTTTAAATAGTAGAAGCCAAAATGAATATACTCTGCCTCATAGAAAGAATGGTAGTCACCATATTCTTTGAGCATGTGGACAATGCAGTATGGGCACTGGGTACCCACACTATGACTCTGATGCTTTTTTACGCCCGGGATCTTAGTGCGCTGCTAGTGAGTTCCAGGTTTAAGCTGCTCGGCAGTTTAAACCTGGATGCAGGATGGAAAACCGAACCGTTTAGTTCGGAGCGATCCAAATAGAGACACCACAGAACACTTTACTCAGAGACGTGAAGTGTCTGTTTGTAATATTAAAATAACCGCTTTTTACTAAATGCATATTTATTATTATTTATTATTTATGTATACGCGGTACATGTACTAAAATATAATTTTTTTTCAAATTTTGTCTTGTCCGTCTGTCTGTTCTGGCTAATCTCTGGAACCGATTTTGACGGGACTTTCATTGATAGGTATATATTATATATATATATATATATATATCATTCAGATGATATAAGGAGTAACTTAGGCTACTTTCTTTAGACTACCTTCGCCCTGCGGTTTTACCCGGGGTACGACAATAACCGCGGGTAACACCGCGGGGTTCAGCTTGTAGTGACACACGTGCACGACGCGACCGGGACGAAACCGCTGTGTATGCAATAAGCGAGACGGACCTCAGTCGTCACCCCTCAGGCACGATGCTCACGCGCGTACATAGTCGCGATTAATATGTAATAATCCTAAATACACACATCAAAAGTGTCTAGGGATCAACATATGTGTCTAGGGATCAACATATATTTTTGCAATAACTTTGCTCCTGATTGATATTAATTAAAATTTTCTTTAAGGATTCATCAAATAAAGTGTTTTCGTTTGTCACAGTAACGATAAACCAAGTCACCTTTGCATTAATAAAGAAATTTGAACCATTTTCCTAATAAAAGGATTTTTGACATTTGAACCACTAACATTAAAGTTCGAAAAAAAGACTGAAATAACAGTTTTCTTTAAAATTTTATTAGGTAACTTAAACAATTAATAATCCGTGTTTCTACCGCGAACACTAACACAAGAACATCGGTTTGGCATACTCAAAATGAGTTCATCCAAATCACGCTGTGGAATGGCCGCCCATGTTCGTTGCAACAACAAAAAAAGGTCTTCTTGCTACTGGATACCCTCCATATTCGGCAGAGCTCTTCTCTGTAGCATATCCCATGCATGCTCAATCGGGTTCAAGTCTGGCGACTGAGCAGGCCAGGGCCAAAGCCACATCTCAATCTCAAGAAATCCGCATAAAAATGCTTGATCCCTAGACACTTTTGATGTGTGTAAGTTATGTACTTGTAGAACAGAAATAAATAAGTTTCATAAGCAAGTGAAGTGTTATTCAATGAACTTTGCCTAATAATAAAGTTCCTTCATGACACACATTTGAAATGCCAGAGGTCTTCTAAGAACCTGCGATTGAAAGTACCAAAACATTCTACCAATTTTTAAACTAACTCATTTTCCGTAGAAGCTGTGCATTTATGGAATGCATTACCGATCTCTATCAGACGTGCCCAATCTGCTACCATTACCACTTTTTTATTTATTTTCTTGTATTATTATTTATTAAATTTGTAAAAATTTTGTTATACACGTAAAACATTGTTTTTTTTTTTTTTTGGTCTTTTTCATACTTAAATACCCTGCACCGGCTTAGAATGAAACTTGTCCATCCAAAGGTTGCCTGGAAGAAATTGCTGTTAGCGATAAAGCCGCCCGATGTACATCACATTTTCGTTTTTTTTTTGTTAATTAGGATTGTATATTGTTTGTAAACCTTGGTTGATAGATAATACTTTATTTGCACAATAAAGTATTATCTATCTATCTATATTCCAATCTCTTTTAATACCTTATGATTTACAGCTAAAGGAAGTAATTTTTTAGTTGAAACTTCAATAATATTTATAAGTTTATTCATCGTTTTAAGCATACATGCGCACGCGCATCGAATACCAATCACAGGCCCACACCACGTGTTTGTGCGATATTTGTACTCGACCTTGCATTGTCTTCTCCGAGTGTTTATACAGCGTGTATTATAACAAGGTTTGACTGTTATGTCATTATAATTCAAATTTTATTGCTAAACGTCAAAGTGGCTGTACGCGATACAGTATTAAAACGTAAATTAAATTTGTTAACGTTGTAAGATTGACATAGTAAATAATGGAGTCGTATCGGCACGTTTTCTATCGCTCTGTACGTTGTTATCTCGCACTTTGTAAAACCTTCATATTTCTTACGATAATATAATATTTGGTAAGTTTAAAACCATAAAATACTTTATTTGCTCTCCTGACCCACACAGTGGCAGTTTCGGTATATTTTTTATGAAATATTTAGGCGTGTTGTCGCTTTAGTGAAGCCAATTTAGTGTTTTTATGATCTCAAAAATAAACTTGGACCTTAATTTCAAAGTTATTGAATTTTCATTATCTTGATAATTATCATCATCATCTCAACCAAAAGATGTCCGCTGTTGGATATAGGTCACTACTGTCCTACTACGGATTTGGAAACTGGATACAAGTGTCTAATCGAAAAGTCAATTAGATAAAATGCCGTTTGTCACATAGTTACGAATAAATATCTTCGTTTCTCAAATTGAACCTTTTTGTTTTGACATCTCTATCCTAAAACTTTTTATAAAAAAAAACCGACTTCCAAAAAACATCCAACGAAAACAACAAAAACACTAAAAAGCGTAAAATAAACTGGCTCTTCATAAATTGCTATGTGCCAATACTTGTCCATACCTAATTCTTTATTCATTTAAATAGTAGTATTATTATGTGTGCTAGGTACCTAAAATCTGTTTGAAGTCGGCACCAAGCCAAATGTAATGGTAGTTACCATACAGATTTCTGTTACCGAGAACGTGGTCTACGGGCCCATAGGAATCGTGTCCAAGCTTAAATGTCGTGATGAAATAGAAGCAGGCGAGTTGCTTAAAGCAAAATACATTAAGGGGTTTGTCATCATAGCGCCGGTGTCATCAGCTCACCTAAATAACGTAAAATTATACAAGTAAAGGTCTATAGATACGTATGAAATTAAAAGAATTATCCTCCAACTCCTAACCGTTGAGGAGTTGTACCTTCCATCATCAGCTTACCTAAATAACTTGAAAATATACGACTAAAGATAACATACATACATATGACATTTAAAGATTTATCCTCCAACTCCTAACCGTTAAGGAGTTGTACCTTTCATTATCAGCTCATCATCATCAAATGATGACAACCAGACGCAAATACCGGAGTAACTTCAGAAAATATACGAAAAACATAATACGTGCCTGAAAAAAAGGGTTCCCCTCGATTTCTCTAGGATGCCATCATCAGATCCTAGTTTCCTTGTCATGGTACCACCGGCGGGACATCTCTTTTCCAACAAAAGAAGAATCATCAAAATCGGTTCATTAACGACGAAGTTATCCGCGAACACAAATAAAAAAAAATAAAAAACAATAATATACGGTCGAATTGAGAAACCTCCTCCTTTTTTTAAGTCGGTTAAAAATGAAATCGGTTAATCTATATAAATAAAATTGAAGTGTCTGTTTGTAATTTTTAATGAACCTTTCACTAAATGCATGTTAAAGTATCTAAAGTATGGTACTGACAAAAAGCAATTTTTGTCTGTCTGTTTGTTTGTTCCGGTTAATCTTTGGAACGGATGAACCGATTTTGACGGGACTTTCACTAGGCGTAATCTTGCATTACTAGTTAAACCACTCTGTATACAGTTAGATGGTGTTCACTGTAATGCTCACGTACAGCCAATTGTCTTCGCAGGGTATATACTTAAGTGACATAATGTTAGTCGTGAGATGAATGTTGTTCAATATCGACAGTTTTTGTTACCATTTGTTACGTAACGTAACGTTCGCTGCCGGTAACGAAATAGGCTCGGGTTTCGACGCGAAACTGTTCTCTTTGTTACCTAAATGCTCAGATCAATAAGTTTGTATTTCTTTATCGACCTGAGCCTAAATGATTATGATGTTGTCTATTTCTAGTGGCCATTTATTGATTGTATAAACAACAGTGTCCGAATGGTCAGAGATTAATAATCTGAAGTGTCAGCATTCATCCCGTGGGTGACGTAAGAGTCCACTAAGATAAACTTGAGACAAGCTCTATACTAACTCGTGTGGCGAGCGTGGTTATAGTAACAGTGACCTGTTAAAGGCTTGTAATAAGAATAATAAATATTTCGGAGATATACACAACGCCATCTAGTCCCAACTAGACAACTGATACAAATACATATATACTTTATTTTTTTGTAAATACATACATATTATACATAGAAAACACCCAAACTCCGTAACAAATATTTGTAGATCATACAAACATTTGGTCCGACCCGGGAATCGAACCCGAGACCTCATGATCAGCAGTCGCACACGCCATCCGCGAGACCAACGAGGCAGTCGATATGAATACGAAATGATAATTGATTGTTTGTATTTATTTGGTTTTCTTTTGAAGAAGTTTGCGATAGAACAATACGTAATAATAGATGTAAATATACATCACGCAATCAAAGCTTTCAATCAATTAAATCAATTTGACAGCACGATGACCTAGTTAGTGGTAGAAGCAGTCGATACGCCGCTTTTTACTGCACTGACTGCTGTGGGTTTAAACCTCACATGGAACAACACTTTGTGTGATCCACAAATTGTTGTTCCGAGTCTGGGTGTTCTTTGTCCATTTCATGTATGTTTGTAAAGTCCCCCGCGACAGGAGATGGATATTCCTAATGCGGAGTTGTGTTTATGAATAAAAATGTGAAACAAGGGCGGGTGCACACAGCTTCATCATCACTATACACCATTAGTTTTTAATTACCAGAGAAAAAATAGGGGCAGATACAGAATGTATGTACTTACATAAAACACCATAACAGAAATGCCAAACAAACAAAACAACAAAGTTATTAACGTTTTTAAAATCACAAAATACGTCCATAATTTTTGGACACCATGTAATAATTACGCACGTAGTGTACCTAACATATCGGTCAATGAATATTTTTATTCTTTCGCGCTCACAGCGGGCCCGGGCGACGATAAGTTTAATATTATTATTGCATTGCAGCGACTTCAAATACAACTGTTCTAGGTTTATGGTTAAATAGTTAAAATCCCTCATTATACTAGTTTGATCGTAATGGTAGTAAGATCAGAGTATTTAAGCAAGTTTGGTTGAACTGAGTACCTAGTAAAGTAGGTATCTACCTACTTAACAAAGTTTCTCAATCAATCACTCAATTTTATGTTCGATACACCCGAGAAGCCAGCCTTTAAAATGGGCAAACACAAAATCCCTACGTACCTACCAATGTTTTATCCGAAACTGTTTTATTATTATTTAGTTTTAATTTTAAGTAATCAACTGGCAGCTAGGTACTACAGTACTTAAGTATTTCATACATACCACTACAAATGCTTTAATTGTTGCAAACACAAACACACTATTAAATTCACTTTTAAACTTTCACTTCACTCCACAAGTACCTAAAAGTCCACAGGAGTTAATCGGGAGACTGTTTACACTAAACCTGTGTTAGATTCTGGGAGTAAGGATAAAGTAAGGATTCCTCATTGACCACCAATGTTCGTTGTGATGGTTGAACAGTCCTATCCTTGTAAATAAACGTTGTCGTGTACGACGTGTCGGTATCACAGAAATGTACGTAACGACGTCAAAATCAAAACTGCAATTTTATTCGGGACCTCTTCCACCCGCGCGGGCGGTGTTTTCATTCATGTGCCCGGCCGCTGCGCCGGCGATCGCAAACCCCCGCATCCCACAGCCCCGCAGCAAGGACATTGACCGTATTGAATTATATCATACGTTATGAACAAATATTTGGTGGTTTTAAGGATAAAATTAACACATTGTTTTTTTTTTTGTTTTAATTACATGGATGTGCTCAGTATCGAATACCGAATACCAGATTTTTTTTCTCTGGTAATTAAAAACTAGTCGTGTATAGTATAAAACAAAGTCGCTTTCTCTGTCCCTATATCCCTATGTCCCTATGTATGCTTAAATCTTTAAAACTACGCAACGGATTTTGATGCGGGTTTCTTTAATAGATAGAGTAATTCGAAGGGAAGGTTTTTATGTATAATAAATGCATAATATAGTATGGAAACACTGTTAATTATCGAGGTTTCTAATGTGATGTAGCAAATAAACACATTTTTTTGCGCTTACATTGCAAACGCTGGTTGCACCCTACGAGATAGATCAAAATAATGTACTACAGTATTGTACACCTTAAAAAAGTACTACAAAAAAGTCCGCGACGGTATATGCCTACCTCGTAGGGATAACCCACAACAACCATTTTTAATTCCTTTCTTTTTACGAGAAATAATTTTGCATTGCAGTTGACACCACCTATTAAGGTCCGTTCACACAGACCGACTCGGAGAGGAGAGCAGATTTTTATCACATTGGAAACAGAGATTTAAGTAATTGTAGTAAGGTTTATTTTTGCATGTGCACTTCTTTTGTCATCAAGTATGCTTGATCGCACTTAGTGTGAAATAATAAGAGGAGCCGACCGGCTCCGATTGCGTGCTCTTTGTCGCTCGCGCAACAGCCGATCGGCTCTGATTCTCTTCCACAGTCGGTCTATGTGCAATAGTTGGCGGCTCCGCTCCGGCCAATTCTAAGCGTATACGATCCGGTCTGTGTGAAAAGAAAAATGCGAGCCGATGCTCTCCGGCCGGTCTGTGTGAACGGACCCTTACGGTACCTATATGGAAATTAGAAACAGTACTACCCTCTCACAGAAGACCCACCTAAACCGGCAGCATTCCTGCTTCGTGTTTTGTTGTGAGTGTGAGACCGGAGGCCCAATGATGCAGAAGCATCTCAATAGGCCGCCCGCCATAGTGTGGGTCACCATACTTCATTGTCTGCATTCAAGTGCTTCGATTTGAACAAGCTGTCACACGTTAAACCCGGTAAAGGTTTAAGGAATGAAGGTTTAATTTATTTTCGCTATGTTTGCGCAGGAACATTTCTACAAATATTTACCTAATTACTAGTTTTTAGGTCTTAATTAGTTTGATAGGTATTTTGAAAACATGTACTTCTAACCCCGTATTTGTTCTACATGCCTTTCTGGTCAGTGCCTTGCTCTGAAGCGTTTTTTTGTGACATAGTAGAAACGGATAGGCTGTTGTCTGATATTGCAAACTCTCCAACATAACTCACATGCGGTTAAAACTAAAGATGAGCTTTCCATCAGGCAGAGTAGAATGACTGGCAGGCTCATACATAAAAAAAAAATGGCAGTCATAAGGACTGGCTATAGAAGTAAAAATTTATAACTTAGATTGTTATTTCTAAAATTAATGTGTAAAATTAAAAATTTCATAATGTTTAAATTAAAATTATCAACATCAAACATTAGCATGTCAGTGACGCAAACCCATAATTTTTTCCCTACCAAAAAGTGCTCAACGCGGCCAAAGAAGTTTTTTGACGTCAGCATGTCGGTGACGCGGTGACGCAAACCCATAATTTTTTCCCCTACCAAAAAGTGCTCAACGCGGCCAAAGAAGTTTTTTGACGTCAGCATGTCGGTGACGCGGTGACGCAAACCCATAATTTTTTCCCCTACCAAAAAGTGCTCAACGCGGCCAAAGAAGTTTTTTGACGTTAGCATGTCGGTGAAGCGGTGACGCGAACTCATTAGATTTCCTCCCACAAAAAAGTGCTCAACGCGGCCAAAGAAGTTTTTTGACGTCAGCATGTCGGTGACGCGGTGACGCGAACTCATTAGATTTTCTCCCACCAAAAAGTGCTCAACGCGGCCAAAGAAGTTTTTTGACGTCAGCATGTCGGTGACGCGGTGACGCGAACTCATTAGATTTTCTCCCACCAAAAAGTGCTCAACGCGGCCAAAGAAGTTTTTTGACGTCAGCATGTCGGTGACGCGGTGACGCGAACTCATTAGATTTCCTCCCACCAAAAAGTGCTCAACGCGGCCAAAGAAGTTTTTTGACGTTAGCATGTCGGTGAAGCGGTGACGCGAACTCATTAGATTTCCTCCCACCAAAAAGTGCTCAACGCGGCCAAAGAAGTTTTTTGACGTCAGCATGTCGGTGACGCGGTGACGCGAACTCATTAGATTTCCTCCCACCAAAAAGTGCTCAACGCGGCCAAAGAAGTTTTTTGACGTCAGCATGTCGGTGACGCGGTGACGCGAACTCATTAGATTTTCTCCCACCAAAAAGTGCTCAACGCGGCTTAAGAAGTTTTCACTTCAAAAACTTGGAATTTCAACAATTCACTTTCTTCCTTCGCAAGGCTGACAAAAGTAGACTTATCTGATCTGTGTAATGGAGTGTTTAATATTGTTTGTTTGTTCACAGGGGTGCTGAACTCGGCGACGTGAGCCTGCTGCGACGGATGCCCAACGTGGAAGTGCTAGCGCTCAGGTAACTTTTGACACTTTTTCCCAATGCTGGGCAAAATATATCTTGAATGACAATAGTTTGTCCATTATAGTGTCAAATACACACATCAAAAGTGTCTAGGGATCAACATATGTGTCTAGGGATCAACATATATTTTTGCAATAACTTTTCTCCTGATTGATATTAATTAAAATTTTCTTTAAGGATTCATCAAATAAAGTGTTTTCGTTTGTCACAGTAACGATAAACCAAGTCACCTTTGCATTAATAAAGAAATTTGCCATTTTCCTAATAAAAGGATTTTTGACATTTGAACCACTAACATTAAAGTTCGAAAAAAAGACTGAAATAACAGTTTTCTTTAAAATTTTATTAGGTAACTTAAACAATTAATAATCCGTGTTTCTACCGCGAACACTAACACAAGAACATCGGTTTGGCATACTCAAAATGAGTTCATCCAAATCACGCTGTGGAATGGCCGCCCATGTTCGTTGCAACAACAAAAAAAGGTCTTCTTGCGACTGGATACCCTCCATATTCGGCAGAGCTCTTCTCTGTAGCATATCCCATGCATGCTCAATCGGGTTCAAGTCTGGCGACTGAGCAGGCCAGGGCCAAAGCCACATCTCAATCTCATGAAATCCGCAAAAAAATGCTTGATCCCTAGACACTTTTGATGTGTGTATATTAAGCGCATTACGTTCAGTTCATGTCATGTCATCAGTTATGTATTTTACTTGAAATTCATATATAATCCTAATATAATACGTACCTTGGCTACCTTTATTGGATACCCATAAGGGATACATGGTTGCCTGTAAGATATTGCCTTTGGGCGATAAGGCCGCCGATTGTACCTCCTAGTTTTGTGTTACCTAACTTACCTATGTAATTAATGTGGTGTACAATAAAGTGATTATACTCTATGAAAGTATATAAAACTCAGTTCAAAGATTTTGCATTGAGGCAAACAAAAAGACGACACATGCGGTGACGTACATAACATGTGTTAAATAATAAAAACAGACAGACAGACAAAAATTGGTAAAAAATATATTTTGTTATATGCATTTAGTAGAAAGCGGTTACTTTAAATTTAGAAACGGACACTCCAATTTTATTTATTTGTATAGATATGTATGATATAACTAAGTTTATTAAAACGGTTGGACCAGCTAGAACGACCATATCAACGTAAAATGACAGTGTTCGTGCTGTCGTGTTTCGTTGGTGAGTGAGAAGCACCACTAGTGCCACTAGGCCGCCATGGTGTGGGTCACCTGTGTGGGTCACCAGGCAGCATTGTTGCATTGTCTGCACAAGCAATGCGTATGGTGACCACTACTCTTGAATTCGGCTTATGCTTTCCATCAGGCAGAGTAGAGTCACTTTGGCAAGCTCATACATACAAGAAATCAACAGTCTGGTTATCATAGTACAGGTTTTTTTTAATGTAATAGGCGGCAAACGAGCAGACGTATCGCCTGATGTCGCAACACCAGAGGCGTCACAAGTGCGTTGCCGGCTTTGGGGGATGGGGAGAGGGAAGGGAGGGTAGGGGTTGGACGTTCTGTATAGTTCAGGATCATGTGACCGTGTGTCAGATGAGTGTCAGCTCATTATTATTTGATGAACGTACCTGAAGGTCAATGAAACTGCGGACTAAAGCTAGTCTAAAGTAATGATCGCCGGTAATTTCCCAGAGGTCAGGTTCACTTCGACCTTAGTGTATTAAAATATAAATAACCCTTGTACGCCTACGATATGTACTTTGTTTTAACAGCTGTGTTTTATGGTCGTAATTTTATTACAGGTTATTATTGCCGTTGTAATATTTAAGCTATCTTCAGATCGACGTACACGTCAAAAGGAGGTTAATGTTTTTTAGCTAACATCAAAAAAAGAGATCAGAATAATTTATAAAAAAATCAAGGTAGTACTCGTAGAGCCACGCTGATTTCAGCACGAACGGGCCGGCTCGACCGGGGCGGTACTACCCTCGCACAGAAAATCAACGTAAAATGACCACGTTCGTGCTGTCGTGTTTCGTTGATGAGTGCGAGACCGGAGGCCCAATAATGCAGAAGCATCACTAGCCCGCCATAGTGTGGGTCACCATTCTGCATGGTTGCATTGCTTGCATTCGCAGTATGGTTACCACCGCTCTTGGATTCTGCTTAAGCTTTCTATCAGGCAGAGTAGTCATTTTCGCAGGGCCATACATAAAGACAGATTCACTGACTGATCTATCAACACATTCAACACACACTCACCTGAAACCGCTTTACAAACATACATGTAACGGACACAAAGGACACTCAGACTCAGAATAACAATTTGTGGATCACACCAAGTGTTGTCCCATGTGGGATTTGAACCCACAACACTTCGCGCAGTAGAAAGCCGCGTGGCGACCGCTTAAACCACTAGACCAACCGTGTAGTCAAATTATATTATAGGTATTAGGTATGTACACGAGTATTGCATGTATTACTCGAAACAAATAACAATAGCAAATATCAATATAAAAGTATTGTATTGCGTCCTTCCTTTCGCAGCACATCAGTCGAGCACGACTTCTTACTTGATGGGTACCCAGCTAAATCCACCATGAGAAGTATTCGACTACCTCAGTCAGAATAAGGTATCGGGTTGATTTTCGGATCTGCGCATATCTGTTTCGGAGCTGGAGTGTTTCGTAAAAAATATGTACATACGTGGGCTGTTCCAAAAATAGTTTGTGAAATGAAAAATTGTTAGAATATAAAAAACTATTTTACTATTTACAGCTTTTGCTTAAAATAACCCCTTCCAATCCCGGCAACCCCAATGCACTTATGCATTCGGATGAACCAGCTTTCAAAATATTTAAAATACGTGTCTTGCAGGGAGGTCGAAAAATAAATTAGCAGTAGCTGCAGTACATTTTCGGCCACGAAGAATTTGTTGTTGTCAAGTAGTTAATAGTTCTAGCAGCTGTGTGAGCGGGCGCGTTAACTTGGTGAAAAAGAATGCCACGGACGACGCTCCTTGGGCGCTCGCTATCCAACTCCCGGAAAGTTTGAGGCAGACAAACGTAAGACCCAAAAACGTGATACACGGTCAATGAGTTAGATTTACATCAATTTTAAGTACATAATAAAATAAAACATATTTATTCGTACAATAAAAGCCCCAAATTCAAATAAAAACGTGATTTTGAAATCGATCCACGGTCGATACAATCGGTATTAACACAATGTGTATTGTGTTAAGATTAGATGCGCCCGCGCACTCACGCTCTCACCTCGCTGCCTCAATGTAAGCGTTACCTACTGAACATGTTTGATGTATATCGGACATGTTGGTGAGCTGTCGATTGATCTTTGTTCTAGAATTTGTGTCGAATGATATACTCATCTCCTTCCTAGTCTTTAGTATTTATCATTTAATATGGTTACAACAACCGCGGGTAAACCTCGGGGCGAAGCTAGTTAATATAAAGTAGCATAAGTTATTCCTTATATCATCGGCTATCTGCCAGTGAACCCGTCAAAATCGGTCCATCCATTCCAAGCATTCCAGAGATTAGCCGGCACAAACTGACTGACAAACATTTTGAAAATTTGTTTTTGAATGATACAATATACCTACACTTTTATATTCATTTAGTAAAAAGCTGTTAATTAAAAATTACAAACAGACACTTCAATTTTATTTATTTGTATAGACTTTTCTTTAGTTACGTAAAACAACAGCTAGAAAAAAGTATATGGTCAGTTTGATATGCAACATCAAGCCAATTAAAGGTGTTTGCGGATTGCAACAAAATAATTAAATAAAGGTTCTTAAACACTTACCAGCACGACACTAATAAATGCCATCATTGCAAAAAATAAGATTTAGCAAGCACACTGCGTACAACATTGATTTTAGTGTTAGCTTTTGACCGCGGCTCTGTGTGTGTCGGATATTATTCTGATGTATGAGCTATATTACTGTAAAGTTTCATATAAATCCGTTCAGTAGTTTTTGCGTAACAACATCCAAACATCTTCACAAACTTTCGCATTTAGAAATATTAGTAGGATTTTTATAGTTTTTTGTGATATCGTTTTTTCCGCTACAGGTCTCCGTGGGTGGCGGTAGGCACTTTACCTTCAGGTGACATCATATTAAAGAAATAAACAAAAATTTTAACACAAAGAAACGACTTCAAGAACTGTACCAAATTGAAATGGGACCACCCGGGAAGCACCAGCTTTCAAATAAAAAAAGAATCATTAATCGGTTCACTCAGTCATAGTCAATAGATTCGAATTGAGAACCTCCTCGTTTTTTGAAGTCGGTTAAAAAGTTATAACTGCCATCAGTAAATAAGTAGGTATCCTGGCGCAGAACGAAATCCAATAAGCGGCCTTGTCGCAGGGCGCAGGGGTCGTGACCCGTCTGCCTTCGCCAGACAAGACAGGCATCTCTATAGCTCCATATCCAATTACATTATCTTATCTGCAACGTGTTGCTTACAGACTTACACACCCTTACACACATTAGAGGGTAGTTGATACGAGATAATGCGTTTAGTTTCCTTTAATAATTTAATATTATGAGCGTATTTGAATAAGCTTACTAAAAAGCCTCAACGAATGGTTTTAATCTCGTTTTCCTATGATTGAAAATATTAAGGATTAGCTTTGGCCCCCGCCCCGAAAATTGATTACCGTATCCGATATGGTAATCATTTTTCGGGTTAATATTATAGACTATGACAGTCTAAAATAATGTGGCTTTCTAATAGTAAAATCATTTTCAAAATCGGTTCAGTAGATCCTTCGTCAACCTCACAAACTTTGCCTCTTGATAATAATTGTAATAAAATGTTAAGATACAGTTTGGGAAACTCCTTTATTAATAACTGCAAGGCATAAGGACTTTGCTAAACTGTTAAATTTTAATAGTTTTTGGTCTCTGTCGTAAAGTTATGTCGGAAAATGATTATATTGAAGCCAATTTCTAAGATACGACACATTTATGCTTTCTGCCGTCGATGTTACTCGTAAAACCAAATACATAATATAAAAGGAACGTTCGTAACCCACGCTCGCAATGTTCTAGTAGAATAGGTGTCTGCCCGCCCGGCCCGGTGTGGGTTACGACACATATTGACTGTCGCATATCACCCCCGCTGTACGAGAGTCTACTCGCAATTTCGCAGTAATTGGGTTTAGCTTTTCTCTAATCTCTATTTCTTCAGACGCCAGTGTGAGTTACACTTCGAGGTCTCGTGTTTAAAATTTAATAAAAAAAAAACTTCGTTTAAAAAAACCGACTTCAAAAACTAAAAAGTATAAAATAACCTAATTTGTATGGGCTACCTATTCATAGGCTTGAAGTCGGGGCCAAGCCAAATGTAATAGTAGGTACCACACTCGCTATATTTCGACGTCACCGACGCTTCGGTTGTTTTGTTCAACGCGAAGAGCAGCTATCCCGCTCAAGGTCACGCGCGGCGATTGCGGTACCTACTATTACATTTTGGCTTGGCCCCGACTTCAAACCTATGAATAGGTAGCCCATACAAATTAGGTTATTTTATACTTTTTAGTTTTTGAAGTCGGTTTTTTTAAACGAAGTTTTTTTTTTATTTTTCGCTTTTTAGACTTTCTCAAGTCTCTCATCATCGTTTCATGTAAAATTTATTGATGTCTACAGAATATGAAGCAATGCAGACAATTGCTCTTAACTTCATTGCAGGCGCTCACGTAAATTTGAGGGTTTCTTTCGATTTCCTTGGGATCCCATCATCAGATCCTGATATGGTGGCCATGGGACCACATGGGGAGCATACCCACCCTTTCGAATACAAAAAGAATTTTCAAAATCGGTCCACAATTGACGGAGTAATCGATGTACATACATAAAAAAAAAAAAATACCGATGAAATTGAGAACCTCCTCCTTTTGGAAGTCGGTTAAAAACATGTTACACGAAAATTTATGGAAAATATAATCATTTATGTAAATATAAATAAATATAAATAATTATTTTGGACATTTTGGACACAACGCCATCTAGTCCCAAGCTAAGCAGAGCTTGTGTTATGGGTACTAGATAACTTATACAAATACATATATACTTTTTTTTTGTAAATACATACATATTATACATAGAAAACACCCAAACTCCGAAACAAATATTTGTAGATCATACAAACATTTGGTCCGACCCGGGAATCGAACCCGAGACCTCATGATCAGCAGTCGCACACGCCAACCGCGAGACCAACGAGGCAGTCGTATTATGTAAGTCGAGTCATATGACCTGCACTGCATCACTCTCGTTGTAAAGGTGTCCATGAAACCTGCAGCATCGTCTCTGCATTGCAACTAGGACCTCCTTTGCACCAATAACGAACAGGAGCAGGAGTTGAGAGTCACCATCTTTAGGTATCCCTATCGGTAATCAATTTCTGCAAATCATTGAAAAGATCATGTGGATTTGAAGAAATTAACTTCGTTAAACAAATGATCTGTTAACAATAGTGTCAACAGGTCAGTCTTCCACGATCGATTGTTTACAATTCCCGACATTGCAACCACATTGTAGTGAAACCGAAGACAATTGCCACTTCACGGAAACTCTGCACTTCCATTGTTCGAAGCGGTGACACAAAAGACATGGTGCCATATCTAATTCTGAGTAAACGGGTTCAGTTAACCGCGAATTGAATTAAAACTGTGACAGTTGTTCAATTTTACCTACATTCTGGTTATTGTGCCACTTCTGGGGGCAGGCACTGAACTCTTCACTAATCGCAACGCCGCGCCATCGCGACCGAGTTGATATAAACAGAGAATTCTGAACTCATACCACATCCCTTGTTTTCAGAGGCTTCAGTACGTATAAGCCGACACTTTAACTTTACCTGGGATTTCCCGGGTGTCATAACTTTGTTTTTTCGTGGGTTACTGCTGTCGAGCCTGGTGTCCAGGAGTTACAGTACATTCATAGTATAGTTTGTATTTAGGATATATCGTATTATCATGGACAATCAGTGTGTGCGAAACAAGTTTCCGCCATTGCGGCAGAGCGGCAAGGACGCCCGCTAATCAGAGCGTTCAGCTCATACGCCAGGAAGCGTTGCCCAATCACGCGCGGTCACCTTCTGTTATTTGCCAAACACGACCCCGACCGCTGTGCTTTCCATCCTTGTTTGAACAGTAGGTGTCACTCTAAAGAATACTACGATGTAGTATTTAGAGGTATATTGGTGGAGAGATGAAGAAAGAAGAGTTGGGTTAGAAGAATGAGTAGAATCAAACAGTGGTGGTCACCATCCTCATTGTGAATGCGGAGCAACATGGTGACCCACACTATGGTAGCCTAGTGAGATGCTTTATCACGCCCCGGTTGAAGAACCAGAGATCATAGAGGGAGGGAGTATGACATATATGGATAATTTCATTATTAATTTCTCTATGGCATGGGACGAGCTGCCCAGTAAACTGACGGTAAATAACCATCCCCACCCATGAACGTCTGCAAAAGAAAAATAAAAGGTGTTGTTTCTGAGTGAAATATTGAGGAAGTGGAAAGGGAAGTTCTGGTACCGTTACTCATTCGGACAAAAGCAACGGCCAAGTTTTGCCAGCTATCCGACTAGCGAAATAACCTTTTGCGCGTATGTATATTTCTAAATACATGTGTATTGCAGGTAGGTAACATCCATTTATAGAACAAACTAGCTGAGCCCCTTGGTGTGACCCGCGGTAAAACAACAAACGTGGGTAACGCCGCGGGGCAAAGCTAGTCTAGTCTTAGTTACTCTTTATATCATCAACTATTTGCCAATGAAAGTCCCGTCAAAATCGATCAAGACGTTTCTGAGATTAGTTGTAACAAACAGACAGACAGAGAAAAATTTAAAACCATACATTTTTAGTGTTCCGTGTCAAAGGCAAAAACGGAACCCTTATAACTGTAACTTCTAAAATAAGAGAATGATGAAACAGAAAAAAAATATGATGTAAATTACCATGCAAACTTCCACCGAAAATTGGTTTGAACGAAATCTAGTAAGTAGTTCTTTTTAATACGTCATAAATCTTTAACTGCAATTTACCTTTCATTCAATCAACACAAATATAAAAAATATATTATGTTACTTGCTGCTGCGGAACCCTTCATGGGTGAGTCCGACTAGACTAGACACAGGAAATATTCAAAAGTTTAAAGTTTATCAAAAATTTAATTTGAGTATAAATCTGAAAATATTGATTGTGGAGTAAAAAAAGTGCGAGAACCAAAGTTGAAGAAAATAAATTCCACCCATTACGATTTTTTTGATAAACTTGATAGTATAGCTCTGCAAATATTGATCCTAGCGTAGAAATGATAATGACCAAACTTGTGAGAAATTAAATTTCCAACAACTTTGGATACTGCCATTTTTGCTCTAAACTTGAAAATTAACGAGCTATTTCAGAAAAACGAATTTTTTTTACTTTAAAACAAGATGGCGGCGAACCCTCTACCTGGATTAGTTCGAAAATCGAGATTTATACTTCCAACCACCCATCCCGACGTTTAAAATAAAAATCGCGCCCGGAATGTTTTCTATTTAAATGTCTGCCCCGACTGGACTAGCGGTCGGAGCCGCGGGCAACAGCTAGTTGAGAATATTTCT
Source organism: Diaphora mendica (assembly GCA_949125395.1). Lineage (NCBI taxonomy): Eukaryota > Metazoa > Arthropoda > Insecta > Lepidoptera > Erebidae > Diaphora > Diaphora mendica. The sequence goes on from OX421310.1 coordinate 59,274,483, forward strand.
AATGTAATACGAATGTCTAAAAGTGAATAGTCCTTGTAGCTTGAAGTGCAACGCGTGCTCACAGTTGCGAAGGTTGTTAACAAGGGGCCTGTTGTTTTTTGGAGCGAGAATTCGCGATTTTATTGGGAAATCGTTTATCGTAATCGTGCGAGTACGTTTAGCCAGTTATTTATTAAAGACATTCGACACAGACTTACTTCTCGCTGCCCTCTGCCTCACACTTCTATATGACTTAAAAAAAAAAATGAAACTAATGTTATTCTTATTGTACAGTTAGATTTTTCCAGAACAGTTTCAGAAACTTTTTACTTGAAACTTGTATATTCTATATGGATGTGTATGTATACTCTTTTATGTTTGGACCTGCCAAAATGACTCTACTCTGCCTGATGGAAAGCATAAGTAGAATCCAAGAGTGGTGTTCACTATACTCATTGCGAATGCAACAATACAGCATGGTGACTCACACCATGACGGCCTAGTGATGCTTCTGCATCATTGGGCCTCCGGACTCGCACTCACCAACAAAACACGACCGCTGTTATTTTACGTAGATCTTCTGTACGAGGGCTACCCCCGTACAGAAGATTTCGCTGTACATATAAAATGTCTGACTGACCGATTTATCAACAAGAAGCCCAAACCGCTGGAGCCACATTTTAGCAAAAGTTTTAATACTAAAGGGGATAGGATAATAATTGTACGGAAATATGTCGTTTTAAAAGTTAGAAACAAGAAATACCAACAATTAGATGTTCTAATCATTAGAATTCAGTAGAATCTAATGTGTAGTTGTTACGATTCCAGTATCAACAAGATCCGAACGCTAGTAGACTTCGCGGGATGTCGCCGGCTGCGGGAGTTGTACGTGCGCAAGAACGAGATCGGGGACCTCAGCGAGATCAGACACCTGCGGAGACTGCCGGACCTCACGTCGCTGTGGCTCGACGAGAACCCCTGCACACAGGTTCCAGAGTGAGTCCCTCGTTAAGGATATTAAAACACTCTGTCTAACAATACCATTATTTTTGGACCCTAGGGTTTTTAACCGTCAAATGATTTCTAAAACTCTGTTTCAAAATACCTGCAGATCTGCTTTTACCCTGAGTGTCTATTGTTAAACAATTCCAGATAACTTATAAATTGATATATCTTTTTGATACGAAGCAACACACTTCAGCTCCGCCTACAGAGTTTAGTAATAATATGAAACAGTACTAAGCAGAAGAATCTTCTGTCAAGTGTCTCTCTGCAATGAAGTAACAATCTATTTTTCTCCACCAATTCCAGATACAGAATGACAGTGCTGAGAAACTTGCCGAACCTGGAGAAATTGGACAACGTAGCCGTACAGCCAGATGAGGTAACTTTCCAGGCCACTGCAGCCCTATTTCACTTTCTTTCTTCCAAAGTAGAGTTGATATTTACATCTAGATTCATAATAGTCAATTGAGCAAAAAGACCTACATGATGTACCCACTGTGTTTGAAGTTCAAGTGACCTGTCCCTTTTCTGGAATGTTCCCCGTTCGTGTTTAACCAACAGTGGTTGTTTGCAGGTGCAAGAAGCGATGCGTCGCGGCGTGCACATTCCGGACTCCGACGACGAGGGTTATCCACAACAGGTTAGCGGTTCAAACAGTCTTTATTGAGTAGGCCCTATGACAGTACACTAAAATCTATACAATAGAATAGAGATGAGATGACCCTTAAGATTTAAGTGAAATGTCATAAGGAAGAGTGACCGAAATACATTATATCCTTGTACTAAACATAAAAGTACCTTCCTACATCATATTGTGGTGACGAATAACGCCAAGACGAGCCAAGCGAAGCGCAAGGGCACTGCCTATCTTTTCTCGAAGTGTTTTGTCGTTTTTTTGAACCCGTTCGTCCGTCACTTCGTCACTTCAGAAACTAAATATTCGTATAACACATTAGTTCAGAAACTAGATATTTGCAAACACAAAAGGCGATCGTTTCCCCTTCGTGACGGTGTGGTAGCGAAACGGCGAAGCCATACATTTTTACTGAGATGTAGAGTTTATGAAGTTAGGGTTGGTAGAGTTAGGGCGTATAGATTCAGAACCTTGGCTCTACATGAGATCTGATATCTTTTTCACATATGCAGTCATCTTGGCAACACTTTACATGAAAATGTTTTTGGTGGGATAAGAGTGTCACCACCCCTATTTACCCCATGGGTGTCGACACAGGCGACCAAGAGAGCAATAAGCTTTATATCACTGTAAACCCTACATCCTATACCTTCTGGCCATAAGAGGACAAAACCTCCTTTATAACGAGAGGCCTATGTCCAGCAGCGGACTTGTAAAGGCTGATGATGATGATGCCGGGTCCTTTAAGAGGGGCAAAGGGAGGGAATCCTTTAAGAGGGAAAAAGCATCTCACTAGGCCGCCATGACACACTATGGCTATGTGAGATGGATGCATAGATGCAATGCATCATGGTGCCATGGTCACCATACTGCATTGTCTGCATTCGCAAAGAGGAATAGTGTCAAGTGGTCCAGCTAATAAAAAAAAATACGTATGTTGTTCTGCAGCAAGAGAGCTACGGCCAGTACCGGCGGCAGCGGTCGTGCGAGTCGAGTCCCGAGCGCGACACCGACTCGTTCTACACGCGCCCCCCTCCCTCCACCCGGCAGGACCAGGTATGTGTGGCACGTTGAGACATGTCTCTGGACACAGGGTGTATTGTTTATGTCTTGTCATACTTATATTTATGTGTGTTTTGTATGAATGTGTGTGTTTAATATTGATACAGAAAGTTTTTTTTTTGTTAAATTTAAAACTGCATTGAAGTTTGGCTGTGTGTGTAGGATTGTGTTCGTTGTATTAATACATGGAAAGTTTAGTAATTGTGTACTATTTATGTAACATAAAGTTAAATATACATAAAGTTATAAAAAAATATTGTAAAAATCTTAAATATATTTTATAATTGTCTTGAGGTCGAAAAAACAGATTTTGTATGTCAAACAAAATTTCTTAACTACTAATAAAATCATTACTGATATTTTTAATTTTAAATTAACATCGAACTCAACATTTAACAAAAATAGCGCAAAACCTTAACTTGAATTTTATAAGGAACAAATATCAAAATGAAACTTTTGTGAAGTAATTAGAATGTTTATTCAGGAATCAATTTACATAGTCAAAGAGCTAGACTTACGAACCATCGATATTAACTTTAATCTAAATTGTATCTAATATTTTTAGAACTAGTTGACACAGGATTTATTCCTAGTGCGGGAGTTGTCTTTAAAAAAAAAAAAAAAAAAACCTTCGAATTCAGTTCACCCTCAGGGTTGCGGAGGTCCGATGCCAGTCGCTCCGTGTAAAAACTGATATTCAGGTAAAACCGGTTGAACTGGTAGCCGTCCCCAAATCTTGGGAATAATAAAGGCTAGGAAGATGATGATGAATCTCAGAACTAGTTGACCCCTGATTTTCGTTACTACCACTGTCTAATAAATATATGACTGTATATGTATAGATTGGTATGATAGGTGTGTGTGTATAGTGTGTATGATATAACAAGTAATGTGTGCGGTGACTAACGTGCATGTGCGCGTGCGCAGACGGGCAGCGACAGCTCGGAGGCGGGCGCCGAGCCCCAGCCCGAGGCGGCGCGCGCCGACGCACAGGTGACTCCACGTGTCTCTCTATACCTACTGCACACCGCACACCACCCTCCACTCTAGCCTCCGCACTGCACTTGTTTAGCGATACTCGGATCTTAATCCTTATAAATACACACATCAAAAGTGTCTAGGGATCAAGCATTTTTATGCGGATTTCTTGAGATTGAGATGTGGCTTTGGCCCTGGCCTGCTCAGTCGCCAGACTTGAACCCGATTGAGCATGCATGGGATATGCTACAGAGAAGAGCTCTGCCGAATATGGAGGGTATCCAGTCGCAAGAAGACCTTTTTTTGTTGTTGCAACGAACATGGGCGGCCATTCCACAGCGTGATTTGGATGAACTCATTTTGAGTATGCCAAACCGATGTTCTTGTGTTAGTGTTCGCGGTAGAAACACGGATTATTAATTGTTTAAGTTACCTAATAAAATTTTAAAGAAAAATGTTATTTCAGTCTTTTTTTCGAACTTTAATGTTAGTGGTTCAAATGTCAAAAATCCCTTTATTAGGAAAATGGCAAATTTCTTTATTAATGCAAAGGTGACTTGGTTTATCGTTACTGTGACAAACGAAAACACTTTATTTGATGAATCCTTAAAGAAAATTTTAATTAATATCAATCAGGAGAAAAGTTATTGCAAAAATATATGTTGATCCCTAGACACATATGTTGATCCCTAAACACTTTTGATGTGTGTAAGTCTTAAAAAACCCCCTACGCAATTATAGGACTCGCGTAAAGCACTTTATCGAGTAATCATATTTCAAAAATGCCTTACATAATTTAGGAAAAGAGCTGAAGCTCTTACACTGCTGGACCGATATTAACCAAACATAGCTAAGAACCATCGACGGGAAACTGGCTTTCAAATGAAAAAAAACCGCATCGAAATCGGTCCATCCGTTATGAGAGCTACGATGCCACAGACAGACACACACACAGACAGACAGACATCGACGTCAAACTTGTAACATCCCTCTTTTTGCGTCGGGGATTAAAATATAGCTCGATGTCTGTGACTTTAAAGCCGATGAAGTAACACGCGATTTTATTTCGTATCACCTGCCTCGGTGGCGCAGTGGTAGCGTATGCGACTACTAAGATCTCGGGTTCGATGCCCGGGTCGGACCAAATGTTTGCATAATCTGCAAATGTTTCTTTAGGAATTTGGTAGTTTTATACGCATAATATGTATGTATTTATAAAAAAAGTCAATATGTATTTATATTAGTTGTCTAGTACTCATAATACAAGCTCTGCCTAGTTTCGGATTAAATGGCGTTGTGTGTTAGATATCCGAAACATTAATTTATTTACCTATATTTTCATTATTTACGTGCCAGTTTTATAACAAATAAAATATAAAAATCCACACCTGAAATGTACCTCTTAAGTTGTAAAATGTCGCTAGCGACAACTGCATCAGAGATCCAACTATATTTTAAGGTCTATAGTCTATACTATAGCAACTGTGACGTTTCAGTCTCATAGAACGCAACAGGCCCAACAGCTGATGTTGGGAACTTTTCATATCACGATACAGGATTAGAACTTATTTCGTAGTTCTGCGTCCTTTAGTGAGATGGCGCTGTAGTGTGTTTTAGTTTGACTGTACTTTGAAGTCCCCTTACACATGTACACATGGTATAATCCCTTATATTATTTATCTTTTGAAATGAAATCTATAGGCAGGTTTGGATGGTGGCGTGTGAACGATCTTACACTAAACAAACTTCAATTTCCCTTCTTATGTTCCTTGTGATACACCAGACACTACCCTATGCCTTTTGCCAATCATGTTTTGTCTCCATCCCATGGTTGCCGATAAGAGATTGACGAGTGTTCAGTCAAATTTTGTATTTTTATTGAGGCAACGCTCAAAACCAAAGGAATACAATATATTTGTGTGCTCGCATCAAACGGTTGTTTTATTTATCTTGAGTAAACAGTGCCTTGAAGCTAACTACCCTAACATTTTTTGGTCCTTCGAGCCGGATGGATTTATTGAAAATCAATAATTCCCCAGCATTTGATCCGTTGGCTTCTCGGCTATGCTACTGCCTTGCTGGTAGTAGTGTAAAATCAAGTAATTGTGAAAACACAAGTGCATACTGTGTTGTAAACAACGTGGCGCCAAGGATTTGACGTAGCGGAAGTTATCGCAAGGAGTTGCGACGTAATAACCACAGAGGGCGCCACCGTCGTCGTTGGAGTTGCCGGTGGATGATACTGGGATTTCTACTTGGCTGTTGTTGGAGCTTGTGACGTCAAGGAAAGTGACGTAACATGTCGGCAGTATCGTGCAAAGAGGTTTGACAGAACAAAACTGTAAGTAGTAAACAATTATTGACTTGGAAATTTTATCTTGCAAGAAATCAGTGACAAATTATAAACATAGAAAAAATTGCTTTAGTGTGGTGAAAGACTTTAGGACTTGTAATATTTTAGTTGTAATTTGTTGTAGTATTAAGTAGTTTTAGACTTAGAATAGTTAAGCAAATTTGGTTCAGACGGGGAATCTATGCCCGATTTCACCCCGATTCAAAAGGTGCAAAAACACTTGTAAAATTTTTAGAATTGTATCATACACTTGTAATTTTGTATCTTTAGAAATCATTCCACTGTAGTTATTGTACATCACTTGTAACTTAGAAAATTATAATACTTAGTTTATGCTTTTGTACGTTTACTTGAGAACGTTGATTTATTGAGTTGGTAGTTGTAATTAGAAATATTTACAATGAAATCATTAATTAAATTACAATTAAACACCAAAACTATAATTGAAAAGGCTAGAATCAACTTTAAAAAGTCACCAAAAGATCGTATAACACAAACATATTTACAAACAAGATTAGAATCATTGGAAGAACAGTGGAAACAATTTGTTATTACACATAGAAATATTATAGAAAAGGCAACTGAGTCAGATTTAGATAGCACGTATTTCTCTAAAGAGGTATACGATGGTACAGAGGAGTTGTACATATCGTATAAAACAGAACTCAAAGAACAAATGAGTGTCACTACTACAATTGATACAACACCACAAAATCCACAAGCAAAAGTGTCGTCGATTGTCAGATTGCCCAAAATCAGTTTACCTATATTTTCTGGTTCATACACTGAGTGGACGACATTCAGAGATTTATTTTTATCTCTTATACACAACAACCACTCATTAGACGATGTGCAACGTCTTCACTATTTGAAAACGCATTTGTCAGGAGAAGCGGAACAGCTACTTCGTCATACACCAGTAACTGCCGCTAATTATAGTGAATCTTGGGCTATTTTATGTAAACGATATGACAATAAAAAATTCTTATCACACTGCATGTTAAAGCGATTTGTTAAACAACCAGTAATTGTAAAGGAGTCTTCAACTTCTATTAAAAATCTTTTAGACACAACAGTTGATTGTTTGCATGGTTTGAGTACTTTAGGCATTAATGTAAGTTCTTGGGATACAATTGTGATATTTTTAATTAGTGAAAAATTGGATAACGAATCTCGAAAATTGTGGGAATCAAAAATCAGTATTGACGATGATTTACCTACATTTTCTGAGTTTAAGATCTTTTTAGAATCGAGATTTCGTTCACTAGAATTTTTAGGCACAAAGCCCAATAACCAGTACAGGAATCAAACCAGTAACATAAATAATAATATTAAATCGTTTCATGTCGCTTCTCTAACGTGTATCTTATGTTCCGGAGATCATAAATTATGTCACTGCAAACAGTTTGCAAAAAAGGGTGATAATGATCGTCGCGACTTTGTCCGAGTCAATAAATTATGTTTTAATTGTTTAGGAAATAACCACACCGTATATTCTTGCCGTCAGCCAACCAGATGCCATCTTTGCAAAAAGAGACACCACACATTACTTCATGCAAAACCAACCGTCAATGCCACTGAGCCAGTAGATGGTTCAGTGGAAACTACTACTCCAGTAGTTGCCGCAGCAGCTACTTCTTCTAATCAATGCGAGTCTACCACTATTTGTTGCTTCGCGGATGTATACAACCAAGGTTTGCTTGCTACAGCCTTGGTCAACATTGAGTCGAGAACTGGTTCCGTTGTTGTTTTCAGAGCTCTGATGGATCAGGGCTCTCAGGTCTCTTTTATTACGGAGGCCGCAGTCCAGTTGCTCGGGTTGAAGAAAACACCCGCTGACACTGACATATTGCGATTAGGCGATGATGAGGGCGTTTCCATGCCTTCTAAATGGGTTGTGAAGTTTAAACTGCAGTCACGTCTAGATCCCACATTCATATTATATGTCGATGCTTATGTGTTAAACAGACTTACATCACATCTTCCGGAAAGGAAGATTGTCCACGTGCTGCCGTCGATTTCATCCCTAGAACTTGCTGATCCATTATTTGATACGCCGGGTAAGATAGACATTTTGCTAAGTACCCGCGTTGTCGGTGAAGTTCTAGTGGACGGCTTGGTCAAGGGCCCACCTGGAACTCCAGTAGCCCAACGTACCAAGTTAGGGTGGATCTTGTCTGGCGAGATTCACACACCGCTCAGGACTCAACCAGTGTGTTGTAATGTAAGCTTAGACGTTAACGGGCTTTTAAGAAAATTTTGGGAGTTGGAATCGGAGTCTTCTGCTCATAGTGTCATTTTGACCGAAGAAGAGCAAAAGTGTGAAGACTTTTATTCTAGCACTACCAAGAGAGACCAAACGGGACGATATATTGTCAAGTTGCCGTTTAATACCGAGCGTCCTAGCTGCGTTTACGGGAGATCTAAAGATATTGCCCGAAAACGATTCCTCATGCTGGAAAGGAAATTATCAAGCAATCCTGAGCTAAGACAGCAGTACTCTCAAGTTATTCATGAGTACGTTTCTTTGGGACACGCCGAAGTTGTTCCTCAAGCAAATTTAACTAGCGATGCGTTTTATTTACCGCATCACGCCGTAGTACGCGATGACAAAAGTACTACTAAGGTTAGGGTCGTCTTTGATGCCTCTTGTTCAGGTAGCAACGGGGTGTCTTTAAATAACGAATTAATGGTTGGCCCAACCTTACAACCCGATTTGCGTCATACAATCATGCGATGGCGCTGTCATCCGATAACCTTAGTAGCAGACGTTGTCAAGATGTACCGGCAAGTTAAGGTAGGTTCAGACGATGTAGACTACCAACGATTTTTATGGCGCGATAACCCAGATGCTGAGTTGCAACATCTACGTCTACTGCGTGTCACCTTCGGTGTAACTTCAGCTCCTTATTTGGCGGTGCGTACTTTGGTGCAACTAGGTCGCGATGAAGGGAATGATTATCCTCTAGTTGCGGATCGTGTCCATGGGGATTTTTTCGTGGACGATTTCTTGTCCGGTTGTGAATCCATAACAGAAGGCGAAGAAATATATCGTCAGATGAATGAGTTACTGGCACGTGGAGGTTTCCAGCTTCAGAAGTGGTCCAGCAGTAGTGACGAATTATTAACTAAAATAAAAAGTACAACAGATGTAAGTCACGATAAAATAAAATTCAAAATTGATAAGATAATGAAAATTTTAGGTTTGACTTGGAACAGAGATACGGATGAGTTTGAATACACAGTCCACCTTCCTCCACTGGAAACTCCCGTGACAAAACGTAGGGTGATATCTGACATCGCCCGCTTGTTCGATCCTCTTGGTTGGCTTGCCCCAGCAATTATCACAGCCAAAGTGTTCATACAACGCTTATGGCTCTCGGGTATCGAATGGAACGATGAATTGGCTGATCACCTATTGACAAATTGGCTTACGTACAGAAACGAGCTTAATAGCTTGGTTGGTTTCCATTTGCCTAGGTGGATTCACACAAGCAGTCATGACCTGCATATTGAACTGCAAGGCTTTTGTGATGCCTCTAATGAAGCATATGCAGCAGTGGTCTATACGCGGTCCATAGATTCCAACGGCACTGTTTTCGTCAGTCTTGTGGCATCAAAAACCAAGGTGGCCCCCGTCAAACAGGTTTCAATACCTCGTTTGGAGTTGTGTGGCGCTGTGCTGCTATCAAAACTTCTCTGTGAAGTTTCGGACACCTTGGGCATAGGTAAAAAGAACATTCATGCCTGGACTGACTCATCAGTGGTTCTCGCTTGGTTGGGAACCCACCCCAGCCGTTGGACAACTTTCGTCGGCAATAGAGTTGCTGAAATTCTCACCGTTATGGAGGGAAATCAATGGTCACACGTTCGATCACAGGACAACCCCGCCGATTGTCCATCACGAGGTGTGAAACCGTCTGCATGCGCAGGTCTTGATTTGTGGATAAGAGGACCTAACTGGCTCTGGGGTGAAAAAATCAATTATAGCAAGGGTAATATTAACAAAACAAATCTAGAGGAAAAGAAAGCAAAAGTATCATGTAACGTGCTAATAAAGAGTAATGAAGAGAATGAAATAATAACAAAATTTTCATCTTTAAATAAGTTAACCAGAGTGATAGCATACTGTAGGAGATTTTTAAAATCAAAACATAATCAAAATAATCAAATTAATTCATCCCATTGTTTAACGTTTGCCGAAATTAATTCGAGTTTGTTAGTATGCATCAAAATATGTCAAGATGAATATTTTTCTCATGAAATAGATTCTTTAACCAAGACGGGCAAGGTTGACAAAGGAAGTAAACTTGCCCAATTAAATCCCTATATCGACGAGGATCATATTATGAGAGTTGGCGGCAGGTTGCAGAGAGCTGATATTAGAGACACCATGAAGCATCCAATCATACTTCCTCACAAATCGCACTTGACAGACCTTTTAGTAATTGATGCTCATGAACGCACTCTGCATGGCGGGCCACAATTGGTCCTTAATTTCTTGAGATCCAAGTACTGGATCATCAATGCGAAGAGCGTGGTTCGGCGACATGTGCGGAAGTGTGTAACATGTATGCGTTACTCTGCGCGAGTTGCACCTCCGTTAATGGGGCAGTTACCGTCAGCGAGAGTCAACGTTAGCCGACCTTTCTCCAAGAGTGGTGTGGACTATGCAGGTCCCATTAATGTGAGGCCCACACGGGGGCGCGGTTATCACTCCACAAAAGGCTATATTTGTTTATTTGTCTGCATGGCGACCCGTGCTATTCATTTGGAGGTTGTAAGTGACATGACGTCACAAGCGTTCATAGCAGCCTTTAAACGCTTTTCATCGAGACGGGGCCACTGTAGTGAAATGTGGAGTGATAACGGCACTACCTTTGTAGGAGCCAACAAAGAGTTGAAGGCTTTGTTTACTCAGGAAAGGTCAGGCGTAGCTTCAGACATCTCTGACTGGCTAGCAACAAACGGCACGCATTGGCACTTCATTCCACCCCATTCTCCAAATTTTGGAGGACTTTGGGAGGCTGGAGTGAAGTCCACAAAACATCACCTCAGAAGGGTCGTCGGTACCAGCACTCTCACCTTTGAGGAACTAACAACAGTTCTCGCTCAAATAGAGGCTTGCCTAAATTCGCGGCCGCTCTCTGCTTTTAGTGGGAGTCCCGATGATCCGTACCCGTTAACCCCGGGTCATTTCCTGGTAGGAGAACCGATCGTACTTCCACCTGAGTCAAACTTTGAAAATTCGAACATAAGTACCTTAAAGCGATGGCATTTGACTCAGCGTATGGTTCAAGATTTTTGGCGTCGATGGTCCCATGAATATCTTGTCCAGTTTCACCATCGGTATAAATGGTCTCATCAAACTTTAGAGCCTAATGTAGGCGATGTGGTTTTGGTTATGGAGGACGACTTGCCTCCTGCCCGTTCGCTCTACGGTCTTATAATTGAAAAGCATATTGGTTCGGACAGGGTCACGAGGGTTGTGTCACTACGTTGTAGGGGGTCTGTAATCAAAAGACCTGTTTCTAAACTTATAGTACTGCCTGTTACGAATTAGATTGTTAGTTTTTTGTTATTGTATATTTTATTTAGTAACACTTTTGTGAGAATTTTTCTTAAATCTTGAGCCTACATGTACTCATTTTTACAGTCCGCTATGTGTAAATTGTAATGCCCATCCTAATAATTATGTTATGAGAAGAATTGAGGGTCCAATCATGGTGGGCGGTTACACATCATTTGTATTGTTTGTGATTTGTTTAAATTCAGTTATGAACATTCTGTCCATGGTGGGCGGGATGTTCAGTCAAATTTTGTATTTTTATTGAGGCAACGCTCGATAGATGGCGTTGTTCCATTTTTGTGAATCACGTTGTTAAGAGTCTCCGGTAGTTTATAAAACCAAAGGAATACAATATATTTGTGTGCTCGCATCAAACGGTTGTTTTATTTATCTTGAGTAAACAGTGCCTTGAAGCTAACTACCCTAACAACGAGATTGTCTCTGAGCGATAAGGACTCCGCTTGTACCTAATACCTATGATCTAAGATCCGACTCTACATCGACTGTTTTTAATTGTGCTGTCCAGGATTTTTTTAGACAACCTATTTTTTATATGTTTTATAATATACTAAATGTATTATAAACTAAGTTATATTCTATTATCAGCTCGATGAATTCTACTACTAGTATTAATAGGCACGCATTTTGTTATTTCTCTTGCGCTATTTTTAGTAAATCGATTGTTACACAAATATATATTTGTGTTCTCCATACAGTAATTGCCATCGATTTTATAATCACATAGCGTCAATAAGTGCCTGCTATAGTGTAGAGCAGCCCAGCATCGGGTACAACATAGGGTTTACAGTACAACAATTCTGTGAGTACACACAGTAAATGAAATACCTAGTCCGGTTTACATGTGTGTTGACTGTGTTGTATGTCGGTAATGTATATATCATCCAAATCGTGAAAGCGTAACCGACTGACAGACAGATTTATTAATTTATAATATGATTATGGATTGAATTGACAGGTAATTCATACTACATATATATTTTTAAATACATTCCTTTTATACTTTAGGGATTTGCACATACAGCAAAACATACTTTAACGCCATCTAGCGGAGACACACTGAACTACATAGTAACTAACAATCCTGTATCTCAGAATTAGGGTTGGACTGCCGACGACAGTCACTGGTGATTGAAACCTCAGTTGTTTCGGAGAGGCATGACACTCCTACAGTCCCACCTCAATATAATGTAGGTAGTGTTTGTCACGGTCGCTAAGATCCGAGTTCTTCAAGCTGTAGTATATGATGTTGTGTAACTTTCTTGATGTTTTTTGTAGTTTGTCACGTGGTTTTGGTTTGTACGGTAACATTTAAAAAGTAGATTTTTTTTTATTTAATTGTTTTAATCTCCTTCGGTATCTCTATTTCAATGATATTTAAACATAACACGAGAAAAAACTGTGGTTAGCTAAGTATGTAAACGTAGTATGTTTTTTTAGTGTTATGTTTATATAAGATTATACTAGTCTGATTGGCACTGCTCCTCTCCCAAGGATCGTAGCTTGATGATAACTAAAAACTTACTCAAGGTATGATCTTTGAAATTACAAAAAAACTTGTTATATTTCGTAAGATAATCTAGGCAACAGTTTTATCTGTTAAAACGTTTTTGTTTATTTATGAAAAACTTCATGCACACATGTACATCGGCGGACTCATTCTCCACCGGCCAACCTTTGGGTGATGTACCTATCGAGCTTGAAGTGTGAGAATATAATTTTTATTAATAAATATATAGAGCTGATATAAACTTAACTGTTTGATGATATGTACAAAAAATGTGCAGGAAGTGAAAAAGTGCAGGAGAATACGTATTATCTTTGTCAATCGAATTTAGATGCTATTACCGAGCTTTAAGTCTTAAATTACAAAAATATCCCAATAGGTAATGTAATACTTGTAGCCACCTATATCATCGTCGTTTAATAGTCTACTGTTAGACAAAGGGCTCTTACTGTTCTCTTTGGCCCTTTCCTTAGAAAGAGGCCAACAATACTAGCTAGATATAATGTTCCAGTGTCCGCTGTCGCCGACACGTCGCGCTCCGCCCGCCGCCGCGTCGCCCGACTCGGACGAGCGATACGAACACCCCGCCATGACAAGGTCACATTACGACGTGAGTATTGATGAGCGACTGTATACTCCGTGTACATGACAGACTGTATACTAGTGATTCTATTATACCAACGGTATAATAGATATACATGACGCAGGGAGATAGATGTAACCGTCGTATATATATAATATTTAATATGAGAGTGGTTCATAAATATTTTACTACAATTAATAAGTTATAACAAAATATGTATTTTTGTATCTATGTTTATTTCAATAATTTGTACCTACTGTTGTAATTATGTCACGGCTATTACATAACTATCCTACTGCGACATTTATATTTATTTAACTGGACAAATATGGGTACAAAATAACTGTACCTACTAAGATTTTGAATAAATGACAATGTTACATTTGAGCATACATGTGATAGACTGTATAACAATGATAATACATAGAATTGTATTGATATGACACTTCGTATAGTTAAATGAACCTTATACATATATGTTCAAATATATCGTTGTATACACATGCTCACCGTCGACTGTCGGTCGATAAATAATCTAGTGTTGCGACACTAGACAGTGTTGTAGTTTGAATCATCGACATCTTCATGCTTTTGCTATCGATAACATTTCCACTGTAGTACTTAAAATCTAACAATATTAACTACACTACTGTCGTTGTTTTCTTGGTCATATATTATTACATTCGTTGCTAGATGTGTGTCAAGTACAACTAAACTGGAGAACCTTTATTGTATCAATCAACCTTTCGCCTTCCACTGCTGAATATAGGTGTGAAGGGGTGTTACCCTTTCCGATGTTCAGTCAGGCAGTCCACAACGTGCGCTTTTCTTTGCCTCGCACAAGAAAACTGTGGAATGAATTCTCGCTTGCGGTATATGACGCGGTTTACGCTTAGGTACCATCAGGCGTTCCGTCTGCTTGTTTGCCCCTCTTTCCCATTAAAAAACAACTAAATTTTTAGAAATCATTTTTAAACACATAAATATTGATCAAACACTGTTGTTAATGCAATAAAAATTCGTTAATGGTAATGAAATATGGTAATCGGGAACTATGTTTTTTCGACAAGTTGTGTATTTTGAATATTCCTGTTGTAGTTAAGGCGAACTAAAATTCTCATTTGTAATATCACGAAGGTTGTAAATATTTCATAATTGTGTTGTGTAGGCGGTTTAGTTGTCCACTTGTCACACGTGTGGCGGCGGTGTGGGTAGTTAGTGTTGCGTGTTGCATGTTGCAGCCCGCCAGCGCCGCGCGCTCGCCCGACGCGCCCACGCTGCGACACTCGCTCTCCGCGCACAGCGTCAAGGTACACGCACACACACCGAAACACACACATAACATGTAAACATTACATATACGTTATCTACAATATGCTGTAGGATCATGAGTTGAAACACGTTTGTATTCACAGTATGTATGGCTTGCGATACACTCACTCATGTTATAACATATATCGTAGAAATTACATCACGGAACCCATACCAGGTGGTGTATTTTAAATAACTATGGTTTGCCATTTCAATTAATATACATAAAAGAATGTGAAAACCCATGTTTATTGGCTTATCCGGATGCTAATTATACCAATTTTTATCAAAATAATAACCGGATAGGTAATACCACGGCCTCATAGAAAACTGGAAGTATTTTTTCGTTGCTTTTCAACGATTGAGTGAGGTTAAAGTGCCTAAACCTTCCCTTGTAAATGTTGGGTTGCAGGTGATCATCGGCGGTAGTAATTACTTGCCATCAGATGACCCGTCTAAAGGCCTCTTACATCTTAAAATAAGTGCAATAAATATCTGTAATACTTCTTATTAATACATTTAATATCAATAATATACATAATAACATTAGCTCAATAACCTTTCCTAGTATAGTTTACCTCACCATTATTATTTTCGTTAAATTTGATGTTCATGACGACTCATTTTACACCAGTGATAGCGTGTATACTACATGTGATGACTTGTATAGTATGTGTGATGACATGTACACTCGCTTGTATCCGCAGGAGTATTCGTACAGTTCGAATGGCGAGTGTCGGTTCGGGTCCGGCGGGCGGGTGTCGTCGCCACCGCAGTACAACGAGAGTTACTACGAGAGAGCCGACAGGTATGTTTAGAATAATCTGAATCTCGGAAACGGCTCTAACGATTTTCATGAAATTAAGTATGCAGGGGATTTCGGGGACAAAAAATCGATCTAGCTAAGATTCAGTTTTAATTAAAAAAGGCACATTCGCAGGTCGGAGTCGTACGGGCAGATGTCGACGCGCTGCAGCGGGGAGGCGTGGGAGGAGCGGGGCGGGGGGAGCGTGGGGGGCGGGGTCGGGGTCGTGGGGGCCGGGGCGGGGGGAGTGGGGAGCCGCGAGCGCATGGCCGCGTACGAGCGAGCGAGCGCGCTGCACGAGCGCGAGCGAGAGAGGGAGTACCCGTCTGCCGTCATGGCTGACCACCGGGGCTTCACCAGGAGACCTGTTACCAGAGTGAGTTTCTACTCTTTGTCACCTGCCTACATTATTTACAGGCAGCAGACATACAGAAACAGGAGCGCTCTCTGTTCCTTTTTCTCCTACATTCCGAGGAGAAAGCGACCAGGACCGGTGACTTTACGAACTCTTCGAGGCACGAGGGTTAAGACCCCAACTTCCAAACTCTGTGCTTGTGTTACGCATTACTATTATCAGTAAAAACGGGTTGCACTCCGGGAGAGCCGCAGAAGTAAAAACTTGAACATTAACGTTGTCCATTTTTGATTTATTAAATTTCATGTTTTTTAATTCCTGTATTTATTAAACACAATGAACGATGCTATACGAATCTATGCCTTGATTTGCCTTTAATATTCCTTGAGAATCGATAACTACAGAAATGTTTATTGTGAAGTTATAAAAAACCTATAAGTTAATACTATATAGTATAAACATATTACAATCTAGTATTTAGGTAAAGTACTCACTCATTTTCTTCACTATTTCTTTGTCACTTTTTTCATTAATAGATGCACTTTGCTCCATTTCCATATTTTACACACTTGATATACACGAATTTTACAACTATACAGACAGTCGAGCCATCAGCTGTCACGGTCCATCCATGCGCTTATCAGGCTGTAGTACAAACACACACGCACACTCGCACAAGCGCCCTGCGCCGTTTAAATGAAACAGCAGGAGCAGGCATACATTTTCGCCGCGCGGTAGAAAGAGAAGGGGATATTACTTCCTCTCCTACGCCACGCCTCCGTCTTACGAATATTCCATCAGGTCACGTGTCCTCATGCTTTTATCCATCCCAAAAAAGTGCACAACGCCGCTAAAGAAGTTTTCACTTCAAAAACCCTCCGCGGCCCGACTCCGGAATCGAACCCGAGATCTCCGAGACCTAACCGCTAGACCAATGGGGTAATATATATTAACAATAAATATGTACACGTTATCATCTATACAACGACAATGTTTCAGAACTCAAACCTGCTATCGGCGGTGCTGTGCCTCGTCAAGGAGCTGGACTACCCGAGCCTCGAGGTCGCCGAGATGGCCGTCAGGTGGTGCCCTACACTTTCTTACATTCTACAATTTGTTTACTCCTGTTGTAAAACATACAATCTCCCCAAAATTTCAAGCTAAAATTCGTAAGCAGTCAATTGCTGGAGCTGGACACAGGTCTCTCCACACCGGAGGTGTTGGTGTACTACAGCACGCTGACCAGACGGGTTGGTATAGGGTTTGTGTCAAGTGTTCCTTCTCTTTGCAGTGCTGTGGTCCTGGTAGTTTGCACACTTAGTCGTCTCTTACGACACCCATGGAATGATTAGGGGTGGTAACACTCAGCGTTTTCAATCCCTCAAAGGTATCTTAATAAATTGCATCGGGACTAAGTTATAAATAATTAGGTATGAAATGTTCCCTCTCTGTAACCCCCTCCTCTCGTCCCGCAGGTGTCGCATGGACGAGCTGGCGAACAGCCAGTGACGTCACGCCGCGGCGCCCGAGCCCCCCGCGCCGCCGCACTGACGTCATCCCCGCCAGTGACGTCACCCCCGCGCTGACGTCGCGCGCCAGTGACGTCAGCCCCGCGCTGACGTCGCGCGCCAGTGACGTCACCCCCGCGCTGACGTCGCGCGCCAGTGACGTCACCCCCGCGCTGACGTCGCGCGCCAGTGACGTCAGCCCCGCGCTGACGTCGCCCGCCAGTGACGTCAACCCCGCGGTGACGACACCATGCCCACGTCACGGGAACTCCTCTAGTCAGTCGCGTGCGACCACGTCGGCCACGACCCCCAGACATGTACATAAGCGCACCCCGCTTCTAAGGCCAGTAGTCTATCGGTTCGGTACGGGTTTGAGTCCCGGACGGTACATTTAACACTAGTAATGTTCGAACGTTACTAGCGGTTTAAAAAAGGCACGCTTCCTCCTTTACTCAGACTTCCGGGCGTTGAGCTAACTCGGTACACTCGTGGAAACGAACTTCGACTTAACGACATTAGTGATAAGGTTTAGAATCACTCCACCCATGTGTCATATGTATGATTTACAAGTCGAACCTAATAATACTCGATGGTCCAATTGATTTTACAATTATATACGTTCGTATACATCACACACTAATGCTACTTACTTCAAGACAACTTTTGCCGCAAAACAGTTGAACTTGTACGCCAGCTTGTTGGCGAGCTTGCGCTACAGCTTGTTGGATAGTTTAGTGTATTCTTTATCAACTGTTAAGTTGACGCTAATGACAGCTGCTAATAAAGATGTTAAGGAATTAATTAATATTGTTAAGTTTGTCGCTGTGTGGTCTGCCGGCGAGTCTCGCGCGTGGAGCGTGGTCTGTGGACGCGCGCGTGTTTGTGTATACATAGCTATGTGTCATGTGTCCGGCGTCAATCGCCTCCAATAACTCATTTTTCACAGCCCGTTAGCTTTACTTCACGGAGGTTTATTGTGAAAATAATACAGAAAAGATCTGGGTTCAATGCAATATGTAATTTTTTTATTGAAATTTAAATAATACGAGCATCGCAAGATTTAATAATATGACTAAAAACATATTCTTTTTTTGTATGAGCCTGCCAATCTGTCTGATGGAAAGCATGAGCAGAATCCAAGAGTGGTGGTCACCATACTCATTGCGAACGCAGACAATGCAGCAGGTGACCCACATCATGACTCCCTAGTGATGCTTATTCATCATTGGGCATCCTTCTATGTCATTACCAAACATTTCGGAGTATAGGCTCCTACAGATTATACGAGAGTCCTGTCTTGCGCTACTCCTCTCATGAGGGTGACAACTTCCATGTAACCGTTGAGTTACAGGTCACAGTTGTCTATTAGCTGCAGTAGATACTTACATCTTGTAACCTCTGATCGTTTGCTCGCTATACTTTGCTGCCTCGGTGGCGCAGTGGCGTATGCGACTGCTGCGCTTGAGGTCTCGGGTTCCATTTCATAGTCGGACCAAACGTTTGTACGATTTGCAAATATTTGTTTCGGAGTTTTCTATGAATAGGATGTATGTGTTTACAAAAAACAAAGTTTATATGTATTTATATCAGTTGTCTAGTACCCTTAGTACAAGCGCTGCTTAGTATGGGACTAGATGAGGTTGTGGGTTATACGTCCGAGATATTATTATTATACTGGACTGTCCACAAATGTGTCCCGATGTTAGTGAGCAAATTTCTAGAGTTTTATACAGTTAAAGGCCTTATTGTTCTTACTCGTCACTAGTTGCCCGATCAGACTTCATTCAAAAGTTATTGGCCTGACGCAGTCTAAAAGAAAAAAAATATTAAGTGTTGTTTTTGCTAGTTTCTTCGCAATGTTTACGTTCACATTTGGCGACTCATTTTCATTTATTAACCGACTTCAAAAAAAAGGAGGAGGTTTCTCAATTCGACCGTATATATGTTTTTTTTTATGTGTGTTCGCGGATAACTTCGTCGTTTATGAACCGATTTTGATGATTCTTATTTTAATGCAAAGGAGATATCCCAACGGTGGTACCATGATAAGGACACTAAGATCTGATGATGGAAACCAAGAGAAATCGAGTCGAACCTTGAAGTCGGTTTATATTTTGTTAAAATTTTACTTGTATAGATTAATGAAATATAATAATTATTAAACCTTGCGATGGTAAAATAAAATAGACCCCTCAATGTTATCTGAATGTTATATTATTGAATGTTATTGTTACAAATTAGCTGGATAGCAATGAATTATTGTTTGTACCAAGTACTTGTTGTTTATATTGCGAATACAGTATGAAGTTCCGTATGTTAGGTTGTTACTACAATATATTGTAGGTGTGTTGTTGGCGAACATGTTGGAGGACTTGCTCTCCCACATGCGCGGGTACCGCTGCTATGAATTAATTAAATTAATAATGTAACTTACTCATTAATAATTAATTGTAATTAAATTAACTTGCCGTAACAGTGTTGTTTTATTTGTTTCGCAAATTTTTGGAATTCGAAAGGGTATGCTCCCTAGATGGTCCCATTGCCACCATATTAGGATCTGATGATGGGATCCCAGGGTAATCGAGGGAAACCCTCATTTTTTTTAGGCACATACTATGTTTTTCGTATATTTTCTGAAGTTACACCGGTATTTACGTCTGGTAGTCAACATTTTATGATGATGAGCTGATGATGTAAGGTACAACTCCTTAACGGTTAGGAGTTGGAGGATAAATCTTTAAATATCATATTATTATGTATGTATGTTACCTTTAGTCGTATTCTTTTAAATTATTTAGGTAAGCTGATGATGGAAGGTGGAAGGTACAACTCCTCAACGGTTAGGAGTTGGAGGATAATTCTTTCAATTTAATACGTATCTAAAGACCTTCAGTCGTATACTTTCAAGTTATTTAGGTGATCTGATGATAGAGGGTTAAACTCTTCAAGAGTTACGGATTAGAGGATGATTTTAATATTAAACGTACGTATTGACCTTAATTTGTATTCTTGATGATGAAATTTGATGAAATAGTTCGACTTACTACTTACCTACGATTGTTTGCACTAAAAACAGCAAAATAAAAACTTTTTAAAACGACTTCCAAAAAACATTCCACGAAAACTCTCGGCCAAAAAACACTGAAAGCGTAAAATAAACTGGTTCTTCATAAATTGCCTATTCTATTCTACTACTATTTATATGAATAAAGTATTAGGTATAGACAATTTATGAAGAACCAGTTTATTTTACGCTTTTAAGTGTTTTTTGGCCGAGAGTTTTCGTGGAATGTTTTTTGGAAGTCGTTTTTTTTTATAAAAAGTTTTTTTACGTTTTTTTACCATTTTACCACCACAATTTAATAAAAAGAAATAAAACGATATCACACTCTCGTCTCACTCTAGCGCCTCTGTGGTCGGTTCTGGAACTATTATTACTCATGTTTGATGGACAATTCCCCATAAGAGCCCATCAGAGATTGTACTCCTTACTTCTATACTCCATAATCGACAAACTTGAGCCCCCATTCATGACGAAGCGTGGCTCTCCCACCTTTATTTTAAGGACTAATATACACACATCAAAAGTGTCTAGGGATCAAGCATTTTTATGCGGATTTCTTGAGATTGAGATGTGGCTTTGGCCCTGGCCTGCTCAGTCGCCAGACTTGAACCCGATTGAGCATGCATGGGATATGCTACAGAGAAGAGCTCTGCCGAATATGGAGGGTATCCAGTCACAAGAAGACCTTTTTTTGTTGTTGCAACGAACATGGGCGGCCATTCCACAGCGTGATTTGGATGAACTCATTTTGAGTATGCCAAACCGATTCTTGTGTTGTTAGTGTTCGCGGTAGAAACACGGATTATTAATTGTTTAAGTTACCTAATAAAATTTTAAAGAAAACTGTTATTTCAGTCTTTTTTTCGAACTTTAATGTTAGTGGTTCAAATGTCAAAAATCCCTTTATTAGGAAAATGGCAAATTTCTTTATTAATGCAAAGGTGACTTGGTTTATCGTTACTGTGACAAACGAAAACACTTTATTTGATGAATCCTTAAAGAAAATTTTAATTAATATCAATCAGGAGAAAAGTTATTGCAAAAATATATGTTGATCCCTAGACACATATGTTGATCCCTAGACACTTTTGATGTGTTTATTACTGAATCAGAAATGACAGCGTTATGTTTTGCACTGATTGGCCTGGTGTTTAATGGTTGGTGATGCTGACCTACTTGGTGGGCTTGCTTATGGGGTAGACATACAATAAACTCATACAACTCATATTATATTCGATGTTAAATACAATAATTATAACAAATTGTAGGTACGTTGTTAGTAGTTGTCACTGGGGTGGCAAAATATCTGCGTCGAGATGTACCTGCGGACAGGACATACGAACATTAAGTAAATATATAAAGTAACTACATAAGTACATAACTACACGGGGTGAATAACATAACATAACACCGCCGAATTGTGAATCTAAATCATTCTCTAATCCTCAGTAATAGACATTTTTTTTATCGATTCAGCCGTTTATGAAGAGTTTAGTCACATACACACGCACAGACGATTTATATATATAAAGATATGACTATCTATATATACTAATATATAAAACCGAAGAGTTTGTTTGTTTGAACGCGCTAATCTCAGGAATTACTGGACTAATTTGAAAAAAGTCTTTTTGTGTTAGATAGCCCATTTATCGAGGAAGGCTATAGGCTATATATCATCACGCTAAGACCAATAAGAGCGGAGCACCAATGAAGAATGTTACAAAAACAGGGGAAAATTATTACGCTACGGGCAATAGTAGACGTAAACGAGGTTGCGTGGGTCAGCTAGTTTTTTCGGACATCTAACACACCAACGCCATCGAGTCCCAAGCTAAGCAGAGCTTGTGTTATGGGTACTAGACAACTGATACAAATATATATACACTTTTTTTTGTAAATACATACATATTATACATAGAAAACACCCAAACTCCGAAACAGTAGGCAGTAGAGCCGTTGGTCCGAGGTAGTAGAGCCACGCTGATTTCAGCACGAACGGGCCGGCTCGACCGGGGCGGTACTACCCTCGCACAGAAAATCAACGTAAAATGACAGCGTTCGTGCTGTCGTGTTTCGTTGGTAAGTGCGAGACCGGGGGCCCAATTAGTCTAGTCAACAAGTTTCATACTTGTTGACTGGACTAAAAGATGCAGCAGCATCACTAGGCCGCCATGGTGTGGGTCGCCATACTGCACTGTCTGCATTCGCAGTGAGTATGGTGACCACCACTCTTGGATTCTGCTTATGTTTTCCATCAGGCAGAGCAGAGTCATTTTGGCGGGCCAAACATAAATAAAAAAAAAAAAAAAAAAAAAAATTTGTAGATCATACAAACATTTGATCCGGCCCGGGAATCGAACCCGAGACCTCATGATCAGCAATCGTACACGCCAACCGCGAGACCAACGAGGCAGTCATGTTACATCATAAACCGATACAATGACGGCTCCACGAAGTAGTAAAAATAAAAACACTGGACATAGGCATAGGCCTCCCCAAGGTTCTTCGCCACAGCCCGTCCTGCACTGTTCGTATACGGCTTTCCGCGACCTTCACCAGGTCGATGGACCACGATGTAATCACGATCAATCTTCCAGATTTTTTTATGATTGGGTTTCAGAGATAAGTCCTTTATGATAAGAAAAATACCAAAATAATTATATTAACTTTCGGATCGATCGCCAGTAACCCCGACATAGCGTGCACAGTGATGTTTCGCGCGACTCGTAGTGGCCAACATGTGCGGCGGCATGCTCGCCGACATGTACGCCGACCCGTTCGGAGAAGCGGTGGTCGAGCGCCGGCTCCACGCTCCGCGCTCGTCGCTTCGGCACCGACAGCGCTTGCAGCCGTTTAGCTTGGGAATATAACTGGTGAAATAAATGGAGATATCTACAGGCCTTGTAATCGATACGTTATGGTGGAAACTATCGTATCTCCTTAGTCTTTTTCATTTTTTTTTTAAGTATTAGCTGCCAAAATGACCTTACTCTGCCTGATGTAAAGCATGACCAGAATCCCAGAGTGGTGGTTACTCACTATCCTATTGCGAATCTATACTTATAGTAAAAATATAACAGGTCCAATTCTGTACATGAAAGATATTTTGAATTTTTTTTTGGATGGCTCTCTATAATCTAACCTACTGAAGCCAAAACTGTAATTGTTTTCATTCTTGTCTGTCTGTCTGTCTGTATCTTGCTGAAACTACTGAACGGATTCAAATATAATTTGGCATGATTTAAGTTCGTACCACGAGGTAGGACATAGGATCATTTTTATTATTTTATTATTAGAGAAGGGATGAAAGTCAAAATATGAACTTAGTTGTAATTCAATAACACATAGTCCGATTTCATTCCTTCTTTTTTAGCTAGAAAGAACAAAAAAAAAAGATAACGGGAAAAGTAATTTTTTTGTCCGCGACTGTACACTGCCTGTGGGAAGCTGAGACAGATATGTAAATATGGCGGTACGAAGTTCGCCGGGTCAGCTAGTGTACAATAATAATGCACCGTGATGACCCACACTATGGCGGCCAAGTGAGATGTTTTTTCAAGCACTGCTTGAAGGACCCGAGATCATAATTATCTTACGCATGTAAATACTTACATATTAGTGGTAATTTTGTTGTCATCATTAAACTAAAATTCACTAAAATTTGTAGTTCGATTATAAACTTTAATCTCATCTGCTTACAGTCCATTTCCGATATCTCACATCATTCACGTCTCAGCTTATTGAAAAAAGATAGTTATTGTATATTATAATGGGTACGACGATAACTATTTTTATCGATTTTGTTTTGTCTTACACATTTCACAAGTCACATTTTTATAACTTACAAGTTTTTACAAAATGATGATGATTACATTGCCAGTTTCAAAGTAAAGTTGACTGTTAAATAAAAAACCGATAGTACCCCCTAAAATACTATGGGAAAATTAGTGATATGATAAATAAGGCGTTAACAAACTGTTATAACTCAATTACAGAGTGGAATATACAGTTGGTACTTTAAAACAAATAAGTTAGTGAGCGCGGCTCACGTGTATAGGGTCCTCTAGATCGAACCCGCACCTCGCATCGCACGCGCTCCCGAACGTGGCAGCACTGTCGCCCACCACCACCCTGCAACACACAATATATAAAGGTAGTGAAGTCGCACTGATGTAAGCACGGTAGGACGGGCTCTACCTCTCCTACTACCGGTACTACCCTCACACAAGATCAACCTAAAGTGACAGCAGCAGTGCTGTCGTGTTTCGTTGGTGAGTGCGAGACCATAGGTCCAAATATGCAGTAGCATCTCAATAGGCCGCCATGGTGTGGCTTTGTTGCATGGTGACCACTACATTTGGATTCAGGGCATAGTAGAATTACTTTGGCAGGCTCATAAATAATTAAAAAAAACACTGAACAGGGAATAAAGGTAGAACTGTCTGATCTGATTATCTAATAAGTTATTACAATAATAGTAGGAGGTGCCGAGCCGAGCTCACCTCTTAGCGTTGAAGGGAGCGTGGGGCAGCAGGCGCGGGTCGCGCGGCTCGTGCGCCATGGACGACACTGTCACTTCATATTGCGACCTGTAGCAAGCGGGAACCGTCGCTTATGCATTACAACCAACTACAGGTTGATGCCTAAACGGTATCTCAAATATAGACGACGCTTGAAGATGTGGCATTGGCCACAAAGTTTCAGTATCCTACAACCTTGACCTTTGAGAGTCTTTGCGAGCTTTTAGTCAGCTTTTGGGTAATGAAGACACGTTTTGTTTTATGTTCCGCAGAAGGAACAACGATTACTTTTCTAGCGATATTTTATTGACACGTCCACATATTATGTGAATATGGTCAGTCTCCAATATTGTCTACCTATAGACGACAGAGGTAAGGCGCACTATATTGTATGGACGGCGTCTGAACAATTGACATGAACATAGTTGTTATGGTTTGAGCTCGCCGCCTTACTAACTTGCATGCATTCATTTTACTGATTTCCATGTCAGCGATCTTACATAGCTAATATATGTATTAGCTTTGTTGTGTGACTGTGTTGACTGTCCAAGCTAGATTGTACCTTAATACGTGGTTTTAAAGTCGCTATTTGTCTAAGCGTAATCGGCGAGTGTGCCTTCTGTACGCACTTAGTGATAGGTTTTTCTTGGATGTGCTTCTTACACCTACATATGCCTATATGGCTATAGATATTGTATAGGAACGTGAGTGTGTAGAAGATAGAGGTAAAGTGATTCACTTGCAGGAGTGTGGGCTCTGTGCCGACGAGCTTGTCGCTGACGGACACGGAGCCGGAGGAGGGCGGCGGGGGGCGGCGCGCGGGGTGAGCTCGCGAGGGGGGGGAGGCGGCGCGAACGCGAACAGGCGGTTCAGCTCGTCCAGCTTGTTCATTATTATCTTGTACGTCTTACACTCTTCGTTCTGTCACAAACAACAATATATTATTATTATTATGTTACTATGTTACTCTCTCCGCCACCTCCTTCTGCGAAATGACTTCTTCGCATAAGGTTGCGACCGCGGTAAAACTGCTGTTGCTATCGGCCATGGAGCTTATGACGGAGCGAGAGATCTTCTCCGTGCAGTGAGGGCCTGATGCTGGGACGCCCAGGTGGGGCAAACCGCCAGCGTGTACCGGGCTGAGTCCTCATTACAGTCGCAGCGGTGGCAGGTGGGACTCAGTTCCCTAATAGCGACCGAGTGCAGGTACTTCCCGAAGCAACCGTACCCGAAAAGGACCTGCGTCAGTCTAAAGAAAAGGGTCCCGTGCTGCCGCCCTGCCCACTCGAGGATGACCGGCTGCGGCTGGGGAACCGCTTAAATCACTAGGCCAACCGTGCAGTGCGCTGCGCCACCGAGACGGTCAAAATTTATTACAAAAAATTTACTCCTACCCTCAACAAATACCGAACTTGTTTCAGTTCTTGACCGTGGCCTAGTGTGCATCATTCATAACGCAATATTTACGAACTTATAGGTATACCAGGTACCCATAAAGAGTCCTGAACTAATTAAATAAGTAGTGGTGAGGTACCCTATGTTTCTCCTTCCTCCGCAAGTCCCTGGACCGGGAAGATTGCGTGGTGCAGGTCTCGTCGGTGGTGCGCTGCGAGGATGAGGAGGACTTGCGGGGCGCGGGGGAGGGGGGAGCCTTCTGCCGCTCCGACAGGCGCTCGCACAGCTCGGCCACGCGCGCGATCTGCACCTGCCCAGGGATAAGCGCCTCGAGATGATCTTGCCATCGTGTCAGGTATGGAAAATTTTACTACCCCTACTGTTAAAAATAGGAAGTCGACGGCATAGATTTAGAGGCTGGAGGAGTGTCTTATTTCTACAATACAACACATATTTGTACAATCGAAGACGTAGCATCGCGTCGTAAGCCTTTGCAGAGAATTTTACTGTTAAAATACGACAAAATTGGTCCTAAAAAACTTCAACTCGATTCTTTTGATATCTGTGAGTAGGTGAGTGCTAGTGTAGTGAGTACCTGTTGGTCGAGGAGGGCCCTCTCGCAGACGGCGCGGAAGGCGCGCAGCGAGTCCGAGGAGGCGCCGCCCGCCACGGCCCGCCCCTTGCTCGGTGTCTTGCGACTCGCTTCGCTCCCCGTCGCGCGTCTGTGAAATAACCGATGTAGTTCCTTCTCTGACCTTCTGGTAACGTAAACACATAAGGGACCGATCGAGAAGTTCGTCAGACTTGTGGGGATAAGTTTGTGTGATGAGAACTATTATATTATTTATTCGATGTCTAAGTGTCGTGTATCTTTAGGTAATATGTGTGTATATTTCCATAGTCTCTTCTATGAAAATGTTTGTGATTAAAAAAAAAACTTTATTATTATGTATGTATATATGTAATATATTGCGAATGTGGTACAGCTGAAATACTAAGTCATAATATTTTGTAAATCGCTGCAACTTTCAAGAGTTAAGCCGCGTTTTCACAATAAGAGTTGGTTCGGACCGAGTGTACTCGGATGTCTACTCGGACGGTGCTCATAATATGTAAACACCTAATCCGAGCGCACTTGGACGCCGGCATCGAATCCGAGTAGACTCGGACTCTGCTCTATTTTTCGAGCTCACTCGGATCATTTTTAACCGACTTCCAAAAAGGAGGAGGTTCTATGTTCCACTGTATGTATTATTATTTTTCTTTTTTTTGTATGTTACCTGATTACTCCGTCAGTTGTGGACCGATTTTGAATTTTTTTTTTGTATTCGACAGGGTATGCTTCCGTGGTGGTCCCATTGCCAGCATATCAGGATCTGATGATGGGATCCCAGGGAAATCGAGGGAAACCCTCATTTTTTATAGGCACATACCACGTTTTTCGTATATTTTCTGAAATTACACCGGTATTTGCGTCTGGTAGTCATCATTTTATGATGATGAGCTGATGATGTAAGGTACCACTCCTTAACGGTTAGGAGTTGGAGGATAAATCTTTAAATATCATATGTATATAAGTTACCTTTAGTCGTATTCTTACAAATTATTTAGGTAAGCTGATGATGGAAGGTGGAAGGTACAACTCCTCAACGGTTAGGAGTTGGAGAATAATTCTTTCAATTTCATACGTATCTAAAGACCTTCAGGCGTATACTTTCAAGCTATTTAGGTGAGCTGATGATAGAAGATTAAACTCTTCAACAGTTAGGGATTAGAGGATGATTTTAATATTACACGTACCTTAATTTGTATTCTTGATGATGAAATTTGATGAAATAATTCAACTTACTACTTACCTACGATTGTTTGCACTAAAAACTGTAAAATAAAAACTTTTTATAAAAAAAAAAGAACCGACTTCCAAAAACATCCAACGAAAACTCTCTGTCAAAAAACACTTAAAAGCGTAAAATAAACTGGTCCTTCATAAATTGCCTATACCTAATTCTTTATTCATTTAAATAGTAGTATTATAATGGGTGCTAACTGCTAGGTACCTAAAATCTGTTTGAAGTCGGTGCTAAGCCAAAAAGAATACAAACGAACAATTACAAAAGTCTAAGCGATAGTCACTTGGCACCGACTTCGAACAGATTTTAGGTACCTAGCACCCATTATAATACTACTATTTAAATGAATAAAGAATTAGGTATAGGCAATTTATGAAGAACCAGTTTATTTTACGCTTTTAAGTGTTTTTTGACAGAGAGTTTTCGTTGGATGTTTTTGGAAGTCGGTTTTTTTTTATAAAAACAAAATGGCGACAACTATAAAAAGTGGAGTGACTACTAGTGGTGGGTGCTACTATTTCTAATAAATACTCAAATTGTACGTTGTTTAATCTCATATAAATTTAAACGTTTTTGATCTTCCTCTTCTATTTCACGGAGAAAATTATTTGATGCACCCTGTTGATGTTGGTCAAGTCTTAAAATCCATTTCCGTGTCCAAATTTTTTCTCTCTTATTTTTTTCCCCTTTCGTGATTTAGAACTTCCGCTATTAACATATCTGCTACAACTTTTATACCTTGCAGCAGCAGATCAGTCGATGATATCTTGATTGTGCAAGGAGACAAATGACCACAATACGAGTGCACTACTATCGTGTGTAAACCACTATCCGAGTACACTCGTATGAAGCCGACTCGTACGAGTGTACACTAACTCTTATTGTGAAAACGCGGCTTTAAGCGAAATGTTACTGAACCATGCCACGCACCATGCTACAGCGCAAAGAGTATAGTGTCCATAATCGAGGAATTGAGACAGAATATAACAAACAAACAAGTTAGTATTTGCAACACTTCCCAAGAATGTGCAATAAAGGAATGTGGTGACCTGAGCGGGCGCTGCTTCCGCTTCTTGTAGCTGCCGTCGGAGAGGCCGGAGTCGTGCGAGAAGCGCTTGGCTTGCGGCGGGAGCGTGGAGCGACTGCTGCTGGTGTAGGCGCGCGTCAAGGCCGCGGGGCGGGGCGGGAGCGCGCCCGACGCGCCGGAGCCCAGCGCCCCACCAGCGTCCACAACCAACTTGTCACTGGACATAAACATGGGACTAGTCATGGACATAAATATATCATTCGTGCTGTCGGGGTTTCGTTGGTGAGTGCGAGACCGCTATAGTGTGAGTCACCATGCTGCATTCGCAATGAGTATGGTATCCACTACTTTGCTCATGCTTTCCAACAGGCAGAGTAGAGTAACTTTGACAGGCCCAAGTATATAAAAAAAATGCATGGTGTTGTCTACCCTTCAATACGTAAGAGAAATAAAAGTAAGAAATAATGCAATTCTTGATTTTAAGTGCAGTAATGGGTTCGACAGCCTTTTACAAGTATACTAACCCTGGATTGTAGTTACTCTGTTTGATTTTACGGCAATGTAAGTAGTCTTCAATAGTAGGAAATGATTTTTAGCAAGAAAAGGTTCTTATGATCTTTTTTTTCTATACTATACTCGCATGTGCTTTCATGACACTCATAATTCAATAAGTAGGCACAGATAAAATTCCCCACCAGCAATCATTGCTCCCATGCTGGCGGGTGAGAAGGGCTGGGGCGCAATAGTATCTTTCTGTGAGGCTGTAATGCTCCAGAAAGAGACCGTTGATCTGCTGAGGAGTATACACGCATTTGATGTAATTTATTTATCTCTTTTCGAAGAAGAAGCTTATGTCCAGCAGTGGATTATTCTTTCTTTGTTTTTAAAAAAGACAACTCCCGCACTAGGAATAAATCCTGTGTCGCGGGGGACTTTGCAAACATACATGTAACGGACACAAAGAACACCCAGACTCAGAACAACAATTTGTGGATCACACAAAGTGTTGTCCTACGTAGGATTTGAACCCACGACACTTGGCGAAGTAGGAAACGGCGTAGTGACCGTTAAACTACTAGGCTAAACTTGCAGTCAAGCTAAGCTGTTTTTGTAATGTGTAGACTGTGTAGAGTGAGATGAGAGCAATATATCGGTTACCGCCTCGTCTCGGAGTCGTGCCGGCGGGAGGGTCGTACCGCGCCGCGCATGAATTTGTCGAGGTCGATGATGTCCGGCGCCGCGCGCTCGTCGCCCGACCACGACCACCCCGAGACCGACGTCGACCGCGCTGACATCCCCGACACACTGCACACACAAACATACCTGTAGCCTGTACACCAAGGTGCATTCATGCTGAAAGAAAACAGACCAACTCTTGGTCTTTCTGCTTCCATTGAAGGGGAAACCTACCCTACTTCTACCATCTAATATATTTTTTTCTCCAAAGCTTAAAGCCGTAGGACAGCCACGACTTCACAAAAAAAAGATGTTAAGGCATATTTTCGTTGCTATGTGAGGTCCTCTGGATATCCTGTAACTCTTAACTTGAAGGGAAAAATTGACTTTTTAAATTAACCACCACAGTAACTGCCTACATTTGAACCTCATGTTTAAAGTCTACTAAGATCACACCTTTAGAAGATACCTACACGTTTTTCAAAAATAAATTAAGTTATCAGAAAATGTGGCTAAAATCTGACAAGTTATGGTGTTTAACAACATCGTCTTGCCAAAAAGCTTGACAATTTAAAATTTGTCTGGCAAAATTTCGATATGTCCATAGGTGGAGATATCGATTAACTAGCATTTTGCGATACAATATTTCTCTGGATTAAGTTAGCACCAAGCACATAACTGCATGCTATCGCCGCAGTGCATGAACACGAAATGGGTTGGTTACTTTTTCTATAAACTATGTTAGGTGAACTTAGGTGTTTACGAGACCCGACAACTCACAGTACCAGAACAAGACATACATACCAGGTTTTACATACACATGACGAACACACGGACAAACGGTAAAACCATGTCTCTTCGTCGTTTTGGACAGTTCTTCGACACTGTTTGGTAGAAGTAGAGTACCGCGAGTCGCGCTGTCAGTCCTGGTCCATGGTGGCGCGCTCAGCCGCCGCCAGCATCGCGACTGACACTGACAGTGCGCTGACATCTTTCCATTTTGAATTTTCACCATAAACCTCGTTTACGTCTCCTATTGCCTGTAGTGTAATAATTTTCCCCCGTTTTATAACATTCTTGGTCTTAGCGTGATGATATATAGCCTATAGCCTTCCTCGGACTCCTTTTCAAATCGGACCGGTAGTTCCCGAGATTAGCGCGTCAAGCAAACAAACAAACTCTTCAGCTGTATATATTAAAGTATAGATACTTTAAAAAATTAAGCTTTTAAATTGTCTAGAAACCAGAACGAAGAGGAAATAGAACACAAAAGATATTATCCAAGAGCAAAAAAACTTTGGACATCTCGAGTCTATAGGTAGATACATAAATACTTCGCGGAGTTCTGTCCTGACAGAGGGCAGCCACTTCTGGCTGAAATGTTTATTAAAAATAGTAACAGCTGACAGTAGAAGAACAAATGAAAGCTTTGGCAATGACACTCAAAATTACCTGAAAAATAATTAAAAATCCAAAAAATAAATGTGTAAACACAATGTAGTGTAGCTCCCGTGCTCTGCGACATGTTGACTATGAATACTACCGGCTCTGCCCTTTGGTGGTTACTGTGCTTCTTTATACAGGTACGTGCACAAACTTGCTCTTAAATGCTTCCCTATTCCTGATACCTCGACTGTGCATTTAGAGTCTTTGGGGGGATCAGTATGAAGCCGGCAAACCACTGTAATACATTTTATTCGTCAAGTGACGTTCAAGTAACTTAACATTTTATGGGAAATATAGAGGGCTGCATCAATATGGAGTTACAAGTATATATTTTAGCATAGAAACAACTAGAATTATGGAATTCCCACTGTAAAAAATGTATAGATTAAAAATATTGGTTGAGCTAGTACCTATTGGTGAGTCCATGACCCTGAAATTTATGTCGAATGCTAGATCGTTACACCGATACAATTGTCGCTTGAAATAATCCTGATGTATCTACTATGTATGTGTCTAATCTCTATCAAAATAAAATTGAATGATGTACCTGATCTACCTATCGGAGACCATGAACTCGAAAGGGCTTAGGAAACCTAATTTTCAAATTAATTTTATTTGACTACATCTGCGGGCGAACGGCTCAGATCCTTAAAGAAATCTTCACAATACACCTACCTTCCTGTCTATGTACTCATGTTTTGTGTAGATTGTGGGCTCTTTAGCCTGTGGCAAGAAGGGGCCCAAAGCGTGTCGTCCGCCACGTTGTCCAGGCGGCTGCAAACCCAAATACTGGTGAACACGGAGCTTTGCCAGGTTTGTTACCAGACGGCACAGTTTGCGCCATAGAGAAGTTTACGCTGTTGAGCAGCTGCACTTGTTTTATGGTGAATATCTTTTTACTGTCTTGTGGTCTCTATCTGCTAAGCAGAGTATGTCATCGCTGCTCTCATCAATTCGGTAAGAACATATTACCGAGTTTACCAGTGATTGACTCTGTCTTAGAGGAGAATGCAATCGGGTAAAAATCGGCACAAATATTTCAAACTTTATTTTAATACTAGCTGTTACCCGCGGCTCCGCCCGCGTGTATGTCGGTTATCGCGGCAAATAGTAGCCTATGTGTTATTCGAATGAATAAGCTATATTACTGTAAAGTTTCATCCAAATCCGTTCAGTAGTTTTTGCGTGAAAAAGTAACAAACATACACACAAACTTTCGCCTTTATATATTAGTGTGATATTTACCTATAGGTAACTAAACTCGCATTTGCAACGTCGTTAGAACAAGGTATAGCCGCAGTTCTTATTGATCTGCATTTGAAATACTTGTAGACCTTTAAGACCATTTCGATCTTTAATCGGAAACATACATACATATATATTAAACTAGCCGAGTCACGCGGCTATTGTTGTACCCATAGATATAGAATATATCTATGGTTGTACCTTTACAACTGCGGGTAACGCCGCCGGGCGAAGCGTAGCCTAAGTTACCTACTCCTTATTTTATCAGCTAACTGCCAGTAAACGTCCCGTCCAAATCGGTCTAGCCGTTCCAGAGATTAGCCGGAACAAACAGATGAAAGAAAAATTGTAAAAAATATTATTTTGGTATTTGTACCGTGAATACATACATATGCATTTAGTAAAAAGCGGTTATTTTAATATTACAAACTGACTCTCAAATTTTATTAATTTACATAGATAGATATATATCGAAAGTTTAAATAGACGCGGACGAATTGAGCACAAGTGGTTATTTCCTCAGCTTGCCTACTGGGTATGGTCGTTGTGTTGGTGGTTTGTGTGGATGATGCTGAACGCGACGGGTGCGCTCGGCTGCAAGAAGAAGACCATCTGTCGGCTGCGGCGGCCGCGGGAACACCTCGCCTTGAGGCGCATTCCTCCACTCGGATACCTACCACTACTCGGCCGTGATGCAACAATACAACATACAAACAGCATCATTAATACTCCACATGAAGGTAGGTTGTACTCTTTTGTCTGTGGACTGACTTAGCATTTCAGATGACCAATAGCCACTTGTATCCCCGTCCAGCATAGTTAGCTCTCCACCACCAAGCTGCGGCTCCGCCCTATGTCGGTTATCGAGGTAAATAGTAGCCCATGTGTTATTCTGATGTATAAGCTATATATATTACTGTAAAGTTTCATCCATATCCGTTCAGTAGTTTTTGTGTGAAAGAGTAACAAACATCCACCCATCCATACTTTCGCGTTTATAATATTAGTAGAATTACACAACATGCGAGGAGCTTGGGATCGATCATCCTGACGATGGAACTAGGAAGTTCATTTTGGATTGCTTTAGATAAGTTGATTGTCCACAGTTGTGAGTCGCAGGAAGCGACATTTCTAACAGTTCGTGATCGTGTACACTCCTACAGGCCCCAAGCATTGTTCCCGCTAGAGATGAACCCGGGAGCTGGCGCCGCCCAGCCGGCCCACTGCGGGCGAAAACTTGCCGATTCATTTCTAGGGTAGAAATGCGTTTATACATTTTTTAATGAAAAATAAAACAAAAACAGTAAATTTTATACAGTTTTTTATTTGCCTTAAAAAGTAACTTCTCCCACGACCACAGCACGTCAGTAGTTCCTGAAACAGAGAGAAGATAGAGTTAGTACTATTACTGCTTTAGGCAGATGCCACGAAAGAACACCCAGATTCAGAACAAAAATTTGTGGATAAAGTATTGTCCCATGCGGGTATCAACCCCCAGTGCAGTAGGAAGCAACCAGATAAGTTCAACAGTTATGCAAGAGTTAGATTAAATTTTTTCCAATATACTACATATTTCATGGTAGACGGGTATACTTAGGTATGGTTAAAATCATTGAAATGTCAAGTTTTGGACCATACCAGAACTGGCAATGTGTACCTAAGTCATAATGTGGCTTGCGTGTTAACTTGCACTATTTTTTTTTTATGGAATAGTAGGGCAAACGATCAGACGTATCCCCTGATGGTAAGCGATTACCGCCGCCCATGGACACCTGCAACACCATAAGCGTCACAAGTGCGTTGCCGGCCTTTTGGGGATGGAGGGGGGGGATTGGGGTATGGGCCTCCGGTATCCTCACTCACTCGGTGAAACACAGCGCAAGCACTATTTCACACCGGTTTTCTGTGAGGCCGTGGTATCACTCCGGTCGAGCCGGCCCATTCATGCCGAAGCGTGGCTCTCCCACGGTATAAAATCTCAAAGTTCTCGAATATCAAAGTTAGAGAATATTGTTTTTTAACTTTGATATTCGAGGATGATTTCTAAATCAAAAACAAATAGTTTTTATTTCAAGTAGGCCTTTTCAGGCAGTTTTGAAATGTAACATTATAGACATAATTGTGAGGCTCCAAAATGTTATTCCTATACAGAAGAACCACCATGAAACTCAAGAAATAAATTAAGATTGATCTTGTGATAAGATCCCTAGTTTAGTGGCAGTTCCACAAGGAGTAGATATATTACTTTTGGCAAGGCACTTAAAACATGAAGGTCTACTGTAGGATATCACCAGATAGAGAGCTTTACTAGTCAGTGCCTAGGGGAGCTAAATTTGTAAATATAGCCAGACAGAAGGAACATGATTTTCTAAAGAATGATGCCATAGTGTAGGCCACCATGCTGCATTCTCAATGAGTGTGGTGGCCTTCTCCAGCAGACTTGGTAGTCATTTTGGCAGCTTTATATTAATCAAGCAGTAGTCGGTCCAATAAGTATCAGTAGACTGCAGTCGGGTTTCACATCCTGAGTAACAATGGTAAGTGCAACCTGCTTACAACATCAAACAACCAAAAGATGCCTTTTACATGGCCACAATAGTTCCCAGGGCTACAAGTTTTATTGTAGGTCTCGTCAAGTATGTTGGTAGTACACATATTGATACTCACTTAGTCAATATGCCGTCTTTCTTGGTGAGTCTGACTATGCAGTCATCTGACTCTCCCATGCGCCTAATGGCTCCGCACACCACATACATCTTAGCAGAGTCAGTGGCGCGGCCTGTAGCAGGGTCCACGTCAGCGATCACCAGCTGTACGGAGGCGTGGTCCTTGGCGTGGATCAGGCGGTTTGATGCCGAGCTGGAACAGACAATTATAATAAAGCAATAATGCTACAAGTTGGTCCAATGACCTGGTGAAGTTCACGAGAAATCATTGCATGCGGGCAGCACAGGACTATTTGTTGTAGAGAGCTTTAGGAAGGCGTATGTCCAGCAGTGGACATCAATTGACCAAATGGAATGAATGAATAAATAATTATTAAAATATTATAATCATCATCTCAGCCATAAGAGGTGCACTTCAGAAATTCAAAAAATCTAAACCTCGTTGATGTCCATGTTTGTTATTGAAAACTGTTTTCAAATTTTTAGAAATAAAAAATAATACAATGCATTTACTACGGTGACTAGACAGTTTATAAACAACTAGCTGTTGCCCGCGGCTCCTCCCACGTATATGTCGGTTATCGCGGCAAATAGTAGCCTATGTGTTATTCTGATTATTCTGATGTCTAAGCTATATTACTGTAAAGTTCCATCCAAATCCGTTCAGTACTTTTTCAGTGAAAGAATAACAATCATACACACAAACTTTCGCCTTTATAATATTAGTGTGATGTGATATCATCGCAGCAAAAAGACGTTCACACCTAGGCTTTCCACAAGGTTCTCCATTACAGCCGGTTCTGTGGTGCCCAGACATAGATTTTTAAATTAGCTTTTGCACGCGGCTTCGCTCATGTAGACTTTTATCCCCTGATTTTACCCCCTTAGGGGTGGAATTTCAAAAATCCCTGTCTTAGTGCTCACTTACATTATGTAAAGAACCTACATGCAAAATTTCAGGATTCTAGGTTCAGTTTGGGCTGTGCGTTGATCTCTCTCTGTGTCAGTCACTTTCCTCTGTTATATATTATAGAAGATACTTAAGTTACATCCAGACTCATAGGCAATGCTTGAACTCATTACATGAAACTTGTGCTGGGTGTGAATTGAATGTATGACCTCGGGTTTAACAGCCAGGATCACTGACCAACAGACCAGTCTTAGTGCAAAGTATTTTGAAAAACCTTAACTTACATTGGATATATAACTTATTTGAAACTACAAACACATACTTCAATATTATTCATTTTTATATCTAAGCTCTTTACAAAGGAGATGCCTTTGTCCAGCGGTGGAGTGTTTAAATCTATTGTTGTCAAGATATCTAGAGCTTTGAAATTATCTTATCACAGCATTTTAAACTTGCTTCAAAAACATGTTGATGAACCAGTTAAAGTAGTTTTACATCATGTTAGGCACAAAGTTCCATCTACACATCAATTTAGAATTGGCTTGCAATTTTACCCAATTCAGCCCATGTAGATATGCATGCCACGACTGGATTGTCAACATTTTAAGGAACGAGTTTGGTGAATAGACCTTCACTAACAAGCAAGTAAATCATGTTTAATACATTCTGGATAACTCGTTAATGTCGCACTTCACAATAGGTTTAAATATACGCTATAAATGTGTAGGGGTTAATTTAGCCGCTGTATAACAATTAGTAACAACTAAAGGGCTAAAGAAACAACTTCATGTTTGACCTGTCATCATTGCAATTGTCTAAGTCAAAGTTTCTCAAAAGAGTAGTAAAGTAATAGTCGAGTATATCATACTTCTAACAAATTGCGTTAATTGAACTAAATGATATCTTGTTTGACGACAAACATATCGGAGGTGCATTTAGGCGGCGTGTTGCGCGCAATGTGGTCAACAACCATAGATAACCTCAATGTGCTCACCATTTCCTCGGGCAGTATAGGTCAACGAAATCTCCAGCGTCGTTCTGCATGTTGTATGTCTGAAACACAAGTTTATACGTCACCACGAGATACTTTTGTGTCTAATTATACATTAATTGATAAAATAAAGAAATATTCACCTACAAAGCACACTTAGCACGGAAATGTCAGGTGCGAAAGAAAGAAACGAAATCAAAATTCAATGAATTGAATCAAAGACAATAGTGTAGGGATGTGCATCTAAGGTATGTGTCAAAAGTTGGACCATAGAGAATATATGTGGGTGACTTAGAGCATATATATCTAGAAGGGCAGCCGAACGGGCGGAAAGCGTTATCGGAGTATACAGAGAGAGAGACTGAGTTTGGGTAGTGTCTGTCTTTCACACGCAAGCTTCTGATCGAGCTTCTGATTTGGTGTCCAAATAAATATATAAATTATTGATTGATGGTTTTATATAAATTATTTCTCTTGTAACGAACTTTAACTTGTTTTATAAATTATAATAGCTTACTAAACTTCACACGATTTTTAATACCATATTTAGATATACCATCTTACAATTATACTCAACCGATACTCGATACTCTAGAATCTAGATAAACTTAACACAGTTCCCCAATATTTAGTCGTGAAAATTTGTCGAGAATTCGACATAATTAGTAGCTGCTGAATGTTAGTTGGTTTAACTGATTAGTACTATACAAAGCGATTGGTAGGTATAGAATTGTATGACTAATAATAACTATTTATTTTCATTAACTGTGTTGCACACACATTATTTGTTTGTCTATAAATTAAAGTCCTCTCCCAAAAAAAAAAAAAAAGGGCTAAAATTATAATGCAGGTATGCTTCTTATTTGGTGACGAGTAGATTCCCTAGCGGCAAGTCGCAGAACTAACGTATGATTGATAAAAATACGTATACACGTTAACATTCCACTTCATACTGTTCACCCTCACGAAGTGGTCTTATAGTATTTTTTACCACTCCGTAGACGTCCATCAATGAAATCATTGTAGAAAGAATATAAAATAACAATGCACTCGCTCTGTATATTAAACTGTTAGGTAGAAGTATCTGTCATACGTTAGTTCCGCAAACGGCCACTAGGGAAATCTTCTCGTTACCAAAATCCACTTTTAAAATACTGTTCACCCTCACGAAGTGGTCTTATAGTATTTTTTACTACTCAGTAGACGTC
Source organism: Diaphora mendica (assembly GCA_949125395.1). Taxonomy (NCBI): domain Eukaryota; kingdom Metazoa; phylum Arthropoda; class Insecta; order Lepidoptera; family Erebidae; genus Diaphora; species Diaphora mendica. The sequence goes on from OX421310.1 coordinate 59,313,651, forward strand.
TATCAATGAAATCATTGTAGAAAGAATTTAAAATAACAATGCACTCGCTCTGTATATTAAACTGTCAGTTAGTAAAGTTGTGACGCGAAACTTACTAGGTACATTAATCCTCGTCCCGGTCCCGGGTTCGATTCCCGGGTCGGACTGCTGTTGGGTTTTTCTTTCAAGAAATTCCTAACACTAGCCCGGAGTATGGAATATGGCGATGTTTACCGCCCGTGCCTCGGAGAGCACGTTAAGCCGTCGGTGCCGGTTGTCATGAACACCTATATGACAATCGTTATTGGGAAGTCAGTCCCCTCAATTATACTGACAACTTTTTTGTCCACGGTCCAAACCACACGGTGTGCCACTCTGCGCCTGAGACGGGAGGGATCCGGGAATTGATGTTATTAACGCCTGCGCCTGCCTGCACTGAAACGGGCACCGTCTGCTAGGGAACTCTCTAATTAGGCGACGTACGGCACACGCGAAACGTCGCCCCCTTGCGGCTGGCCCGTAAAGCGAATGGAAGGGAAAACCCGTCCTGACCATCCGCGGCCACACTCAGGGCGGCATGAGATGCTGAAAATATTCTGACAACTAGTTCAACCTTGGAATTTAATTCACCCTCAAGGTTCAGAGGTCCAATTCCAGTTGCTCCGTGGAGAAACTGATATTCAGGTAAAACCAGTTGAACTAGTAGCCGACCCCAATTAATCTTGGAAATAATAAAGGCTAGGAAGTTTTTGAGATCAGAACGCTCAAACAAACTGTTCAACTTTATAATAGTTATTAATAAAGATTTCATTGTATTTCATTTTTAGCTATTAATTACCATTTAAAAGAAAGAGAACCATAAAGGCAATATAAATTATTGTTTATTTCAGAACAATTGTTCAGGTGCACCTATTTTAATTTCAAAGAAATGTAAATTCACTGTTGCATTGTATGGTCACGCAGCGTCACTTTGTAGCGACAATAAATTATACACACTTAGGTATAAATACTAACCATGACGGCCGTAATCTATAAAACTCGACAATAGCTGTTAGTGAAAATGCGATTATTAACGGTAAGTTATTCCATTTATTTGTTTTAATAGTAAGAGAGCTACTGAACCTTTCGACTAACGGTGTGTTTGTAAGGCTAGAAACTCTTGTAGTGATGAGTCATAACGTGCTAAGTACGTAACCATCGCCTGGCAGGCCTCAGTCCTGCACATCATCATCTTTCATGTTTTTGAAGGTGTAAAAAAAATTAGAAAAAAAAAACTTCTTCCTGTAAGCCTGATTTTTTTATAGGATTTAGTACATTCAATATCTATGGATAGGTCTTAAAAATGATATTGAGGTTTCTAATATCATTTTTTTAACTGAATAGTTTGCACGAGAGACACTTCCAAAGTGGTAAAATATGTCCCCCCCCCCTATAACTTCTAAAATAAGAGAATGATAAAACTAAAAAAAATATATGATGTGCATTACCATGCAAACTTCCACCGAAAGTTGGTTTGAACGAGATCTAGTAAGTAGTTTTTCTTAATACGTCATAAATCGTAAAACGCAAAAAAATATCACTATTATTAAAACATCTATCAAAGTTACAACGAACTGTTTACTTTATTACTGCAAGTCCTTTATATTATGTTACTTGCTGCTTCGGAACCCTTCATGGGCGAGTCCGACTCGCACTTGGCCGCTTTTTTTTAAATTTTGTCTATTTGTCTGTCTGTTTGTTCCGGCTAATCTATTGAACGGGATACGAAATTTTCATTGAGTATACCACCAAACTTTGTCGTTTTTGCTTGCAATCATCCCTGTAGACCCTCCTGCGTCCCGTTGGAGTGTAAAAGCCTGTAAAACAACTGAAAATTTTGATATTTTAATTTGGATTTTTTAATTTTTAAAAATTTCAGTAATTTTTTGATGTTTTTATCGAATTACTCGATAACCCTATATACTAAAGTTCACATAGTTACAGATTTAGATAGCGCTCATCTAGCTCTATCTAATTATGCCTTATTTACATACATTCAGCACATAATAGTTTAAAAAAAAAAATTAAAGTGAAATTCTGGTTTTTCTTAGTAAATTTCGACGTTTTTGTTGAATTGTTCAGCAAACCTCCATTCCAAATTTGATATTGTTGCATTTTCAGATAGGGCTCGTCTAGTCCTATCTAACAACACCCCAATTACATAAGTTCGGCATATAGAAGTTCAAAATTTTCGATAATTAAATTGAAATTTCGGTAACTCTGAAAAATTTCTGACGTTCTCGTTGAATAGTTCAGCAACCCTTAATTTCTAAATTATAAATTATACATATTCGGATAGGACTCGTCTATTCCTATATACCGACGCCTTATTTACTTAGTTCCGATACTTAGAAGTTTGAAAATTTCTAATTTTAAACTTACATTTTTGTAATTTTTGAGGTTTTTGTCGATTAATTCGATAACCTTTATTTTGGAAATAACAAATTATACATATTTAGATAGGCCTCCTCAAGATCCGTCTAACGACACCTCATTTGCTTACATCCGGCAAATAGAAGTTCAAAAAAATTTACATATAAAATTTTTAATAGCATTTGTTTACTTAAGAAAGTCTACCTAAGGGCGAATTTTCTGAAAAAATCATACGAAATTTTAATTGAGTACCTATACCACCAAACTTTGTCGTTTTTGCTTGCAATCATCCCTGTAGACCCTCCTGCGTCCCGTAGGAGTGTACATTTTATAGAAAAGAAAGAGCAAGGAAAAGAGATTGCAAATAATATAAATGAATGGTTAATTCTTAGATAAAACAATATAACACTGCACCATATTAAAACAGAAATTAACAATAAACAGAGACATTAACTTGAAAATAACGACTTAAATGTAACACACAGAATGACAAGGTCCCGTCGTTATTATGGACGGGGAAAAGCGACGAGGTCCAAAAGACCTCACAAAAAAAAAGTATTGAATGGCTGGACCGATTTTGACGGGGCTTTCACTGGCAGATAGCTGGTGATATAAGGAGTAACTTAGTCTTTTTTTCGACTAGCTTCGCCCCGCGACGTCCGCGGTCCACGGTTGTTGTTGTACCGCGGGTAACACCGGCTCGCTAGTATTTTATAAAAATAATATTTCGTTTACAGTGCAGTCATGAACAAGTTATATATCCAATTAATTTACTTTAATTATATAACATTACTAATTCCACTCTGTCAATTGAATTTTGACAATTCGATAAAAAAAACTTATTATGTTTTGCTACCAAAATGACTCTACACTGCTTCAAGGAAATGAGCAGAGTTCAAGAGTAGTGGTCACCATCCTGAATTCGAACGTGGACAGTGTGCATGTGTGCAGTGTGTAAATGTTACCTTTCGATTTAAAATAAAAATAAATTTATTTTGGAGTGTTTATAACAATAGTGGTTATAAAAAAGTTGTCAGGTCTGTTGCCCTAGTGATTTATGATTCTAACTGCTAAGACAGGGTTCGTGGGTTCGATTCCCATCCAGGACAAATATTTGTGTGATGAACACGATCATTTGTTCTGTGCCTGGGTATAATTTATCTATAACTTGTATGTATTTAGTAATCTATATACAAGTATATAATTGGAGTGTCTGTTTTTAACTGTTTCTACTATGTAGGTAAGTTTAACGTTTTTTTTCTTTGAAAAGTTGTTAACTTGAAATTACAAACAAACACGCCAAGTGACTATCGCTTAAACTTTTGGAATTGTTCGTTTGTATTCTTTTTGGCTTAGCACCGACTTCAAACAGATTTTAGGTACCTAGCACACATTATAGTACTACTATTTAAATGAATAAAGAATTAGGTATAGGCAATTTATGAAGAACCAGTTTATTTTACGCTTTTAAGTGTTTTTTTGGCAGAGAATTTTCGTTGGATGTTTTTTGGAAGTCGGTTTTTTTTTTTTATAAAAAGTATTTAATTTTTCAGTTTTTAGTGCAAACAATCGTAGGTAAGTACTAAGTTGAACTATTTCATCAAATTTCATCATCAAGAATACAAATTAAGGTCTATACGTACGTGTAATATTAAAATCATAATCTAATCCCTAACTGTTGAAGAGTTTAACCTTCTATCATCAGCTCACCTAAATAACTTGAAAGTATACGACTTAAGGTCTTTAGATACGTATGAAATTGAAAGAATTATCCTCCAACTCCTAACCGTTGAGGAGTTGTACCTTCCACCTTCCATCATCAGCTTACCCAAATAATTTAAAAGAATACGACTAAAGGTAACATATGTACATTTGATATTTAAAGATTTATCCTCCAACTCCTAACCGTTAAGGAGTTGTACCTTACATCATCAGCTCATCATCATAAAATGATGACTACCAGACGCAAATACCGGTGTAACTTCAGAAAATATACGAAAAACATAGTATGTGCCTATAAAAAATGAGGGTTTCCCTCGATTTCTCTGGGATCCCATCATCAGATCCTGATACGCTGGCAATGGGACCACCTCGGAAGCATACCCTTACGAATCCAAAAAAAAATTTCAAAATTGATCCACAACTGACGGAGTAATCGGTGAACATACATAAAAAAAAAACATACATACAGTGGAACATAGAACCTCCTCCTTTTTGGAAGTCGATTAAAAAAGCGGCCAAGTCGCCCATGAAGGGTTCCGCAGCAGCAAGTAACATTTTTTTTTATATTTGTTTCGATTCAATCAAAGGTAAATTGCAGTTTACGATTTATGACGTATTAAAAAAAAAACTACTTACTAGATTTCATTCAAACCAATTATAAGTGGAAGTTTGCATGATAATGTACATCATATATTTTTTTTAGATTTATATTGCTCTTATTTTAGAAGTTACAGGGGGGGGGGACACATTTTACCACTTTGGAAGTGTCTCTCGCGCAAACTATTCAGTTTAGAAAAAAATGATATTAGAAACCTCACTATCATTTTTGAAGACCTATCCATAGATAGATACCCCACACGCATGGGTTTGATGAAAAAAAAATTTTTTGAGTTTCAGTTCTATGTATGGGGACCCCCAAAATTTATTGTTATTTTCTTATTTTTGTGTGAAAATCTTAATGCGGTTCACAGAATACATCTACTTACCAAGTTTCAACATTATAGGTCTTTTAGTTTCGGAAAAAAGTGACTGTGACATACGGACGGACAGACGGACAGACAGACAGACAGACATGACGAATCTATAAGGGTTCCTTCCTTTGGCACGGAACCCTAAAAAGTAGCCTAAGTTACTCCTCGTATCATCAATTACCTACCAGTGAAAGTCCCGTCAAAATCGGGCAGCCGTTCTAGAGGTTAGCCGAAACAAACACACAGACAGACAAACAAAAAATTTAAAAACTGAAGTTTTGATTTTAGTATCGTATAAACTTTCATTTGCATTTAGTGGAAAGCTGGTAATTTGAAGTTACGGAAATACTCTTCAATTTTATTTATTTGTTAATATGTTTACATTGTATGTAAAGATTAAATACACTTTGTGGTTTCATTAACTAGGAGCAAAACTGAAAGACAACAATCTTTGAAGTGAAGCATATCGTGTCCAAATTCAAACAATGCATATATTTTTGAGTGTTTAAAATGTATACAAACATTTTATCATTCATTTAAATGTAAATTTAATATTTTTTCAAGGTCTTTATTGTTTACTTTGGTACAATTGCTTGCTCAGATGCAGCTGCTGCTTTAATACAATTGTTAATTTATTTCTGTATTGGACTGACGTTCGGCATCATTTTGTAGAGGCAATTCATAGATATAAAAAATAGAAATAGTGCTAATAAATCTAATAATCTTTAAACGCGACGACTTTAGTGCAAATGCGCTTCTTAACGGTAAGTTTATTTGTTTCTGAGCTTTATAAACAAAACTTTGAAACGTGGCAACCCTAACATGCAGGTAAATCCATCGAGAATTTTTATTTATGCTCGAGGTCAGTCGAGGTAGTAGAGCCACTGCGGAGGCCCAATGATGCAGAAGTATCCCAATAAGCCGCCATAGTGTGGGTCACAATGCTGCATTGTCTACATTCGCAACGAGTGTGGTGATCACTACCTACTTTTGAATTCTGCTCTTGCTTTCCATAAGCAGAGTGCAGTCACTTTGGAAGGCTCATGTTCGTAGAGTTTGTTTGTTTGAACGCACTAATCTCAGGATCATCGGGCTAATTCTTTCATTGTTATATAGCCAGTTTATCGAGGAAGGCTATAGGCTATATATCATCACACTAAGACCAATAGGAGCGGAGCACCAATGAATAATGTTTCAAAAACGGGGGAAAATTATCACACTGCGGGCAATAGGAGACGCAAACGACGTTGCGTTGGTCAGCTAGTTGTATATAAAATGTGAACTGTATTTTCGATATTTTCTGCACAATAAATCATTTTTTGGAGATCCGTAAAGAAATATTTTTTGATGTGACTACGTCTTATAATTCGATGAAGCCGGCTGCACACACGAAAAAACATGACTCATGCGGCATTATCTCGCTATGCGCCGTTACCTCACTATGAGGCGTTCCATTTAAGGCTTGATGTGCAAGCGAGAGCTTGCGCCGCATCTATCTCTCGCTTGCACTTCAAGTCTTAAATGGAAGCGAGAGAAAGATGCGGCATCTATCTCTCATCATTTCATCAATGTTTCGTTATGACGTTGTCACGTTAAACTATTATTCCTATATAGATTGCTATATAGTCATATTGTTTAATTAATAGAAATTATATATAGATAAGCCTGACCAGCAGATGTCAGCATATATTTATCGATCACGTAGATTCAGACATTCCTTATCGCGTCGAGATGAGACGTGAGTATATGAATGGTATTGTATATAAATGCTGTTAGTATGTACGCACTTACTTACTTAGTTACTTACTCTCCACACGTGTAACCATGTAATACCAAGAGTATTCAGGAGCCTTGGGCTCCTGACAATAATTATACTACAGTCGCTACAACCTTCGTATTATTCATCTCACCTCAAGTATCTATACTACTTACATCGCCGTGTCATTCCTCATTAAATAAGTTCGCTATAATTGGTGACCCCGACAATTGAACAAGAAAAAAACTTATTATAAAAAAAAAAAACCGACTTCCAAAAACATCCAACGAAAACTCTCTGTCAAAAAACACTTAAAAGCGTAAAATAAACTGGTTCTTCATAAATTGTCTATACCTAATTCTTTATTCATTTAAATAGTAGTATTATAATGGGTGCTAGGTACCTAAAATCTGTTTTAAGTCGGTGCCAAGTGACTATCGCTTAGACTTTTGTAATTGTTCGTTTGTATTCTTTTTGGCTTAGCACCGACTTCAAACAGATTTTAGGTACCTAGCACCCATTATAATACTACTATTTAAATGAATAAAGAATTAGGTATAGACAATTTATGAAGAACCAGTTTATTTTACGCTTTTAAGTGTTTTTTGACAGAGAGTTTTCGTTGGATGTTTTTGGAAGTCGGTTTTTTTTTTTTTATAAAAAGTTTTTATTTTACAGTTTTTAGTGCAAACAATCGTAGGTAAGTAGTAAGTTGAATTATTTCATCAAATTTCATCATCAAGAATACAAATTAAGGTACGTGTAATATTAAAATCATCCTCTAATCCCTAACTGTTGAAGAGTTTAATCTTCTATCATCAGCTCACCTAAATAGCTTGAAAGTATACGACTGAAGGTCTTTAGATACGTATGAAATTGAAAGAATTATTCTCCAACTCCTAACCGTTGAGGAGTTGTACCTTCCACCTTCCATCATCAGCTTACCTAAATAATTTGTAAGAATACGACTAAAGGTAACTTATATACATATGTTATTTAAAGATTTATCCTCCAACTCCTAACCGTTAAGGAGTGGTACCTTACATCATCAGCTCATCATCATAAAATGATGACTACCAGACGCAAATACCGGTGTAACTTCAGAAAATATACGAAAAACATAGTATGTGCCTATAAAAAATGAGGGTTTTCCTCGATTTCCCTGGGATCCCATCATCAGATCCTGATATGCTGGCAATGGGACCACCACGGAAGCATACCCTGTCGAATACAAAAAAAAATTTCAAAATCGGTCCACCACTGACGGAGTAATCAGGTAACATACATAAAAAAAAAAAAAAAAAAAAATACATACAGTGGAACATAGAACCTCCTCCTTTTTGGAAGTCGGTTATCACGAAGCTCACCGCGCATATAGCAAGTATGCAGTTACAGATTACATCGCTAAGTGCAAAATTGCAAATTCAGCAGAGTTGAACAAATGCCAGTTTCACGGTCGCAGGCAATCAAGAGCGAGGTCACGGTCGCCATCGCGTCATATATTGTGTCTTTATAGAATCTGCACTATATTCCCCTCTAACCGCCTCATAATTACCTACCGACAAAGTGGTTCCGAGGTTTCGGTCAATACGAGGGCCAGTATTAGTTTGTTGCCGCATAAGGACAAACGTATAGTGCAGTTATCAGACTACAGAAGCACCTGGAAGTGAAAATTAAGCGCCTGAATGAATATGGAATCACAATTAAATGTAATAAAGTGTGAATTTCTTGAATCCGAGCTTGATATTCTTGGTTATCATACAACGAGCCAATGGATACAGCCGACAAGAAACCAGAAAACCATAAAGCCTTAATAAAAGAGCACAGCTCGCGAATAAAAGGGCATGATCTGCGTTAATGCTGTGTGCTATTTTGCTGCTGGGAAATACGTGCCAACCATCAGATAGGCAAAAGACTGCTGAAGAAGACTGACGCATTATCACGAACAATCGGAGTAATATCTATGCCCTAATTGCTAGATTACTTACAATCGGAGTAATGTCTATGCCATAATTGCTAGATTACAACGAACCTTGAATGATTTTGCTGATGAAGAAATATGGAATGTGATGACAAGATAGTGTAAAAATTGCTGATACATGAAGGTCGCGACTCGAGGCCAAATCGTATTGTTTTGATTCGTATGTTATGTTTATATTGTAAATAAGTTATTTCGTGTTTCATAGTAATGTATTGTGCAGTAAATTTTGACCCTGACTGACTATATCATAAATAAGTTATATAATTAAATTGTTACGTTTAATAATGTTACATTTAAGGGCAGTTTCATAATTGTAAGTAGCATAAGATAACGATTGTCTGAATTTACTACCGTAAATTTTTGTTTGGGGGGAGTTATATTCCTATATAGATTGCTATATAGTCATATTGTTTAATTAATAGAAATTATATATAGATAAGCCTGACCAGCAGATGTCAGCATATATTTATCGATCACGTAGATTCAGACATTCCTTATCGCGTCGAGATGAGACGTGAGTATATGAATGGTATTGTATATAAATGCTGTTAGTATGTACGCACTTACTTACTTAGTTACTTACTCTCCACACGTGTAACCATGTAATACCAAGAGTATTCAGGAGCCTTGGGCTCCTGACAATAATTATACTACAGTCGCTACAACCTTCGTATTATTCATCTCACCTCAAGTATCTATACTACTTATATCGCCGTGTCATTCCTCATTAAATAAGTTCGCTATAACTATCTTCCGTAAACAGACTTTACAGACAACCATTTTTCCTTTTTTAATGAAGTTATCAGTCTTCTTTTTAAAGAACATATTAGTCACTGATAATATAATATTTTGTGAGCTTATTTGTGTGCCGCAGGGTTTGAGCGTTCTTCTGCTGGCGCTCGCGTGTTTCAGCGTCACAATGAACGCCGTAACGTGCATCGACGTGGTTCAAGTGTCTGGTGTAACGGTGATCATCAACGATGGCAAAACCATAGTGTGCGAGGGGGGCGTGTGCCGGGATCTCAAAACTTGCGACATTGTGAAGAAACCAGAACCAAAATTTAACGCAACAGAGTTCATTAATCATTTGTTCTTAAATTTATTTTAAAACAAAGAATTTTACGTATCATACATGTATGAAATAAAATTATTGTTTTAGATTTTTACTTTCTTTAGCGCTTCTGTATCTTTTTTTTTTTTATAAATCTTTATTCACATTTAAGTTACATTTTTTTACATTGTCTTTATTCGCCATACTGTTATAACAGTTTGTAGGCGTTCCGTTCTAAATATATACTAACTTAATACTTAAATGCTACTTTTTAATGCTAATTTATCCAAAAATTTCTTTTAATCTTAGTTTAAGTTTAAATTTACATTTATTTTTTTTATCCTCTCTCAGTATTTGATATTTATTACATAACTTTGGTACTATATACTTCCTGGTCCTTTCCCCATAATAATTATTTACTTTTAACTGCTCTAATTTTCCCATCTTTATACGTCTTACCCTATAATTATATATTTTCTTTATCTATAAATCTTTTTCTTTATCTATATATATTCTTCGCTATGATATGATTCTAATGCTATTAAGTATTTAACTTTTTCATTTACTGGCATGATGGCACATTCGGTAAATAACTTATTATAGTCATCTTTATGCTTATTTTTAATTCTGATTGTGGTTTAAAATGAATCTTATATGAACATAAATATTTAGAGATAAACATTTACCTATGTAATATTTTTTTAATTGTAATAAATATTCAAGTATCCATTAGGGATTAGAAAAAAAATCTATTAATTTAATTATTAAATTTAGTTTTTATGAACGTTCAGACATCTGTATGTCTGAATGAATGGAACTGTTTCCATTCATTTTTCCAGATTTTATTAATAGTAAGTATCTCTACTAATTTTATAAAGCTGCAGAGTTTGTTTGATGTTTGAACGCGCTAATCTCAGTGAAGAATTACTGGTGCGATTTGAAAAATTCTTTAAGTGTTGCATGGTCCATTTATCGAGGAAGGTTACATTTTATTTTCAAAAAAAATAGGGATCCGTAAGAAAATTGCTATTTTGTAACCCAAGGTGTGAAATCGAAAACCTATTTTTGCGTGCGCTGCAAAAGGTATTTACAATAGAACAAAATAATGTATTACGCGTTTGTAGGTCCCATTAAGATCTACAAAAAAGCCCTCGAGAGCATATATCTAACTATCATGGTTTAGTCACAATAACCGCTTTTGTGTTCAAAAAAATTATTAAATCGTTTGAAGAAAGAAACTACGTTAAATGTGTATCGTAATATTAATCCTTATCCAAATTAAGCATTATGTTATCAAGGATATTTATGTAGAAGTAAAATACTTTTTGTTTCATCCCAATCGGACATTTCGTTTAGAAGTTATCACGAGTATAAGACGCTAAGAGTTGGTACCTAATAATGAGTTATTTGCCAAATAGTTTTTTATCAACATAATACATAATATTAATCTTTATCCAAATAAATGTGTTGTTTATTATGAGTATTAGATCTTAGAAGAGTATAATAAATACATCTATATACTAATATATAAAGCTGAAGAGTTTGTTTGTTCTACTACTGAACTACTAGTCCGATTTGAAAAATTCTTTCAGTGTTAGATAGCCCATTTATCGAGGAAGGCTATATGCTATATATCATCACGCTACGACCAATAGGAGCGGAGCACCAAAGAAGAATGTTTCAAAAATGGGGCAAAATGATCACGCTACGGGAAATAGGAGACGCAAACGAGGTTGCGTGGGTCAGCTAGTATACAATAAAGACATATTTATTAATGCTTAGCCATTGTAACATTATTTGGTATATACCTGATTACAACGTGTAATTATTGTCGAGTCAAGTCGAGTGTACTCCATAGTGTACGTTGGTTAAGTTAGTTACCTGTTTATCATACGATCAACGTCCGCTGAGGTTCTCGGTGGTTTCCATAAATAGGGGAATCCTGATCTCCTAGGTAGATTCCCCTGTGACATAATTAAGCGTTGCCACACAAAAAAGTTTTCAACAAACGTAATACGTACTTAGGTATTGAGATTATTTATTTTATGACAACAGTTTTTTAAATATAGGCTAATATAATAGCATAGCATATGCATAGCCTTATGCTAGGCTTCATCATCAGCCTGTCGTAGTCCACTGCTGGACATAGGCCTCTCCAATTCCGCGCCACTTGGTTCGATCCTCGGCTTATGCTTGCTTAAATTGGTTTCACGTGAAATCAACTCAAGGGGGTAAACTACTTTACTCTTTGGGGTAATCCCAACTACCTCAATTTGAGGATTCACTATTGGACCAGGAGCCAGTAACAGATTTTGATGACCAAGTCCCTCCCAATCGAAACTTCTTAAAAGGCATTAGGAATGTATATTATGAATACTCGTGACCGTCAGCTGCGACTCCGTCGGTGGGGCAGGCAGTGGCACCCTGCCAAGCATGCAGAAAAAAATTTTTTTTCAGTCACTTCCTCCCATTTCAAAATTTGTAGGAATATAGTTTACCTAATATCTTGAAGAAAAAATAAAGTCAGCTGATCATAGCATGGTGGATTATACGTCAGCTGGGCACCTGAACATGACAAAAAAAATTTTTTTTCAATGATTTCCTCTCATCTAAAAATTTTTTTACTGATAGTTCATATGCTACTACGAATAAAAATTCATGTCAGCTTGCTCTATCCCAGTGGAAAGTTTCTCAGCTGGAACCTTGAAAAGTGTAACGCATCTGCATCCATCACCTAATGAATCCTATCAGCTGACGACTTTTCCCTTGACTTACAGTTAGCTGATTTTTTTCAATATTTACTAGAGCATGTTATCAATCCTCTTACAAATTTTCATCCGAGAGGACATCAAGTTTCTTAAGTTATTCTCTTTTTACAGATTGAAGCTAGATACATAAGCCTTTTCTACATCGCAGCTAGATTGTGGATTAAAATTACTGAAGTATATGTATGTAGATGTGAGATTTCACTTTTTAAGAACTATGCGGTTCACTTTTTCCAAACGTCAAATATTGAATAAGTATTATGCTGTTTCAAGGACAATGATGTTCAATCTTCTTTTCTTCTTAGCGTACTTTACTATAGTGTTTTTGTAAACTACCTAAAAAAACGATTCATTATCCCAAGATAAAACTGTCTATTTAAAATAAGACTTGTGTAAGAAACGATTTATGTAAAAAAAATACTACATAAACAAGAAAGAGTGACACTTTACTAGTCGGCGCTCGCGCATTGACCAATCATGTGCGTTTGATGGGGTGTGGCTTGCTGTTTATTTATCACACAGGCAAAAGTATGTTCGTCATCTTCTATCCTGATATATTTCTGTGATAGAAACGGTTCAATCTATCTATACAAGTAAAATATAAAACCAATTTCAAGAACGACCATATTGATCGATGTCTCTTAGATGCAATCATCAGATCTTAGTGGTACCACAGTTGGGATATCTCCTTTCCATTAAAAAAAAGAATCATCAAAATCGGTTTATAAACGACGAAGTTATCCGCGAACACACTTAAAAAAACATATTAAATACGGTCGAATTGAGAACTTCTTCCTTTTTTGAATTCGGTTAAAATAAATGAGGTGATACGAAGTTCGCCGGGTCAGCTAGTATATAATAAAAATTCCTAACGTGATACCTTACTGCGTTTTTAAAAGAAAACAATGGTCAGTTCAAATTATTTAGCGAAGATAATTTAAATAAGTTTAGATATGTATCCTACTAATATTATAAACGCGAAAGTTTGTAAGTATGGATGGGCGTGTATGGACACGGGGGGGCGTTAATCGCTTACCGTCAGGCGATACGTCTGCTCGTTTGCCCGCCTATAACATAAAAAAAAGATGGATGTTTGTTACTCTTTCACGCAAAAACTACTGAACGGATTTGGATGAAACTTTATAGTAATAAAGCTTATACATCAGAATAACACATAGGTTACTATTTGCCACGTTTAACACGCGGGCGGAGCCGCGGGCAACAACTAGTTTACAATACGAAAAAGCCAATAATCTAGCTGGTGTAGCTGGTGATCTAGCGATACTGTGCTAAAAAACCGAGACTCATAGAAAGTATGCTGCCATCTGATGCATTATTACAATTAATCACCATAAATCTTCAATTAGTAGGTACAACATATTGATTTCGCATGGATGATTTCATACTATTTGCAATTATTAGGCACACCCATGTGGTTCGGTTTAATTACTTATACCAATATTTCCTCCATTATTAAACTTCATATTGGTCATCAAAACTCTCAAATCAAGTATACCACCGAATCACTTAAGAAACGTGATTTCCTTTGGGATGAAAATGTATAAGAGAGAAAAATTATTTAACATAGTAAATACTGAAAAGAATCAGCTAGCTGTAAGTCAAGGAAAAAGTCGTCAGCTGATAAGATTCATTAGGTGATAGATGCAGCTGCGTTACACTTTCAAGGTGCCAGCTGACAAACTTTCCACTGGTATAGAGCAAGCTGACATCAATTTTTATTCGTAGTAGCATATGAACTATCACCAGAAAAAAATTTGGATGAGAGGAAATCATTGAAAAAAATTTTTTTTGTCATGTTCAAGTGCCCAGCTGACGTATAATCCACCATGTTATTATCAGCTGACTTTATTTTTCCTTCAAGATATTAGGTACACTATATTCCTACAAATTTTGAAATGGGTGGAAATGACTGAAAAAAAATTTTATTCTGCATTCTGGGTCGGCTGCCGCTGCCTGCCCCACCGACGGTGTCGCAGCTGACGGTCACGAGTATTCATAATATACATTCCTAATGCCTTTTACGAAGTTTGGCTCGAGAGGAAATAATTGACCGATTTTGTACCTGGCTCCCGGGCCATATCTTAATATATATAAATCTCGTGTCACAATGTTTGTCCTCAATGGACTCCTAAACCACTTAACCGATTATAATAAAATTTGCACACCATGTGCAGTTCGATCCAAATTGAGAGATAGGATAGTTTAAATCTCAAATTATAGTCGCAATTTTAATTTATTGCTAATTATTGTATATAAATATGGCGGTACGAAGTTCGCCGGGTCAGCTAGTAGACATATAAGAATAAACGGCCGGAGTGGGCGTGATATGCGATAGCTCGATGAAAAGAGAACGCAACAATAAAGGCCCCCTAGCGCGGTCTTTCTTATATGTCAATGGGATTCACTGCATAGATAGTGGCGGGCTCTATTGGCTGCCCTTAAGAGCTAGAACTTATTAACACTATATAATGCAGAAACTACTTCAATTCTTGTGTATATATATTAATAAAGAGTGTAGAGATAAGGATTATAATCTCTAGGATAGAAAAGTGTCCGCCAAAGGCAATAATTAGGTGACGCAACTGTAGCAAGACTAAAAATTTTAAAGAATTAGAAAAGATAATCAAATGAGCAAAGGCTTCCGCTTTGCAAAGGCGCGCTTGATAAAAATGTTACTACGCAAAGTTATTAATTTTTAAACCACAATTTAATAAAAAGAATTAAAACGATATCACACTCTCTTCTCACTCTAGCGCCACTGTGCAGCTGCTGTGGTCTGTTCTCGAACTATTATCACAGAATAATTAATAGTACTGTCGTACAGAAGTGTCACTCTCGAACAAAAGTCAAGTTTAGGCATAAAAAGTTTTCAACTTTGTCACCATGCACGCGAATTTGAATCTTGTTGTGTGACTCGAGTGTACATATTCCGTTAGACACCGCTCGATTTACTACAAGAGCACGGGGCTGCCGCTTGCTGTAGTACATTTAGGTAAATATTAAAATTAATTATAAGAATTTAACAACTTTAGTAATGAAGAAGGAACATTTTAACAAACATAATAATCATGTCTACGTAACGTACTACTCGTTCTGGGTACCTTCGTGATAAGTTACAGTTTATTGTATTATCAAAACATGTCTATCATAGCATAGTTTCCAAACAACTAATTAAATATTTTTATTGCTAACTACAAACATACGCACGCCTAATACCTAATAGTTTATAAGTATACCGCATACCTATTAGTTTATAAGTACCTAGTTGTAAACAAACCTTAACAAACGAGTAAGTACGCCATAAATTCTTATTATTCTCACTCAGGCTACTACTATTGATAATTTCTTAGGCTAGGTAAGTACAGTAGATAGGTACTTACTATGTAAACTTAAATAAGTATTTATAATTTATTTTAAACTAGTTGTTGCCCGCGGCTTCGCCCGCGTATATGTCGGTTATCGCGGCAAATATGTAGTAGCCTATGTGTTATTCTGATGAATAGGTAAACTATATTACTGTAAAGTTTCATCCAAATCCGTTCAGTAGTTTTTGCGTGAAAGATTAACAAACATCCATCCATTCATAGTTATGAACTTTCAAGTTTATAATATTAGTAGGATTGGTTCTCATTAAAACGATTACTTTTAAAGTTTTTATTAAATAAACAAACTGGTATTCAATCAACAGTGAATAGAATTTTCTTTGTGTTCTAAGTAGGTAGGTAAGTATTTTATATTTTAATTAATAGGAGGTAAGTAAAGGTAATTAATATGACCTATCTATAACAAAATCGACCTCATTATTTTCCTATCTACTACGGTTATTTATGTGATGCTCAGTAATCTGAGATGAGATGATTAACATAAATACATACATCAAATTACAGTTTACCTTTCAATATCTTCCGGAATTTTGAAAAATGATAATATATATTAATTGCTCTTCCTTTTATTGAAACACCCGTCAACAGAACTGTACCTTTTGTACGAACAATAGTTCGTTTTGTGTGTTCATGTTTCGCAGTAAGTACCTACACGTAATATTCAACTTATTTACGCACGACGCGGCTAGCGTGCGAGCCGAGCACAAAACAAAAAGATATAAGTAGAAATGACTAGTAGGCGTGGCGCGCTTGCCACTGATAAGCGTTGCAACGCATACCTTTATGAGTTGTAGGTATTTTGTATCATAGTCGTGTTACAACGCTGCGTTGAATAGGTCGTCCAATGAAAGTTCTTTTTTACGCCACAATGCAGTACTGTTCTGTTTTACAGTGTAAAAATGATATCAGAAGGAAAAAGATTGATAATTGAGGTGTTTCTTACCATTTGTAGGTACAATTTTATAAGTTTTATCAATAAAATCTTAAAATTTTATTTAACTGATAATTGACTAGGGTTAAGCTAAACTCTTCCTTATCCCATTCACATAAATCTCAATCTGGTATGATCGGGTCTTATCAGTTTTCAACGTTATTCTCGTATTTTCTATTCTACTCGATTAGTGATGTAGCCAGGTAGGATGTTAGCTTTATCGATTTGCATACTTTTAAACGTGTTATATTTACTTACTATAATAATTATAAATATTAAATTTTGCTTGTTTGTTTACGTGGCCTTGAAAGAAAAACACTTGTTTTAACCATTGAATATCTATACAAATAAGTATATAGTAAGAATATATATATATATAATAAGAGTGTCTGTTTAAAATATTAAATATTTATATCCGCTTTTTACTAAATTCATCTGCATGTGTAGGTACACGGTACAATTTTTTTTTTACGGAACAAGTGGCAAACGAGCAGACGTATCACCTGATGGTAAGCGATTACCACTGTCCATGGACACCCGCAACACCAGAGGCGTCACAAGCACGTTGCCGACCTTTGGGGGTGGGGAGGGGGAGGAGTTGGGATATGGGCCTCCGGTATCCTCACTCACTCAGTGAAACACAGTGCAAGCGCCATTTCACACTGGTTTTCTGTGAGGCCGTGGTATCACTCCGGTCGAGCCGGCCCATTTATGTCGAAGCGTGATTCTTTTCTCTGCGAAATTTGCAGGCACGGGCCGGGACGTATAGCAAAATATTTTTTTTTTAAATTTTGTCTGTCTCTCTGTCTGTTCCGAACTCTGACTCAGCAGTCAGGATCGCTAAACACTATACCAACGGGTCGACAATTAGACGAATTGCATTTTTGTTCATTGCAGTCAATAAAATGTATGATTATTGATACCATGTGTATTTCCTATAAAACTAAATATGAATACATACTGTGCCAAATATTAATTATGTAACCACTGTTTTGAATTTTGGTAAGTGGCTAAATTCTTTATTAAATATAATATGATTATAATACAGATTCTTAAACGCCTAACAAAACATTATTATGCAAGTACTTATTTTTTAGCTTCTTCACCTTTATAATGTTACCTCCTCAGATATCCTACAATTCATGTTTTTTTAATCTGCTCCCTCCTATTACAACAAAAGTTAAGTATCGACATTATTGATAATATTGTAATATGTGCCTCAACACTAAGCGAGTAGCGGTAAATATCGAAGAATGACACAAATATCGAATTTATTCTTATAGTGATTAATGTTATAATTGCGTGCATTTAGAATAACGCCATCTGTTTTTGAATAGCTTGCAATGAAGTATTCTTACTTTCAAGATTAAGAAACCATGTAAGTTCTTCTTACGCTATGGCAAAATAACTGTTAACATTACGCGATAAGATATATTATCAAACGTGTGACTTTATGTATTGTGGGCTAGTTTTGAGCAAATAAAAACATCAAATCAAAACAATTCGTTAGTAGTGTGCAGTAATAAAATAGTACTTTCATTTGTCTGAGTTTGGCGACAGTCGTTCCGTTGCCGCGTTGTAAATTAAGACACATAACATTTCTAACTATTCTTTATGTTCTGTGGAGCCGAGCGCAGAGTGGCAACCATTGCCACATAGTTCTTCCCAGGAGGCGCTCGGCGATATACACCTAAACTGAGAAGTGAAACCCCCCTGCTATTATTTAATCATGTTTGATTTCATAAGAGAAGGTCCTCCTTACCTATATACTCCATGTACATTAATCTGAATGTCGAAAACGGCTCCAAAGATTTTCATGAAATTTAGCATACAGGATTTTGGGGGCGATAAATGGATCTAGCTAGGATTCGTTTTTAAATTTTCAAAAAAAACAATATCTCATCCAGGTACTGACTTTTCAAACGACTAGTACCTAGAGTATCTCGACAGTTTAATAACGTCACATGTAAAAATATGCAGTATAGATGGCAGCTTGGTACATCTTAGTTCAGTTCCTCTAAATTCCTAAGCTTTCCTTGCTGGCCCGAGAAGCTTCTCCCTTAATCAATGATTCAGAATCAATCGAGATAGCGATACTCTGTATTCTTAAAGCGTGACCAGGCACCACATTGACAATTTATAAATAAATACATTGTTATTATTTATTTATAACACATGATAGAACAATATTTTTGATGAAAGCAGCTCTTTTAGACTTTTGCTTGTTCAGATGCACTTATTTCTAATAAATACACATTGAGTAGGGCGCCAACGTCACTGGGCAGGGCGACGACACCGCACACATAAATACTCCTAATAGAGGGTATTATATTGTACTGTTTGTGGCCCTTGCACGTTATCAGTCAACAGTGAGAATGCGCTCTCGACAGGAAGTGTTGCGTTGTTTGAAGTTTTTCTACTACTTTGTTTTGTTTATATTCCTCAACACAGGAAACGCTTAGCCCCCGCATAACCCCTTATTACAACTTGACCTAAACATGCAAACAATGTTTATTTATTAACGGATGGGGTAGTACCATAATCAGTCATCTCGTCGCTTCATCCTACGCGAGTGTTGTGCACTTTGTATCATCCACAAATTGTTGTTCCAAGTCTGGGTGTTTTATGTGTCTGTTTCAAGTATGTTTGTAAAGTCTCCTGCGATACGTAATACATTCTTAGTGTGGGAGGTATATTTTTAAAAAGGTAAAAACAAGTTATAATTAGTGTGATTCCGATAATTTGAATGATAAATTAGTTTTTGAACAAAAGTACTATTAATTACTTATTACCTGACTTCAAAAACGGAGGTGGTTTTCAATTCGACTGTTTTTTTTAATGTTTGTTTCCTTATAACTTTCGATTGGGTGAACCGTGTTTGTGTTATTCCCAATTGTTGTTCTAAGTCTGGTAGTTCTGTATCCGTTTCATGTATGATTGTAAAGTACCCCGCGACACAGGATGTATATTCTTAGTGCGGGAGTTATCTATTAAAAACGAAAACGAATGAATGAAATTACTTGGTTTTTGTAAACAGCATAATCATTAATCATTTTTATCTATAGATCTTCATCTATCTATACCAGATAGAATCTTTCCAGATTGGTATGCAGATAAATTGTAGAATGTGAGCGATAGCTGAAGCAGATTTGGGCCATCTGTATCAACAACCAGGAAGTCTAAAACCTCTAACATGTTTCACATTTTAATGTTGTGTTTGTGTTGTGCATACCAGGTTTGCCTCTTACTGGCAATCTCATTCATCAGCATCGCGGTTACCGACGCCGCGAGTACGACTGTGGTGTGTGTCAATGGCGACTGTCATCACATTAACCTGAGTGCTGCGTCCCCTTCTGAAGCCCCGTTGACTGCCTCGCCTCCGCCCTCGCCTGCTAATACCGCCATCGCCACCTCCTAGGATTTCTCCGATTCAAACTCTTTTGAAAATCCCTGGTCGAACCCATTTTTCGATTTCTTTTAGAACATGTAATTATAGGTACATAATAAAGGTTTCTAATTTCTATTATACCATACTATTTTTACCCGACTACGGCAAAGCCATAAGGATGGGTTAAAGTTTTGACAGTCTATTTAGGTGATCACAATAGCAAACAAACTACGGAACTGACTTTAATGAATGAGGTAAAAATATTCGTTAAAATAAGTTAGAAATAAATAATAAAAATATTCGTATTATTGGGTGATATAGGTTAGGTAGGTACGATTTTACATGGTCGGGTTTTCGATATATTTATTTATTTATTAATGGGCATTATTTTACAACTGCAGAGGCATATGGTTCACTATTGAACTAAACTGCGATTACTAACTTTGAAACTGCGATTGGTTGGTGACGCTGATGATGATGAAATCACAAAGTTTAATGAACCATGAAAAGACGGCACAAAGATATTTTGCCGATCATTACCTTAGTCATAGAGAAAAACAGATGGGGTACCGCGATCTTCTCTCTCGTTGGACGTTTCCGCATAACAAGCAGCCGTATGTCTTCCCTACTCTATGTATAATAGCTCTATGATCTACACGCCCTAAGGCTGAGGCCGCACTACGGTTTTTTCCAGCCAGCGGTTAAACCGCCAAACCGCAAAACCGCCCGAAGCGCACACACTACGGTAAAACCGCGAACAGTGTTGCCAACAGATAAACTAGCTCTCCTTTAGATTGAACTTTTAAAACCACCAGAAAACCAAAACGAAATGAAATGACAGATCTGAGATAATTACTGAGCTTAAAATAAAGCAACTTCAACACCATGATCTTTTAACTAAATGTGTTGCATTTTCTGGAGATAATTGTAATACGAACTTCGGTGGAATAGAGCGCCATGGAACCAACAATGTTTTATAATTCCATAAGTTAAAACAAAATCTGAATTCGAAAATAGTTGGTGTGGGATGCTCTGCGCGCATTATCAATAACGACTGCACCACGCATGTGATTGACTGCCAGTAGATGTTGATTCAACAACATAAAAAAAAAGTATTTGCCACTTAAACAAGCCGACCCCAAATAAAATTGGGAATAATAAAGGCTACAGACTAAAAACTACTTAAAGAACTCTCTGACACAGTCGAGGTTGAGTATAAACAGCTTCTCTATCATTCAAAGACGCGTTGGCGAAATCTGTTTCCAGCTATCGAGTGAGTCCTGAATGTGGATTATTTCAAAAGCCTAAAAAGCCCCCTGATCAGATTTTTTTTAAATCAGAGGCATACCTGTTTTTCATGCATTCAATTATGCACATCATTTACTCAAAAATAAAAGCATTAGAAAAAAAATATAATTCAGTCTTTAAAACCAGAAGGATACCTACTTGCAACCATTTCAAAAAGCTTGGATGATCGAAATAGAGAAAGTTTCCTGCCATTGAATGTTCAGAGTACATATTCTAAATAAAGAAGATGAAAACACAAAAAAAAACTTAATAAGACTGCTGATGAAAACTTTAAGCAAATATTTTTTATTTGTTACTAGCTGTGCCCGCTAATTCGTACACGTGAGATTAGGATTTTCAAGTTATTTTAATTTTTTTACAGTTTAAACCTTTCCTGGACTACGACAAACATTTCAAAACCAAAAACAGCTAAATCAGCCCAGCCGTTCTCGAGTTTTACCGAGACAAACGAACAGCAATTGATTTTTATATAATAAGAAGAAGTAGATAAGACTAAAAAACTTAGAGCTTGAATACTGGAATGATATCTTATAAGTTTCAACTTAAATATATTTTTGTCAAATTAGTCTGGTTTAAAAAAAAGGTTGTGAAAAATATACTACTGTTTGAAAAGCATTTTCACAACTGTGAGATTTTACTTTTCTATCACTGATTTCGATGAAAAATAACTAAATTTAATTAAACTGAATACCTATGAAAATAAATAAAAGAACTATTTCGACTAATTGAACTATGTATTCTTTTTATTTCGACTAAATAAAATAAAAAAATATAAAAGTGTTCGGATTATGACCGCAAATATCCGGGGATTTTATGCTTGTTGTCCTGGTTTCTAAATTTTTGAGATGGCTCTATCTCTAGGTCAATGCTTACTATATAAGAATTTATTTAAGAATTTCTTAAAAGTTTTGTGAAAATCCTAAAACTTTAGAATACGACATTACAGATTTATGCGGCATAATACGAGTATAGGTCCCTCAGTTTAGTAACGTCTCTACGGAGGAATCTGCAAGAATGCAATTATCTGAACTGGACTTCGCTCGATATGTCGACACCAAGTATTTCAATTTTGGCAGAGGCAGATAGGGGAGTGTATTAAAAAAAATCTAATTTGTGTAACGTTATGCCGCGTTTACATGCGTGGCACGCCTCGACAACCCTCCACACACACACGCGTGTAAACAGGCTGTTTGGCTTGGGTTGCGTGAACTTGCGTGAGGTTGTGATAGCTTGTTGCCGACCCGAGTCGGTGTCGGTTTTTGAACACAGATCAAAGGAAGCGTGCGCTCGCCGCTTGCGACGCGTTTACACGTTGGCGTGAGGTTGGTGCCGCTCAGTGCAGTGTTGCCGGGTCTTGTCAGAAGTTACCTGAATTATTTAAAAAAGCTGAATATTAAAAGAAGTAAATATAACTAGATATTTATAAAAAATATCTTATTGTTATTAACGGGTAGCATGTGTAAAGATTTGATAAATAAGACATTCGATAATAATCTTATTGTAATTTAACTTGACAGAAATGAAATTACTGTATGCCCACTGGGCGGGACATGCTGATCGCAATCTATACACACGCATCTTTAATTATGTACCTACCTTTGATCCACAATAAAGATATATTCAATTGAATTGAATGTAAGATACTTAGTGGCTGAGTGATCGCAGTTATAATAATTAAAATTATTATTTTAAAAACCGCTAGAAAAATCCACCAGCCACAAAAAACAATATTTCGCCACTAAATGAAGGATTCAAACCACCAGTTTTAGTGGAAAATCCACTAAGTTGGCAGCACTGCCAAAGTGTGTGAGTGCGTGCGAGCGCTTGTAGTTTGTGAGCGACTGTCAAGTCCTCGCACGCGTGTAAACGTAACACGAGCGTTTGTGAAGGATTGTAGTTTGTGAGCACAAAACAAAAAGATATAAGTAGAAATGACTAGTAGGCGTGGCGCGCTTGCCACTGATAAGCGTTGCAACGCATACTTTTATGAGTTGTAGGTATTTTGTATCATAGTCGTGTTACAACGCTGCGTTGAATAGGTCGTCCAATGAAAGTTCTTTTTTATGCCACAATGCAGTACTGTTCTGTTTTATAGTATAAAAATGATAGCAGAAGGAAAAAGATTGATAATGGAGGTGTTTCTTACCATCTGTAGGTACAATTTTATATGTTTTATCAATAAAATCTTAAAATTTTATTTAACTGATAATTGACTAGAGATTTAAGCTAAACTCTTCCTTATCCCATTCACATAAATCTCAATCTGGTATGATCGGGTCTTATCAGTTTTCAACGTTATTCTCGTATTTTCTATTCTACTCCATTAGTGATGTAGCCAGGTAGGATGTTAGCTTTATCGATTTCCATACTTTTAAACGTGTTATATTTACTTACTATAATAATTATAAATATTAAATTTTGCTTGTTTGTTTACGTGGCCTTGAAAGAAAAACACTTGTTTTAACCATTGAATATCTATACAAATAAGTATATAGTAAGAATATATATATATATAATAAGAGTGTCTGTTTGTACTATTAAATATTTATATCCACTTTTTACTAAATGCATCTGCATGTGTAGGTACACGGTACAATTTTTTTTTTACGGAACAGGTGGCAACCTTTGGGGGGTGGGGAGGGGGAGGAGTTGGGATATGGGCCTCCGGTATCCTCACTCACTCAGTGAAACACAGTGCAAGCGCCATTTCACACTGGTTTTCTGTGAGGCCGTGGTATCACTCCGGTCGAGCCAGCCCATTTATGTCGAAGCGTGATTTTTTTCTCTGAGAAATTTGCAGGCACGGGCCGTATACCAAAAAAACATTTTTTTTAATTTTGTCTGTCTCTCTGTCTGTTCCGAACTCTGACTCATCAGTCAGGATCGCTAAACACTATACCAACGGTTAAGTGGCTAAACAGTCTTTATTAAATATAATATGATTATAATACAGATTCTTAAAATTAATAAACATTATTATGCAAGTACTTATTTTTTAGCTTCTTCACCTTTATAATGTTACCTCCTCAGATATCCTTCAATTCATGTTTTTTATTCTGCTCCGTCCTAACAACAAAAGTTAGGTATCGATATTATTGATAATATTGTAATATGTGCCTCAACACTAAGCGAGTAGCGGTAAAAATCGAAGAATGACACAAATATCGAATTTATTCTTATAGTGGTTAATGTTATAATTGCGTGCATTTAGAATAACGCCATCTGTTTTTGAATAGCTTGCAATGAAGTATTCTTACTTTCAAGATTACGAAACGTTGTAAGTTCTTCTTAAGCTATGGCAAAATAACTGCTAAAATTACGCGATAAGATATATTATCATACGTGTGACTTTATGTATTGTAGGCTAGTTTTGAGCAAATAAAAACATCAAATCAAAACAATTCGTTAGTAGTGTGCAGTAATAAAATAGTGCTTTCATTTGTCTGAGTTTGGCGACAGTCGTTCCGTTGTAAATTATGACACATAACATTTCTACCTATTCTTTATGTTCTGTGTTTGTGAGCGACTGCCAAGTCCTCGCACGCGTGTAAACGTAGCATTAAAAGTATCCAAGAGATGAAAAATCACCTGAAATGTTACAAAAGTAACCTTCTGGCAACACTGTACAGAACCGCCCGCGGTTGTCGCGGTTTTAAAATCAGTCGCGGTAAAAAACCGCCAGTGTGGCCGCTTCCATACATTTCCTTTTGTCACAAAATCAGGCTGTTAAAAACCGCGGCGGTTTAGCCGTAGTGCGGCCTCGGCCTAAGGAAATATTGATGCAGAAAGCCTATTATAGTGTTGGGGAATTTTTGACAGATACTATAAATTAAGCCTTGTGTATGTGTTCAAATTTTGTGACTTTTAATTTACTTTTATTTTTTAATTATTGTTTTTTATTTAATATTTGTCAGTGATGTATTACGACGACATGACATTTTTATTATTATAAAAAAAAATTGTACGCCAGCTATGGCAAAACATGTTTTTAAGTACTGAACTATATTTTATACTATGACATCTTGTTAACACATGTTTTATGCAAATAAACTTATCTTATATTATCTTATCTTATGCATACCGTCACCAAAGCGAAAGGAACGCCTTTTGTGTTTGCAAATATCTAGTTTCGAAAGTAAAGTGATAGGCGAATATTTGACTCAAATATTTCTGTTTTAATATTTTTGATTTATATAAGAAAAAACTGTATGATGTATATAACAGATAGCTACCACTTGTATGAATTTGGTATTTTACGACTAGATAACTCAAGAGTTTGACGTTTATATTTTATTCTCATAACATCGATGTCAAAACATCGATAAATATATAAAAGTCGATTACATCCCTAAATCGTAATTAAATGTCAGTTTAAGCATAAACTGTCAAATACTGTCAATTGAAATAAATAAAAATGTGAAAAAATAGTAGTACTGAAAACTTAAGACTAAGACTACTGTTAAGAAGATCTCAGATAGTTATTACAGTAGTTGGTTGCTCCAGTCCTTGTGCGTGGAATTATTATTTGGTTAAATAATTACGAAAGAGTTTAGGCCGACTATATCAGACTGGCCCGATGGGTTGGTATAAGGTTTTTGTCAAGTTTCCCTTCTTCTTGCAGTCCTCCATAGGTTGTTCCGTGATGACGCATCTCAACCGAAATTTGCCAACACATAAAAAGGTTGAGAAGACAGAAGTTGCCAACTTTTGTTCGGTGGAGACTCTGTTTTACAGAAACTTTTATCACCAACACGTGTTGACAACACAAAAGGTGCCAACTTTTGTTCATGGGAGTCTCGGCTTTAGTCTCCTCTTACGACACCCATGTGTTGAATAGGGGTCGTGACACTCTGTATTCTGAATCGCTCACCGCACAGATATATAAGAACCCTTAGAGAACCTATTATTCATTTTGATAAGTATAAGTAATGTTTTATTTTTCTTCAAATAAAGCAATATCTAATGCCAGCGTCTCACATTTGCTATATTGGCTACAAGTTATAGTCTCGGATCCAAAACACCAATGTGTAGATTGGACTTGGATGACCGGCATAATAGAATCTAAAGAAGCAATCACGTTGTGCTCTTTGCACTGTCTTTTTACTAACATTGGAGTTGGAGTGATCTTTTTAAATATCAAACCTCATTGGAACCCGGGATCACAATATTACTCAAATTACATTATTGATGATCTATTCTAATACCTAGTTACTTTTTGTGGAACATCAATTAAAATATTATCTATACAAATAAATAAAATTGAAGTGTCTGTTTTTACTTTCATATTAACGGCTTTTCACTCAATGAATATAAAAGTATACATGGCACTTACATCAAAAAATTTTTTTTTACAATTTTTATCTGTCTGTCTGTCTGACGGTAACTTGTGCTTTTTTTAGCTAGCTCCGCCTAGCGGTGTTATCCGCAGTTGTTGTTGTACTGAGGGTAACACCGCGGGGCTCAGCTAGTATTTAATATGTATATTTAAATACACCTTGCTAAAAATAGTAAGTATGTCCTTTGTAAAACATCCTGCAGACTCATGTTTTTTTTTTGCAGATAATCTTAATGCGGAAACAATAACCAAAAACCAGGAATTAAAGCACAAAATATTCTAGATATGCTTTGGCTGTTTCAATTAACGGGAAACAATATAGATTGTTACAATGGGAAAGTGTTACAAGAAGCGTGCTGGAACGTCGGGGATTAGTGGCCACCTCTATGAGACTAAGCTCATTGCTTTAATTCTATATCGGCTGACGCACGAAGGCTGCATTGAAGATTTCTGTTTGGTTTCCAACATGGACGAGATAGGGGCCTTCGATGACATTTGTTTTAAGATAAAAATTAAAGGTTATGATCGTCCCATTGCAATATTCATCCAAGTGAAACACAAAGAAAACGATGACAAATTTCCCACGTTCGATAATAGAAATGAATCGGTTAAATGGTTTGAAAGTCTTTCGAAAATCCAAAAGAAAATTACTGTAAACAGGAGCCAAGATCAGTTTTTTAATGAAGATATTGCTGAATCGGATTGTGTTTTCATTCTGTACACGAATGCGAGGTGCGATTTCGATTCCAACTCACCGTATTTGAGTAATTATGACAATATTATAAATAAATTGATAGCAACGAGTAGCACGGTCGGTACTCTGCCTCTCTACAACGAACAACATGTACAAGCATTTGGCGAAATCATTTTAAAAGAAGATATAGCGCTGCTCGTCGAACACTTTGCGAAGTGTTTAAACGACAAATCCAACCGCTCAATGAACATGATGAACGACGAATGCATACACCAATATCACGCCATATTAAAGTTCAAAGCTGTTGACGTCAGTGAAATACAAGCAGATGCCCAGAAACCCGATGTTAAATGGCGTACTTTGACGTTTCGGGACGATTTCTTCGATAATGACGACAAATATGTAGCACTATTTAGGGACCAATTGTTTAAAGAAATACTTAAAAACTATCCAAAGATAAGAATGGAAGCTGAATCAGGAAACACAGGATCACAGGATTTGTCTGCAAAAGAAGCTTCCGCAGACGATCTAATATCATTGTTTTTGTCTAATCCATCAGTTGCTACATTGACTCCTCTGATTATAACTCAAATTGCAAATAATGGGAACGGTAAATTAGAATTCTTGTTTAAAAGACCATCCAACGAAGTAGAGCAACTGCGAACGATGCATGTTCCTCAGCGCACGATAGACGAAGCGTTGAGCGCAGCCACTGCGGTGGCAACGCGCTTTCTGCGCTCACTTACACTCAAAGTGCCGATCACTTTCGGTAACGTAGATTTGGCGATAAGTGGCAACTCCAAGAAAATTGCGAGGAGGTTAAGCCATCTGACGTCGGCCATTGTGGAGCTGTGTACACTATATGAACAAAAAGGGCCACATAAGGTTGTCAGAATTGACGACACCATAGATGGAGGTATATTAAGCTCGAACGGAGGCTTGGCCAGCGCCGTCGGTAACCTACTGGTTTACGATGAACGGACCGAGATGCTTAAATTTTCGAGAGATTATACACCGACCCAGAGTAACGCCAAAGCCTTGTTTATTAGTTTGAGTAAAGAAATTGAAAATCTACATGAATATAGATTTGCTATAAAGACTATGAAGTTTCCAAAAGTTCAGTTCGACTGTCGAGATGTCGCCAGGGGCTTCCTAAGCAAACTTGTCATTTTCGCAAAACAAAGCAACCATTCAGAGGTCGAGGCAATTTTGATTAAATATATAGAGAAACATTTAAACACGAGCTCACATAACTGTTTGATCTCATCTAACTCAGTGTTCTTGTATTACCATAACGAAATCCAGAAATGGTGGATGTCATCGAAAATGGGGACTTTTCTGACAAAAGCGAGCAAATTAGATGAAGAGGCAATCGATAATATAGTGATAGAGCCACAAATTAGTGCATTACAAATTATGTTTCACATGAATCATTTGAAGTATTTCGGGTACATCTTCAGTGAAAATGCAACCAAGTGGTTAGAACTACCCGCACTCCCCTCTAGAACATGCGTAGCTACAGACTCGGTTGCACTGACCACTCTGAAATTGATTCAGTGTCTAAGAGACTATTATTTAATATATAATAGCACGGTCATAGACTTGCAATGCGTGTTCGATTTGTCAACTCCTGTCTTTTCTTCATTGGTTGCAGAATTAAAACGTACCAAAAAAACAATCATTATTTTGTTGCCTGAACTTCTGAATAGTAGCATACAATATATTAGGTTATATGAAATTGCGCAGGCAAAGCAACAGACACCATTATTTGTTGTCACGAATAGCCAATTAATTAAAGTGTTGGATGATTTTTTTCCAAGCGCACGCGTGTTACATGATGAAACACAAAGTTTGGCTGCGTTAACTCCAGAGTCACAGACAGAACTTATAAAAGACGCTACAGTATTATATCAGGGTCAAGAAGTCAGCTTAGATTTATTCGTGGATGATGTGTCAGTGACGTTTATAAAAGGCGACGTTTTGGATAAAATAATACGTAACGATCTCATAAACATAGGCTCATCGCTTAGTAATATCAAGTACGAAGAAATAAAACATTTGTACATCGATCGAAGGATCAGTGAAGTCGCTGAGGCCTCCGATGACACTCATCCTAGTGGCCACCTCGTGAGAACGTTTCAGGATATCGACGCTGATGCGGTTCTTGTGACGGCTGTCCCTGGAATGGGCAAGTCAACACTACTCACTCATTTATCACTAAACACAAAGGAAATCGATAAACGTATCTGGATAGTGAGGATAAACTTGTTGGATCACTCGAAACAGTTTTACATGTGGCAAACGAATAATACTGCCTTAGATATTTTGGAAATTTTGACTTTCCTCTGCCGCGTTGTAACAACAAACAGTAATGTGACAATTTATATAAAAGATGATAACGCTTATTTAGACAGGTCCAGCGGTGATGACTTGGCTCAATTTGAAGTAAACCTATTTCTCCATTCTTATAATGTGAGAAAATTGATATTTTTATTTGACGGTTTTGATGAAATATGTCCGCATTACAAAAGTACTGTCATTAACTTTCTGCGTGTTGTTCGAGATAATCCCCAGAAGAATAGAATGTGGGTCGCCAGCCGCCCGTACACTGATATACTGCCGGAACTACAGAAAGTGTTCGGCGGATGCTTTGAAATAGAACATTTGAGTATCACCGAGCAGGAGTCATACTTAGAGAGAGCCTGGCGAGAGAGGCTGATATTTGACGATCTCGACGATATGCAAGAGAAGAATTTAAAGGCCTTCTTAAGTGACATATCACGAACAATGTCTACCGGTATCTACTACATGGACGCTCTACACGTTTGGGTCCGCAGAGTGTTTTTGCATTTCTATGAATTTGCACATTCGCACATCGGCTTCGATGGTTTGTCCCAGGAGACGCTCGCGATCGCTAAAACAAACAGTGGCGTGACCGAGGACGTGGACGCGCTGGCCGGCACCCCGCTACTAATCTACTTCATAGCAGACTACATCGTCAACGTTACCGACAAGTACGAGCCCCGCATCGACGGACAAGTATATATTAATATACTTCAAATATATGAAACGTTTGTGGAAAATAAATTAAAGAAAGTTCTCTTTCAAGACAAAAACAAAATGGATATCTACAACCCAGATATTATTATAAAATTTGAAAAGGAACGCACCGATTGCATGGCGATGCATAAAAGAATAGCAGCGTATGCCATGTTCGACAAGACCGTGTACGATGGCCCTAATCGTGAGGAGTTCAAAGATATGAACCCGTACTTCGGCGATATCGACGGTTTGATAAATAAATTGAAAACGGGCGCGGATAAGACGGGCCTCGTGTCTCACTTCACGCTGGACAACGTTCCGGTGTTTATACACAGGACGTTCACGGAATACTTTGCGGCCGAGTACATATGTGACGTATTGAAAAGTGAGAACTTTACGTTTGAAAAGAAACGGAGCTGGTTGAACGCGGTGTCAGAGCGCTGCAGCGAGGACGTGTTCATCTGGGTACGGTTTAGGGGTAAACTGGACAGGGAACTTACGCAAACCATCAGAGACATGGATAACACAGAATCGTTTATGCTGTCACTTATATAAGCTGTAACTATGTAATCTATATAAATATTAATTATGTTATTTAATTGTAAGGTTTGTAACAAATAAAGTCAAAAACTGCTGGACCGATTTCTAAAAATGTTCACTATTAGAATGCTGCTTTATCCCTAAATGACTTATGCTATATTTATTATTAGAAAAAAATAAGAATCCTTTCTAAAACTTTAATAAGGTAACCTAATCTTAGAGTTCAAAGAACCTAAGACGTAAAGAATTGCCATGAAACGGCTTTCAACGCATGAGCTGCAGAAACTTATAACATAACAAATAAGAGAACGTATGTTCGGTATTTATGAGGTTGAATAAAATTTCGACGTTAATTTAACCTCAACCTTACGACGCAAACATTCGTTCAGTCGAGTCGAAACCGACGCCTGAAACCATATATATGTACGCGTTTCTGATTAAGGATCTCCAATAGAACCTCGGGGCCTCGCGTCTTTGCTAGTATTTTAGGATTCGTTCGTGTCCTGATATTCGCGTGTCCTGCCCCCCTAGCCAAGTTGCAAGCGTTAACGCATAAATTCTCGTGTGTCAGTGGCTAATGTTGGACAAAGTAATCTTAGACAAAGTATTGGCCAATGGCACGCGAGAATTTAGGCGTTAACGATTGCAGAAAGAAAAACGCTTGCAACTTGGCTAGGGGGGGGGGGGTCTGGTCTCGTTATCGGCTCGGAATCGAACCTGCTAATCGTGAAGATAAAGCAAGAAAGTTACTATACAACCAGTTACACTCACATTCACCCACACTATACGATTCCGTCGAACTAAACCAAGAGAGCCATCCCTATCTGATTCCGGTCTTAGCCCTTAGCTTTTAGACGGGGGGACGCCATATATTAACAAAAAATGCGTTTAAAACTTGAATATCCCGCAAACGGATACCTAAATAAAAATCATCTTAGCATCCTCTCGATGTTTTTAAAAGATCCATCTATTAATACCCCACACTATTGGCCGGCTGGGATGGACGCGAGAAAAAAAATCCCACTTTAATTTTCAATTTTTATTTTCGTGATTTTATTTAGTACCTACTTTGTTGACGTGGTAAATACAGATATCCATACAAAGTCTCATCTTTCTAACACTAATCTCTTGCAAGGTAAACCGAGGACGGACGGACGTACATGACGAAACAATAAGGGTTCCGAGACGTGAACTACAGAACCCTAAAACAGCAATTTTATAGGTTTTTTTTTTAATGACAACTCCCGCATTAGGAATAAACATCCTGTGTCGCGGGGGACTTTACAGACATACATGAAACGGACACAATTAACACCCAAATTCAGAACAACAATTTGTGGATCACACAAAGTGTTGTCCCGTGTAGGATTAGAACCCACAACACTTGGCGAATTGGCAAGCGGCGTGGCGACCGCCTAAACCACTTTTTTTTTTTTTTTTTTTACGTGTGGAAATCCCCTCGGACCGTCGCCCGCACCGGGGCTTGCGGCGGGGCGGTGTGTCGGACTCGAACCGACTAAAACCACACGGTGTGCCACTCTGCGCCTGAGGAGGGAGGAGTCCGGGAACAGCTGTTATTACGACATCCAGACCCCTCCCAGCGCTTGCCCGCACAGAAGCGGACACCCTCTACGGAGATCTCTCATTTTAGGCAACGTACGGCACACACGTAACGTCGCCTCCTCGCAGGCGGCCACTAGAGCGGATGGAGGGGAAAGCCCGTCCCGACCATCCGCGGCCACACTCAGGGCGGCATGAGGCGCAGGTGAGCGCGCCTCCACTGCCCGGTTCGCCGGCGGCGGATTGGGTCCGAGTGGAGGTCGTCCTCCCGGGCCTTCTCCGCCGCCTCCTTCTGCGAGATGACCTCTTCGCAGAAGGTTGCGACCGCGGTAAAACTGCTATCGCTACCGGCCATGGAGCGTATGACGGCCGGTAGCGATAGATCTCCTCCGATGACTGCAGTGAGGGCCCGGCGCTGCGACGCCAGCCAGATCGCCAGCGTATGCTGGGCCGAGTCTTCACTGCAGTCGCAGTGGTGGCAGGCGGGACTCAGTTCCCTCCGAGCGACCGAGTGCAGGTACTTCCCGAAGCAACCGTGCCCGGAAAGTACCTGCGTCAGTCGGAAGGAAAGGGTCCCGTGCTGCCGCCCTACCCACTCGAGGATGACCGGCTGGAGAGCCTCCACGGCCTCAAAGCCAGCGCGTGGAGTCTCCAGTCGGAAAGACCAGCGAGCCATCGTGGCTCGACGGGGACCGCCTAAACCACTTTTTTTTTTCTTTTTTTTTTTACGTGTGGAAATCCCCTCGGACCGTCACCCCACCGGGGTTTACGGCGGGGCGGTGTGTCGGACTCGAACCGACTAAAACCACACGGTGTGCCACTCTGCGCCTGTGAAGGGAGGAATCCGGGAACTGCAGTTATTAACACATCCGGACTCCTCCCAGCGCTTGCCCGCACTGAAGCGGGCACCGTCTGCTGTAAAACTCTCAATTTAGGCGACGTACGGCACACGCGTACGTCGCCCCTTCGCGGGTGGCCACTAGAGCGGATGGAGGGGAAAACCCGTCCCGACCATCCGCGGCCACACTCAGGGCGGCATGAGGCGCTGATAGGCGCGCCTCCGCCGCCCGGTTCGCCGGCGGCGGATTGGGTCCGAGTGGATATCATCCTCCCGGGCCTTCTCCGCCACCTCCTTCTGCGAGATGACTTCTTCGCAGAAGGTTGCGACCGCGGTAAAACTGCTATCGCTACCGGCCATGGAGCGTATGACGGCCGGTAGCGAGAGATCTCCTCCGATGACTGCAGTGAGGGCCCGGCGCTGCGACGCCCATGCAGGGCAGATCGCCAGCGTATGCTGCGCCGAGTCCTCATTGCAGTCGCAGTGGTGGCAGGCGGGACTCAATTCCCTCCTAGCGACCGAGTGCAGGTACTTCCCGAAGCAACCATGCCCGGAAAGGACCTGCGTCAGTCGGAAGGAAAGGGTCCCGTGCTGCCGCCCTGCCCACTCGAGGATGACCGGCTGGAGAGCCTCCACGGCGGCAAAGCCAGCACGTGGAGTCTCCAGCCGGAACGACCATCTAGCCATAGTGGCTCGACGGGCGGCTTCACGCCACTCGCGTACCTCTTCGGGCGGAGGGCGATAGCCATACTCCGCCCGATATTCAGCCACCCGTCGATAAACTTCGGCGAGCACTTCCGCCTCCAAATCCCACGGGGGTGTTCCGGCCAGGGCGCACGCCGCCTCGGTCGACACCGTGCGGTATCCGCGTATGGCTCTGACTGCCAATACCCTCTGAGGCCGCCAGAGGCGGGCCTTATTTAGGGCAGTCAGAGCCCCCACCCACACCGGTGCACCATACAGCGCCATCGACCGGACCACCCCCGTGTAGAGGAGTCGCGTTGCGACGCTGGCTCCACCCAAATTGGGCAAGAGTCTCCCAAGGGCAGAGGCAGCGCCGACCAGCTTTGGACCAAGCTGTCGGAAGTGCTCGTCGAAGAGCCACCTACCGTCGAGGATCAGGCCCAGATACCTCATTTGGGCCCGAACCGGTACGAGGACCGAGTTGACCTCTATGGAGGCGCCGGGGGGCGGACCACGACGGGGCCCATGAAATAATAGGGCCTCCGTCTTGTCCAGGGCCACCCGTAAGCCCAGCGCCTCGATGCGCCCGACCACCAGAGAAACACCCCAGGTGGCCAGGCGCGCCGCCTCTTGGAAGTTCGCCCCCCGGGCTGTGACAAGAGTGTCATCGGCGTAACAAATTACGCCCAGCCCGGGGGGGAGACGACCTCGTAGGACCCAGTCGTATCCCACGTTCCACAGGAGTGGTCCAAGGACAGACCCCTGCGGAACGCCGCACGACATGGGTCGCCGTCTCAAGACGCCCTCTCGGTCCTCGTACACGACGGTACGCTCCTCTAAATAGTCTGCCACTAGCCGCCTCAGGTACTCTGGCACCCCGTGGTAGTGGAGTGCTTCCCTGATGCAGCTAAATGGCAGACTATTGAAGGCGTTGGCGATGTCCAAGGACACCGCCAACACCACGCCGCCACAGCTCACTGCCTCTTCAGTCACGGCCCTAAGGCGCATCACGGCATCGACCGTCGAACGCCCCTCTCGGAATCCGAATTGGGCGTCCGACAGGTCGGGCCCCACCTCGCAGAGGTGCCGGACGATGCGGGCAGAGAGTATCCTCTCAAAAAGTTTACCCGCCTCGTCCAGCAACACGATGGGCCTATAGGCCGCGACCGAATCGGCAGGCCGTCCCGGCTTCCTCAACAGGACCAGCTTCCCGCATTTCCAGCACTCAGGGAAGCGTCCGGACGCCAGGCTAGCGTCCAACACTTCCCTGAGGCGGTCCGACATATGGTCGAGGGCTCGGGCCATCACTCGGTCTGGAACCCCGTCCGGCCCGGGGGCGGTGTTCTTGGAACGGATCCGAAGAACAGCCGCCCCAACCTCCGATTCCCTAACGGGCGGCACATCGTCCTCTCTACCCCCGTCGTCTATGACCGCATAGGCCATCGACGGGGGTGACCGCCTAAACCACTAGGCCAACCGTGCGGTAATGACCTACCTAATATTTAATGTGAATTAAACGACGACGTTCGGTTTTCAGTAAAATTATGTTATTGATTGAGGCAAGTGAGTGACGCATACGGTTTTAAAGGCGAGACGTCCCTACTATTGACGTCACGTGTTACACATACGCACAGCCTCTATGTTCGGGCGCAGACTGGATGCTCAAGTTTTATCATTACTATGTTCACTTCGTTTCACAATACATATAATAGGTCTTTACCTATGAAATTGCCGTTTTGTATGCAATAAGTGAAAGTACTTATTTTTTCAAACTTTTTTATTTCTGTTATTCGAAGTAATCACCCATGCAATCGACGCATCTTTGCCAACGCACTGGCAGTTTATTGATGCCCTTCTTGTAAAAATCAGCTGGACGGGAGGCAACAAAGTCTTAAAAGGCATTTTGTGCTGCCTATCGGGAATTGAATTTTTTACCCACTAAAAAGTTGTCTAAATTTTCGAAAAAGTAATAGTCGGTAGGTGCAAGGTCTGGTGAGTTGGAGTCTCTTACAGCTTGGAGACTGTCTGTTGCGCAGTATGGGGTCGCGCGTTGTCGTGAAGGAGCAGTGGGGACGACCGATTGACCAAAGCTGGTTGCAGATGTGCAAGCTTCTCCATCATTCTCTCCAGTTCTTCACAGTACACATCTGCATTAATGCTCATGCAGTTTTGTAAAAAGCAGTGGTGAATCACACCCGCACTAGACCACCAAACAGTGACCATCACCTTTTTAGGGGTCATTTTGCTTTGGTGCTGAACCAGGGTCTAACCAACTTGCTGAGCGATTTTGATTGTCGAACAGAATCCATGTTTCGTCGCACGTAACAATTCGTTTCAAAATTCCTTCATTTCTTTGCCTGTTGAGCAGCGCAAGGCAGGTCTCGACGCGTACGTTGCGCTGGCGATCGTTAAGGTCGTGGGGCACCCATCTATCAAGCTTTTTTACCTTGCCAATTTGACGCAAATGGATCAATATTGTTTTGATGCTTACATTAAAAGCTGCTGCTAGCTCAGCTGTAGATTGAGTTTCGTCAGCTTCCACAATCGCCTTTTATTCATTATTGTTAACCAAAGTCTCCGGACGACCACGAGCTTCATTTTTCAAGTCAAAATTTTCAGAACGGAACTGGGAAAACCAATAACGGGTTGTGCGTTCGTTTGTACAGTTCTCTCCGTAAACGTTTTTGATGTTACGTGCCGTTTGTGTCGCGTTGGTGCCACGACGGAACTCATATTCTATATTTACACGAATTTTTAAAGTATCCATTATGACGAAAAATGTTCAAATGTAATGAAAATACAACGCTAATCAAAAAACAAAAGACTGAGTTTGTAAATAGAATGTCATGGTTTTAAAACAAAATTAATTTGAATTTAGAATACAGAGCCATTACAAACTTTTTTTTATTTGAAATGACCAGTACTCAAGAAAGGCAATTTCATAGGTAAAGACCTAATATTATGTCCAAACTCAAGTTAGGTTAGGTTAAGTTAGGTTTTTTTTTTTTTTTTTTACGTGGTGGAATGCATTTACGCACTTCGCTCGCCTCCCGCGGGGGCAGGGGGTTCGCTTCGTGTGGGACTCCTGACCTCAAAGAGAAGCCAGACTACCCACTAAACCACCACGGTGTTCCTCCTTCACCTAATCCGAGCCACGGGATAGTTTGCTCACCGCGACTCGGCTAGGGACGCTCTTTGTTGTCGGGCTCTCCTCATGAATGCACCCCAGAAACACAGAATTATTTATTTATTATTTAATTATTATCTGCCGCCACATTAGCATGGGGCGGCAGATCCCCCGACCCACCGCCCGTGGCCACTATCACCCAGGGACGCGTGCGAACTTCGCCCGCCGGCATCCCTCCCTGGGACGCGTGCGAACTCCGCCCGCCGGCGTCCCCGTGGCCCGCGGGCGAAAGAGCGAGCCCAGCCCACTCCCGCCCCAGCAGAGCCCCTCCTCTTGGCCGCCATCAGCCGCGAGGCGACGGCAGCCCGACACTCATCGCCGCCGGCCATAGCCGGAGCCACAGCCTACGGCGAGAGGTCCGCTTTTTACGACTTTGCTGTCGGGTTTAAGAGTCTTTTCCTTGACGCGGGCCGGCCAGTTAAGGCAAGCCCTCCGGCCAACAAGTTCTCAGCATACCCTCCTGGAGGCACCAGTCAGGTCACTGTTGAGCCCCTGTTGGTTACGGAACGCGAGAGGGTGGCTAAGCCTTTCTCACCGACGGTGGCACTAGTGCCTGTCAGCCCCTGAGTTAACAGTGGGCCGACCCGCCCCTCGATCCCGCCGAGCCCTGAAAAGGGCTGCTGCGGATCCCACCCCGCGACCCCCTCGTGCAATGGGGTCAAGCCCTGAAAAGGGCTGTCGGGTTATTGGTCAGACGGCCAGCATACAGAGCTCCTGAGAGTCAGAGTATCCCGACCGCCTGTCCAGGGCGCACCAGCCTCCACGCTTCTGCTCCCCAGGACCGGAGTCCAAAGGGGGAAGAAACGCGTAAGCCAACGTGGAGGTTACCCGACGCCGCGCCCCAGGTTAGGTTAGGTTAGGTTAGGTTCCCCCCAGTCGCGACGCGACTCCTGTACACGGGGGTTGTCCGGTCAATGGCGCTGTATGGTGCACCGGTGTGGGTGGCGGCTCTGACTGCCCTAAATAAGGCCCGCCTCTGGCGGCCTCAGAGGGTATTGGCAGTCAGAGCCATACGCGGATACCGCACGGTGTCGACCGAGGCGGCGTGCGCCCTGGCCGGAACACCCCCGTGGGATTTGGAGGCGGAAGTGCTCGCCGAAGTTTATCGACGGGTGGCTGAATATCGGGCGGAGTATGGCTATCGCCCTCCGCCCGAAGAGGTACGCGAATGGCGTGAAGCCGCTCGTCGAGCCACTATGGACAGATGGTCGTTCCGGCTGGAGACTCCACGCGCTGGCTTTGCCGCCGTGGAGGCTCTCCAGCCGGTCATCCTCGAGTGGGCAGGGCGGCAGCACGGGACCCTTTCCTTCCGACTGACGCAGGTCCTTTCCGGGCACGGTTGCTTCGGGAAGTACCTGCACTCGGTCGCCAGGAGGGAATTGAGTCCCGCCTGCCACCACTGCGACTGCAGTGAGGACTCGGCCCAGCATACGCTGGCGATTTGCCCCGCTTGGGCGTCGCAGCGCCGGGCCCTCACTGCAGTCATCGGAGGAGATCTCTCGCTACCGGCCGTCATACGCTCCATGGCCGGTAGCGACAGCAGTTTTACCGCGGTCGCAACCTTCTGCGAAGACGTAATCTCGCAGAAGGAGGTGGCGGAGAAGGCCCGGGAGGATGATATCCACTCGGACCCAATCCGCCGCCGGCGAACCGGGCGGCGGAGGCGCGCCCATCAGCGCCTCATGCCGCCCTGAGTGTGGCCGCGGATGGTCGGGACGGGCTTTCCCTTCCATCCGCTATGGTGGCCTCCCGCGAGGAGGCGACGTTACGCGTGTGCCGTACGTCGCCTAAATTGAGATTTTTAACAGCTGACGGTGCCCGCTACTGTGCGGGCAAGCGCTGGGAGGGGTCCGGACGTGTTAATAACTGCAGTTCCCGGATTCCTCCCTTCACAGGCGCAGAGTGGCACACCGTGTGGTTTTAGTCGGTTCGAGTCCGACACACCGCTCCGCCGCAAGCCCCGGTGGGGTGACGGTCCGAGGGGATTTCCACACGTTAAAAAAAAAAAAAAAAAAAAAAAAAAAAAAAAAAAAAAAAAAAAAAAAAAAAAAAAAAAAAAGGTTAGGTTCCCCCCAATGTGCCTGGACGATTCCGTCACGGCCGAGGATGTCCGCGCTGCAGTGCAGGAGAAGACGAGCTGCAGCGCTGACAACATTAAGGTCGGCACCATCCGCCCCGGTCCAGGGGGCCTTGGTGCGGTGTGGCTCAGCTGCCCAGTAGCGGCAGCCAAAGTGCTGGGTGATGCTGGCAGGCTCCTCGTCGGCTTCGTGAGCGCCAGGATAACGGTCCTGGCGGCGAGGCCGATGAGGTGTTTTAAATGCCTGTCGGCGGGACACACACGCGCCAAGTGCGCCAACTGTTTTGACTGCAGCGGTCTTTGTTTCCGCTGCGGTCAACCGGGGCACAAGGCGGCAGAATGTTCTGCTGCCCCTCACTGCCCCATATGTGCGGCGGGTAATAAGCCCGCTAATCACCAGATGGGGCAGGGAGGCTGCAAGCATTCCCGTGCTTCTCGGCAAGCGTCGGGGGTTAGCCAGTCGACCCAGGCTACCTCCGACGTCGCTCGTGCGTCGACGCCGACGCCCATGGAGGAGGCTGTAGAGACGATCCATTAATGGATCAAGTCTCCAGCCTCCTGGTCCAGACGAACCTGAACCACTGTGCCGCGGCGCAGGATTTATTCCTGCAAACCATGGCGCAGTGGTCGATAGGTGTTGCCGTAGTCGCGGAGCCCTATTACGTTCCTCCCCGTCCAAACTGGATGGGTGACCGGGACGGCTCCGTGGCAGTCGTCAGCTCAACGGCGGCTCATTCCCCGCCCTTGTCGCTAAGAGACAAGGGTACTGGATATGTTGCCGCCGATTGGGGGGGGGTCACCGTTTACGGTGTATACTTCTCCCCCAACCGGAGTCTGAGTGACTTCGAGGTCTTCCTCAACACCTTGGAGACCTCGATACGGCGACTAGCGTCTGGGCACGTCCTCGTGCTGGGGGACTTCAACGCAAAGTCCATTGCGTGGGGGTCCCCCGGGACGGACGCCAAGGGCGAAGCCGTAGTGGAGTGGGCGGCTTCGGTGGGCCTCTGTTTGCTGAACAGAGGCTCCACCAACACGTGCGTGCGACAGCAGGGCGGGTCGATAGTGGACCTTTCGTTCGCTAGCCCTGCTGTTGCCGCACGAGTAAGGAACTGGTGTGTCCTGGAAGAGGTCGAGACGCTCTCGGATCATTTGTATATCCGATTTGAGCTCTCCCGGTCCCAGGGCCCCAGTAGGGGTCACACGGCGCGGCATCCATCCCGTTTTCCGCGGTGGGCTGTTGCCAAGCTCGACAGGGACCTGCTGGAGGAGGCAGCCATTATTCATTCTTGGCTGTCTCCGCAGGCCTCGGCCGAGGAGGTCGGCGTGGACGCTGGGGCTGGCCGTTTTCGCAATGCGATTACGCAGATTTGCGATACGGCCATGCCCCGCATCCGGAGTCGTCGGCCTCCACGGAAGGAGGTCTACTGGTGGTCCCAGGAGTTGGCGGACCTCCGTGCGGCCTGTACCCGTGCCCGGAGGTCCTACACCCGCAGCGGGCGACGTCACCGCGGAGGCGGTGGGGATGACCAGCTTCATGAGGAGTACCGCGAAGCGCGGAAAACTCTGAAGCTGGCCATTTGCCGCGCCAAGGACGCAAAGAGAAAGGAGATGCTGGAGAGTCTCGATCGTGACCCCTGGGGTCGCCCGTATCGTGCGGTGCGTCAAAAGCTCCGCACGGCGGGCCCCCCCCTTACCGAGACTCTCCAGCCCAGCTTCCTGCAGGAAGTGGTCGAGGGCCTTTTCCCTCAGCGGGCAGAGCACACACCCCCGTCGATGGCCTACTCGGTCAGAGACGACGGGGGTTCAGCGGAGGATGCTCCACCCGTGAGGGAATCGGAGGTAGGGGCGGCTGTTCTGCGGATTCGTTCCAAGAACACCGCCCCCGGGCCGGACGGGGTACCAGCCCGAGTGATGGCCCGAGCCCTCGACCATATGTCGGGCCGCCTCAGGGAAGTGTTGGATGCTAGTCTAGCGTCCGGACACTTCCCTGAGTGCTGGAAATGCGGGAAGCTGGTCCTGCTGAAGAAGCCGGGACGGCCTGCCGATTCGGTCGCGGCCTATAGGCCCATCGTGTTGCTGGACGAGGCGGGCAAGTTGTTCGAAAGGATAATCTCTGCCCGCATCGTCCGGCACCTCAGTGAGGTGGGGCCCGACCTGTCGGACGCCCAGTTCGGATTCCGAGAGGGGCGTTCGACGGTCGATGCCGTGATGCGCCTTAGGGCCGTGACCGAAGAGGCAGTGTGCTGTGGCGGCGTGCTGTTGGCGGTGTCGTTAGACATCGCCAACGCATTCAATAGTCTGCCATTCAGCTGCATCGGGGAAGCACTCCAGTATCACGGGGTGCCAGAGTACCTGAGGCGGCTAGTGGCAGACTATTTGGAGGAGCGTACCGTCGTGTACGAGGACCGAGAGGGCGTCTTGAGACGGCGACCCATGTCGTGCGGCGTTCCACAGGGGTCTGTCCTTGGACCACTCCTGTGGAACGTGGGATACGACTGGGTCCTACGAGGTCGTCTCCCCCCCGGGCTGGGCGTAATCTGTTACGCCGATGACACATTGGTCACAGCCCGGGGGGCGAACTTCCAAGAGGCGGCGCGCCTGGCCACCCGGGGTGTATCTCTGGTGGTCGGGCGCATCGAGGCGCTGGGCCTACGGGTGGCCCTGGACAAGACGGAGGCCCTGTTGTTTCATGGGCCCCGTCGTGGTCCGCCCCCCGGCGCCTCCATAGAGGTCAACTCGGTCCTCGTACCGGTTCGGGCCCAGATGAAGTATCTGGGTCTGATCCTCGACGGTAGGTGGCTCTTCGACGAGCACTTCCGACAGCTTGCTCCCAGGCTGGTCGACGCTGCCTCTGCCCTTGGGCGACTTTTGCCTAATTTGGGTGGAGCCAGCGTCGCTACGAGACAGCTGTACGCGGGGGTTGTCCGGTCAATGGCGCTGTACGGCGCACCGGTGTGGGTCACGGCTCTGACCGCCCAGAACAAGGCGCGCCTCTGGCGGCCTCAGAGGGTACTGGCGGTCAGAGCGATACGTGGTTACCGCATGGTGTCGACCGAGGCAGCGTGCGCGTTGGCCGGAACACCCCCGTGGGATTTGGAGGCGGAAGTGCTCGCCGAAGTTTATCGACGGGTGGCTGAATATCGGGTGGAGAGAGGCATTCGCCCTCCGCCCGAAGAGGTACGCGAGTGGCGTGAAGCCGCCCGTCGAGCCACGATGGCTCGGTGGTCTTTCCGACTGGAGACTCCACGCGCTGGCTTTGCCGCCGTGGAGGCTCTCCAGCCGGTCATCCTCGAGTGGGCAGGGCGGCAGCACGGGACCCTTTCCTTCCGACTGACGCAGGTACTTTCCGGGCACGGTTGCTTCGGGAAGTACCTGCACTCGGTCGCTAGGAGGGAACTGAGTCCCGCCTGCCACCACTGCGACTGCAGTGAAGACTCGGCCCAGCACACGCTGGCGATTTGCCCCGCTTGGGCGTCGCAGCGCCGGGCCCTCACTGCAGTCATCGGAGGAGATCTCTCGCTACCGGCCGTCATACGCTCCATGGCCGGTAGCGACAGCAGTTTTACCGCGGTCGCAACCTTCTGCGAAGATGTAATCTCGCAGAAGGAGGCGGCGGAGAAGGCCCGGGAGGACGACCTCCACTCGGACCCAATCCGTCGCCGGCGAACCGGGCAGCGGAGGCGCGCGCACCTGCGCCTCATGCCGCCCTGAGTGTGGCCGCGGATGGTCGGGACGGGCTTTCCCTTCCATCCGCTCTAGTGGCCGCCCGCGAGGAGGCGACGTTACGTGTGTGCCGTACGTCGCCTAAAAGGAGAGGTGTTGGAGAGGGTGCCCGCTTCTGTGCGGGCAAGCGCTGGGAGGGGTCTGGACGGCGTAATAACAGCAGTTCCCGGACTCCTCCCTCCTCAGGCGCAGAGTGGCACACCGTGTGGTTTTAGTCGGTTCGAGTCCGACACACCGCCCCGCCGCAAGCCCCGGCGCGGGTGACGGTCCGAGGGGATTTCCACACGTAAAAAAAAAAAAAGGTTCCCCCCAATGTATCCCTACGTTGTCGTCGTGGTGGGGCTTGCGTGGGTCGATGATTTCTGGGGCTATGCCGGTAGAGCCACTCATGCCGGATAGGTCCAGAAGGAGACCCCAGACTAAATGGGATACCCGACGGAGTCTGACTGCAGACTGCCGCGGAGGGCACTCCAAGCGTCCCTCTGATCTAGCAGAGGGCGTATTGGAGTGCGAGTAGAGGGCGAGCTCGGTGAGCACTAATCCTGCCTCCGAGCGGGCAACTTAAGAGGTACTCTTATGTTGCCCTCGCCGCAGCATCGTAACCCCAGTTGGGACCGAGGGTCTTGGCTTAACCGCCCGGACCGCGAGGAAGAAAACCTCTATAAAAAATTACCCCGAATCCCGTGTTCTGGTGTGTGACCAGGGGATGCATGGCTGATGGGTAGTTCAGTCGCAAGCACACCCCCAGCCAGGGACCTGCGGACCCCTCGGTTGGGCACAAATTTACGCTTGCCCGGGTATTGGGGATCTCTGCCCGGGTGGACCTTTAGTTCTCCCCTACTCGTGGGTCTCTCATGGATACTGAAATAAATTTATACCTTAAAACACACAAATCGGATCGGACAAAAAATACAACGACTACTGGCATGGACAATGGACTGGAAAAGCAAGCGGACAAAAAGAAAGTGGCGAGGAATGCCAAGGGGCAGTTCCAAAAGGCGGACGTTCAATCGTCCACCGAGGAACTTGCTGCGGCGTCCGGAACGCCTAGTTCAGTGGGGCTCCCAGAGGTCGATCTGACTGCTGGGAGCCGAAACAGATCGGATCGTCTGCGTTCGAAGTCCGTGATTCCGACCACTTCCAGCGGCTCCGGTGCGACGACTGTCGCAATGGACGTCGTGGAGGTGGGTATCGGCGATAGCCGGAAGCGCGGACTCACGGGCGCGGACGTGGAAGCAGCGCAGGAGTGCCTGCCTCCCAAAGTGCCTACTAGCCACAGGGGGAGGTCACGCTCTCCAATCTCGGCTCCGCCAGGTTCCGCCTTTTCTAGGGCGGAAATGTACAGGCGGGCCAGGGCGGAGGGTGAAAACGTAGTGGAGGAGGAGATCGCTGATCTCCTGCAGAGAATCCGGGAGCCGGCAGTGGAGGATCCGGCACCGGTGTCTCTGCAGGAGATCAGCGATTATCAACAAAGTGGCCACAAAATCCACGAACCTTAAGGGTTCCTTCGTCAAGGCCCTTAAGGACTCCTCCTCCGCAGTGGCGGGGGTCGTAGGGACCCTAATTGGAGATGTG
Source organism: Diaphora mendica (assembly GCA_949125395.1). Classification (NCBI taxonomy): domain Eukaryota; kingdom Metazoa; phylum Arthropoda; class Insecta; order Lepidoptera; family Erebidae; genus Diaphora; species Diaphora mendica. The sequence continues at coordinate 59,358,574 of OX421310.1, forward strand.
GCTCGCCTCCAGGCGGCCAATGACAGATTGACGGGGCAGGTGGCCGAGCTTAGCGCTCAGTTCGCCCAATTCCGGTCGGAGCGTTCTGGGCGTGAGGCCGCGGCCCCGGCCCCGTCTGCGTCGCGGCCGGCCCCGTCTGCGTCACGTCCGGCCCCGCCTGCGTCGCGACCGGCCCCGCCTGCGTCGCGACCGGCCCCGCCTGCGTCGCAGCCGGCCTCGTCTGCGTCGCAGCCGGCCCTCACTGTCCCTGGGGTATCTGACGCCCTCGTGCAGCAGATCCTCATGGCGGTGGGGAACCTAGTGGACGGTCGTCTGGCCGGCCTCGAGGCGAGGCTGCCTCCGGCCCCTATCGTTCGGCCGCCGCTTGGGGCCCAGCGAAAAACGGTTGCGTCGGCGCCGACCGAACTGCCCGTGGTGGGAGGTCGCGTCACCTACGCGGCAGCGACATCGGCGTCGGCTCCTGCGGCGGCCCAGAAGCCACGAAAGGGAGCCAAGGCAAAGGCGGCTGCCCCGAAGCCGGTGCCTGAGACGACGGCAAAGGCTGGAGCGCAGGCTCCGCTCTCCACTCCAACGACTGCCCCTGGCCCCTCTACTTCTGCCCCCAATGAGGGTTGGCAGGTAGTGGGGGGGTCTAAGAAGTCCCGAAGGAGGGCCAAAAAGGCTGCCCAAAAGGCGGCCTCTACCCCGCAGGCGCCACCGGTGACAGAGGTCACCAAGAAGACGAAGCCGCGGAAACTGCAGCCGCCGAAGACCGCGGCGGTAGTAGTGACCGTGTCGCCGGAGGCGGCTGAAGGCGGGCTGTCCTACGCGGCCCTCTTCAAGAGGGCTCGGGCTAGTCTCGCCACCTTCGGGACAACAGGGGTGAGATTGCGCCTCGCCCAGACGGGAGCTCGAGTCCTCGAGTTCCCCGGGGCTGAGGGCGCAAAGTCGGCAGACGCATTTGCCGAGAAGTTGCGAGAAGTGTTCGCGGAAACGGACGGTGTAAGAATCGCCAGGCCTATAAAGTGCGCGGAATTGCGCATTTCGGGCCTGGACGATTCTGTCACGGCCGAGGATGTCCGCGTTGCAGTCCAGGAGAAGACTGGCTGCAGCGCTGATAACATCAAGGTCGGCACCGTTCGTACCGGTCCGGGAGGGCTTGGTGCGGTGTGGCTCAGCTGCCCAGTAGCGGCAGCCAAAGTGCTGGGCGATGCTGGCAGGCTCCTCGTCGGCTTTGTGAGCGCCAGGATAACAGTCCTGGCGGCAAGGCCGATGAGGTGTTTTAAATGCCTGTCGGCGGGACACACACGCACCAAGTGCAGTAGTTGCTTCGACTGCAGCGGACTTTGCTTCCGCTGTGGTCAACAGGGGCACAAGGCGGCAGAGTGTTCTGCCGCCCCTCACTGCCCCATCTGTGCGGCGGCTAATAAGCCCGCCAATCATCAGATGGGGCAGGGAGGCTGCAGGCCTTCTCGTGCTTCTCGGGAAGCGTCGGGGGTAAGCCAGTCGACCCAGGCTGCCTCCGGCGTAACTAATGCGTCTACGCCGACGCCCATGGAGGAGGCTGTAGAGACGATCCACTAATGGATCAAGTCTCCAGCCTCCTGGTCCAGACGAACCTGAACCACTGTGCCGCGGCGCAGGATTTATTCCTGCAAACCATGGCGCAGTGGTCAATAGGTGTTGCCGTAGTCGCGGAGCCCTACTACGTTCCTCCCCGTCCAAACTGGATGGGTGACCGGGACGGCTCCGTGGCAGTCGTCAGCTCCACGGCGGCTCATTCCCCGCCCTTGTCGCTAAGAGACAAGGGTACTGGATATGTTGCCGCCGATTGGGGGGGGGTCACCGTTTACGGTGTATACTTCTCCCCCAACCGGAGTCTGAGTGACTTCGAGGTCTTCCTCAACACCTTGGAGACCTCGATACGGCGACTAGCGTCTGGGCACGTCCTCGTGCTGGGGGACTTCAACGCAAAGTCCATTGCGTGGGGGTCCCCCGGGACGGACGCCAAGGGCGAAGCCGTAGTGGAGTGGGCGGCTTCGGTGGGCCTCTGTTTGCTGAACAGAGGCTCCACCAACACGTGCGTGCGACAGCAGGGCGGGTCGATAGTGGACCTTTCGTTCGCTACCCCTGCTGTTGCCGCACGAGTAAGGAACTGGTGTGTCCTGGAAGAGGTCGAGACGCTCTCGGATCATTTGTATATCCGATTTGAGCTCTCCCGGTCCCAGGGCCCCAGTAGGGGTCACACGGCGCGGCAATCATCCCGCTTTCCGCGGTGGGCTGTCGCCAAGCTCGACAGGGACCTGCTGGAGGAGGCAGCCATTATTCATTCTTGGCTGTCTCCGCAGGCCTCGACCGACGAGGTCGACGTGGACGTGGGGGCTGGCCGTTTTCGCGATGCGATTACGCAGATCTGCGATACGGCCATGCCCCGCATCCGGAGTCGTCGGCCTCCTCGGAAGGAGGTCTACTGGTGGTCCCAGGAGCTGGCGGACCTCCGTGCGGCCTGCACCCGTGCCCGGAGGTCCTACACCCGTAGCCGGCGACGTCACCGCGGAAACGGTGAGGATGACCAGCTTCATGAGGAGTACCGCGAAGCGCGGAAAACTCTGAAGCTGGCCATTTGCCGCGCCAAGGACGCAAAGAGAAAGGAGATGCTGGAGAGTCTCGATCGTGACCCCTGGGGTCGCCCGTATCGTGCGGTGCGTCAAAAGCTCCGCACACCGGGCCCCCCCCTTACCGAGACTCTCCAGCCCAGCTTCCTGCAGGAAGTGGTCGAGGGCCTTTTCCCTCAGCGGGCAGAGCACACACCCCCGTCGATGGCCTACTCGGTCAGAGACGGCGGGGGTAGAGAGGAGGATGCTCCACCCGTGAGGGAATCGGAGGTAGGGGCGGCTGTTCTGCGAATTCGTTCAAAGAACACCGCCCCCGGGCCGGACGGGGTACCAGCCCGAGTGATGGCCCGAGCCCTCGACCATATGTCGGACCGCCTCAGGGAAGTGTTGGATGCTAGCCTAGCGTCCGGACACTTCCCTGAGTGCTGGAAATGCGGGAAGCTGGTCCTGTTGAAGAAGCCGGGACGGCCTGCCGATTCGGTCGCGGCCTATAGGCCCATCGTGTTGCTGGACGAGGCGGGCAAGTTGTTCGAAAGGATAATCTCTGCCCGCATCGTCCGGCAACTCTGCGAGGTGGGGCCCGACCTGTCGGACGCCCAGTTCGGATTCCGAGAGGGGCGTTCGACGGTCGATGCCGTGATGCGCCTTAGGGCCGTGACCGAAGAGGCAGTGTGCTGTGGCGGCGTGCTGTTGGCGGTGTCGTTAGACATCGCCAACGCATTCAATAGTCTGCCATTCAGCTGCATCGGGGAAGCACTCCAGTATCACGGGGTGCCAGAGTACCTGAGGCGGCTAGTGGCAGACTATTTGGAGGAGCGTACCGTCGTGTACGAGGACCGAGAGGGCGTCTTGAGACGGCGACCCATGTCGTGCGGCGTTCCACAGGGGTCTGTCCTTGGACCACTCTTGTGGAACGTGGGATACGACTGGGTCCTACGAGGTCGTCTCCCCCCCGGGCTGGGCGTAATTTGTTACGCCGATGACACATTGGTCACAGCTCGGGGGGCGAACTTCCAAGAGGCGGCGCGCCTGGCCACTAGGGGTGTTTCTTTGGTGGTCGGGCGCATCGAGGCGCTGGGCCTACGGGTGGCCCTGGACAAGACGGAGGCCCTGTTGTTTCATGGGCCCCGTCGTGGTCCGCCCCCCGGCGCCTCCATAGAGGTCAACTCGGTCCTCGTACCGGTTCGGGCCCAGATGAAATATCTGGGTCTGATCCTCGACGGTAGGTGGCTCTTCGACGAGCACTTCCGACAGCTTGCTCCCAAGCTGGTCGACGCTGCCTCCGCCCTTGGGCGACTTTTGCCTAATTTGGGTGGAGCCAGCGTCGCAACGAGACAGCTGTACACGGGGGTTGTCCGGTCGATGGCGCTGTACGGCGCACCGGTGTGGGTCACGGCTCTGACCGCCCAGAACAAGGCTCGCCTCTGGCGGCCTCAGAGGGTGCTGGCGGTCAGAGCGATACGTGGTTACCGCACGGTGTCGACCGAGGCAGCGTGCGCGTTGGCCGGAACACCCCCGTGGGATTTGGAGGCGGAAGTGCTCGCCGAAGTTTATCGACGGGTGGCTGAATTCCGTGCGGAGAGTGGCATTCGCCCTCCGCCGGAAGAGGTACGCGAGTGGCGTGAAGCCGCCCGTCGAGCCACGATGGCTCGTTGGTCTTTCCGACTGGAGACTCCACGCGCTGGCTTTGCCGCCGTGGAGGCTCTCCAGCCGGTCATCCTCGAGTGGGCAGGGCGGCAGCACGGGACCCTTTCCTTCCGACTGACGCAGGTACTTTCCGGGCACGGTTGCTTCGGGAAGTACCTGCACTCGGTCGCTAGGAGGGAATTGAGTCCCGCCTGCCACCACTGCGACTGCAGTGAAGACTCGGCCCAGCATACGCTGGCGATCTGCCCCGCATGGGCGTCGCAGCGCCGGGCCCTCACTGCAGTCATCGGAGGGGATCTCTCGCTACCGGCCGTCATACGCTCCATGGCCGGTAGCGACAGCAGTTTTACCGCGGTCGCAACCTTCTGCGAAGATGTCATCTCGCAGAAGGAGGTGGCGGAGAAGGCCCGGGAGGACGACCTCCACTCGGACCCAATCCGCCGCCGGCGAACCGGGCAGCGGAGGCGCGCTCACCTGCGCCTCATGCCGCCCTGAGTGTGGCCGCGGATGGTCGGGACGGGCTTTCCCTTCCATCCGCTCTAGTGGCCGCCCGCGAGGAGGCGACGTTACGCGTGTGCCGTACGTCGCCTAAAAGGAGAGGTGTTGGAGAGGGTGCCCGCTTCTGTGCGGGCAAGCGCTGGGAGGGGTCTGGACGGCGTAATAACAGCAGTTCCCGGACTCCTCCCTCCTCAGGCGCAGAGTGGCACACCGTGTGGTTTTAGTCGGTTCGAGTCCGACACACCGCCCCGCCGCAAGCCCCGGCGTGGGTGAAGGTCCGAGGGGATTTCCACACGTAAAAAAAAAAAAAAAAAAAAAAAAAAAAAAAAAAGGTTAGGTTAGGTTAGGTTAGGTTAGGTTTCCCACGAGTGGGCAGGGCGGCAGCACGGGACCCTTTCCTTCCGACTGACGCAGGTCCTTTCCGGGCATGGTTGCTTCGGGAAGTACCTGCACTCGGTCGCTAGGAGGGAATTGAGTCCCGCCTGCCACCACTGCGACTGCAGTGAGGACTCGGCCCAGCATACGCTGGCGATTTGCCCCGCTTGGGCGTCGCAGCGCCGGGCCCTCACTGCAGTCATCGGAGGGGATCTCTCGCTACCGGCCGTCATACGCTCCATGGCCGGTAGCGACAGCAGTTTTACCGCGGTCGCAACCTTCTGCGAAGACGTAATCTCGCAGAAGGAGGTGGCGGAGAAGGCCCGGGAGGATGATATCCACTCGGACCCAATCCGCCGCCGGCGAACCGGGCAGCGGAGGCGCGCCTATCAGCGCCTCATGCCGCCCTGAGTGTGGCCGCGGATGGTCGGGACGGGCTTTCCCTTCCATCCGCTCTAGTGGCCGCCCGCGAGGAGGCGACGTTACGCGTGTGCCGTACGTCGCCTAAATTGAGATTTTAGCAGCTGACGGTGCCCGCTTCTGTGCGGGCAAGCGCTGGGAGGGGTCCGGACGTGTTAATAACTGCAGTTCCCGGATTCCTCCCTTCACAGGCGCAGAGTGGCACACCGTGTGGTTTTAGTCGGTTCGAGTCCGACACACCGCCCCGCCGCAAGCCCCGGCGCGGGTGAAGGTCCGAGGGGATTTCCACACGTTAAAAAAAAAAAAAAAAAAAAAAAAAAAAAAAAAAAAAAAAAAAAGGTTAGGTTTCCCAAGCTGGTCGACGCTGCCTCTGCCCTTGGGCGACTTTTGCCTAATTTGGGTGGAGCCAGCGTCGCAACGAGACAGCTGTACACGGGGGTTGTCCGGTCAATGGCGCTGTACGGCGCACCGGTGTGGGTCACGGCTCTGACCGCCCAGAACAAGGCGCGCCTCTGGCGGCCTCAGAGGGTACTGGCGGTCAGAGCGATACGTGGTTACCGCACGGTGTCGACCGAGGCAGCGTGCGCGTTGGCCGGAACACCCCCGTGGGATTTGGAGGCGGAAGTGCTCGCCGAAGTTTATCGACGGGTGGCTGAATATCGGGTGGAGAGAGGCATTCGCCCTCCGCCCGAAGAGGTACGCGAGTGGCGTGAAGCCGCCCGTCGAGCCACGATGGCTCGGTGGTCTTTCCGACTGGAGACTCCACGCGCTGGCTTTGCCGCCGTGGAGGCTCTCCAGCCGGTCATCCTGGAGTGGGCAGGGCGGCAGCACGGGACCCTTTCCTTCCGACTGACGCAGGTACTTTCCGGGCACGGTTGCTTCGGAAAGTACCTGCACTCGGTCGCTAGGAGGGAACTGAGTCCCGCCTGCCACCACTGCGACTGCAGTGAGGACTCGGCCCAGCACACGCTGGCGATTTGCCCCGCTTGGGCGTCGCAGCGCCGGGCCCTCACTGCAGTCATCGGAGGAGATCTCTCGCTACCGGCCGTCATACGCTCCATGGCCGGTAGCGACAGCAGTTTTACCGCGGTCGCAACCTTCTGCGAAGATGTAATCTCGCAGAAGGAGGCGGCGGAGAAGGCCCGGGAGGACGACCTCCACTCGAACCCAATCCGCCGCCGGCGAACCGGGCAGCGGAGGCGCGCTCACCTGCGCCTCATGCCGCCCTGAGTGTGGCCGCGGATGGTCGGGACGGGCTTTCCCTTCCATCCGCTCTAGTGGCCGCCCGCGAGGAGGCGACGTTACGCGTGTGCCGTACGTCGCCTAAAAGGAGAGGCTCTGGAGAGGGTGCCCGCTTCTGTGCGGGCAAGCGCTGGGAGGGGTCTGGACGGCGTAATAACAGCAGTTCCCGGACTCCTCCCTCCTCAGGCGCAGAGTGGCACACCGTGTGGTTTTAGTCGGTTCGAGTCCGACACACCGCCCCGCCGCAAGCCCCGGCGCGGGTGACGGTCCGAGGGGATTTCCACACGTTAAAAAAAAAAAGGTTAGGTTAGGTAGGTTAGGTTTTTTTTTTTTTTTTTTTTTTTTTTTTTTTTTTTTTTTTTTTTTTTTTTTTTTTTTGTCTAGGTCCTCCAACATAATTGGAGCCTGTTCTCTCTATTTTACTCTTGCACACCAGTTCTCGCAATTATTCCTCTCGCACTATCATGCCGCATACTTGTTCTTTCTTTTTCTCTGGCTTTTACATTCTGTACGGGTGGGACTCCCATCTATCTCTATTCTATCTTATCCTATTCTGTCTAGTTTTTCTTTATTTATCATTGTCTAGTGGGGTGTAGGTCAATGAAAAGTTGATATACTATTTAATTAGGTGCTACAATATAAGTACATTAATCTTATTTCACTATTTGTTTTTATATACTAGGTTACATAGTTACATCTATCAGTTTACTCTAATCAAGGTACAATACATAATTCCTATGCTATTTAGGTACTACAGCTTTATACATAGGCTTATTCTAGTGCTACATTTTATTTTACTTATTCTAAAGTACAATCTTATATTACTAATACAATTTCTTACAGGCTAGTTATTCTACCGCTTATATCTATTCAATTTGCTTATTCTAGTTACATTCTGCTTATGCTGTACAGTAATAATACTCAGTATATTATGACAGCATAATTTTAGAGTTTTGTCTCATTTCTTTTTATTACAATTTTTGCTATTCTTTCGCAGTAGTCTAGTAGCCTGTTCCTATGTTCACTCACAATTATAGACGCCATGTTCGAGGCTTCGGCTTTGAAGCCCGTCAACTGTTCGAATTCGTACCGTTGTTTGGAGTGCACAGGGCACTCGAAGAGCAAATGCTGCACCGTTTCATTAACCATGGGGTCACAGACACACGCCGGGTTGTCCTTGCACCTGAAGCGGTTCAGGTACTCAGAAAACCCGCCGTGTCCCGTCATGACTTGAGTCCCGACACTGGTGGCCCCGAGCCTTCTGACCACTCTGTACGCAGTTGTTGCGTCGGGCAGGAACATCTTAGTAACAGATGCTGTTGTGCCGTCTGTGTACCTTGAGTTCCATTCGCCAAGGGTCGCATTCCGAATGCATCCCTTGACGAATGAAACCGGACAAAGGTCGTAGTCCGGTCTGCGTTTGGAACCCAGCGCAGCCGCCTTAGCCAGTTCGTCGGCTCTTTCGTTCCCCTCCAACCCTATATGAGCCTTAATCCAGAACAAGGTTACGTCCTTGCCCTGGAGAGACGATGTTTTTAGATAGTCTCTCGCTTCTACTGCTAATGGGTGGAGGGAACGGGGGTTCTGCACCGTTTGTAGCGCAGCCATGGAATCGCTGTAGATTCCAAACGCAGTCTCCCTGCGGGAGGTGGTCAACCTCGCCGCCCTGCACAGTGCCAGGAGCTCAGCCTGATAGACCGTGCAATGGTCTGATAGTGACAGTTTTGTTGTGCCGATCTCGTTCTCGTCGGCCCATACCGACAAAGCCGCCCCGACCTTTCCTAGGATTTTACTGCCGTCAGTAAATATTTTTATTGCCGCGTTATTGCTCTGCAGGTACTGTGTGCTGTCTGCAATAGGACTTATGTCGAGGTATATGTGCTCAGCTGGGTGTGGCGCGTCAATGGCCCGAGCCATGCGCTCTACCTCTCGGTCTCCTAACATCTCCCCAGTTATCCCCCTCTTGCTCTTGTAAAGGAGAGCGACCTCTCGTATTCGGAGGTCAAGAGGGAGGATTCCCGACAGTATCAACGCTGAGTTTAGGGATACTGTGCGGTATGCCTTGCACATCTTTTGGGCGATGCCTCGTTGTACTGCATCCAGCTGCTTCCTTACGCCAAGTTTGTCTGCGACTGGTGCCCAGGCGCAGGCTCCGTACAATAGTATGGGCTCTATGGTTGCCACATAGATCACCCGGATAACCTCTGGATGCAGTCCCCAACTGACCCTTGCTGCCCTAGATAATTGTTTATATACCCCGACTGCCTTTTTACAGACATTTGTGACATGGCTATTAAAAGTCAGTCCCTGGTCGATAGTGACGCCCAGTACTTTGATTTCCTTGGACGCTCCGACGCCGACCCCTCCCATGCTCAGTCGTGGGGTGTCGTACTTCAACTTATTAGTCAAAGTCATCGCCATGGTTTTATGTGGCGCGAAAGCCAGTTTGTTATCGATTCCCCACTTGTAAACATGTTCGAGGGCGGCGTTGGCGCGTCCTTGGATTTCTCCTGCAGTTTGCCCGTGAAAAACCAACAGTATGTCGTCGGCAAAAGCTTGGCAGTAGTCCCCTCTTGCTTCCAGGCTCTTCAGGAGTGGATCGAGGAGAAGGTTCCATAGAATAGGACCGCCTATGGATCCCTGTACACAACCCCGGCTAGTGCTTTTTCCATATTCCTCCCCAGCATAGCGAACCTTCACACTTCTCTGTGTCAGGTAGCTGTCTACCAGTAGTCGTAGGTTTACGGGGCACCTCTCCTCTGCCAGACGTATTCTGATAGCGGGCCACCATGCACTGTCGAATGCTCCCTCTATGTCAAGAGATACTACGGTAACTATTTGTTTCTCTTTTAGTTTCATGCGGATGTGTTGCATTAGGTCGTAGAGGGAGTCTTCGGTGCTCTTTTGGGGCATGAAGCCGTACTGGCAGGTGCTCATCCCGGGTAACAAATGATGCTTAAGGCGGGCGACCAGCATTTTTTCCAAGATTTTTCCTAATATGGGTAATAGTCCTATAGGTCTTAGCGATTTAGGGGTTGTGTAGTTTTCCTTCCCCGGTTTCCTCAGGACCACCACGGTCGCCTCCTTCCAAGCCTTGGGGAAGTAGTGTAGGGTCAGGCATTTATTAAAGAGCTGGAGGAAGGTCTCGGGATCGTTATTTATCGCGTGTCGGCATATGTCCGCAGTAAACCCATCCGCTCCGGGGGCCTTCTTCGGATTGAAGGAATCTGCTGAGGCCTTAAGTTCGTAAAGTGTGAACTCCGGGTCCCAATTATCAATTTGCTCTCCTGAGTTCACTTTCTCAGCCTTCCACCTGGTCTGGCGATGATGGGTACTGTCCGACTCTCCCAGGTCTTCCGGGTAAAATGTTTCCGCGATATACTTCACCGATTCCCACGCATCCAGCACCTCTCCCGCTCTCACCATCGGCAGGTCCTCCGCTCTGGCGGCAGTACGGCCGATAACCCGGTATATACCCTCCCATACGCCTTCTTTGTCTTGTTTCGCGCAGAAGTTCTTCCAGCTCTCCGTTTGAGCCATCACCACTGCCTTCTCATATTTTTCTTTCTGTTTCAGGTACTCCTCTACTACTCTACACCTACGCACCAGGGCGGCGCAACGCACTCTGTTTTTCAGAGTGGCTACGGTCTTCTTCATCTTGGTGAGTTCCTCGGACCACCACGGCATGGTAAGTATCTTTTTATTTTTAATTTTGGGTATGGTATCGTTGCATGCTAGTTGTATAATATTTGTTATTTTTTGTGTAGTTATTTCTAAGTGTTGTGGTGTTGTTATTCTTTCTATTTCTTCTTTATTTATTTTGTTTTCTATTTTTAATTGTGTAAGTTTCATATGAAACTCGCTCCAATTAGCTTTCCTCGTATTGTACGCTCTTGTTGTTCGTTCTATTTTTAAAAGTTTTGGTTTCCGGAAGTATATGTTAAATATCATGCCATTGTGGTCGGAACTTGTGAGGCCTTCATCGACCCTCCAATCGTCCACTACGTCCAAGATGTCTGTGGTACAGATGGTCACGTCCACATAGCTGGTGTAGCGTTGGCCGCCCCTCACGGTGTCGAAAGTAGGAGTTTCCCCTCTGTTCAAAATATTAAGGTCCAGTTCGTGTAGGGTTCCAGAGAGCTCCTCTCCTCTTCTGTCTATCTTGGGGCTGCCCCACCAGGAGCTTTTGGCGTTCGCGTCCCCTCCAGCGACCCACCTTGTTTTCACAATGGTGTTGATGTGTTTTAGGTGCTCTAGGTATGGGTGTATTGGTGTGTCTGGTTCGAAGTAGAATGAGACGAGGGTCACCTCCCAGGCTTCCGTCTGTATACCCAGTACTACAAAGTTATTGGTTGTGAGGTTAGGGTACGGTTTAACTTTGAGGTTTTCGTCAAAGACTGCGATAGCCGCCTTCACCGTGCCCTCCCCGCAGTTGGTGTTTTGGTACAGGCGTACTCCCTGGCGACTCCTCATCTCCTTTGCCCCACCTACATAAGGTTCCTGGAGCAGTGCCACAGCAACTTTCCTTCTCACAGCTTCTAGTAGCACCTCGTCTGTGGCTAACTTCTTTCGCTGGAGGTTAGCTTGTATGATGCGGTGGGAGGGTATTTCCACATCGGCGCCCTTAGCAATACGCTACCGCCGACCGGGCAAGTCTGTCCCACTTTTTCCGTACCGGACAATCCAGATGGAAGGCGTTATGCTGTGCCTTGTCCAGTTGCGCTTTAGTGCAATTTCTGCATCTAGGTGCTACACCCGTCAGCCGATCCTCACATACGCTGTTGAGGTGGGGACCTCCGCAGTGACTGCATAGGTCCACCTCTTCCTTGCAGAACCGCTTTCCGTGCCCATAGCCCAGGCAGCGGGTGCACTGCACTAGTGGGGACTGGTCCTCCACTCGGATTTGCTGCAAGTCGATATGCAGCTTCCCGGTCCGGAGGGTTTTTCCCCAAATGGTAGGCGATACACTCACCACCACGTGACACGTGTGAGGGTTCCTGGCTCTCTTGCGGTATTTTATGGCGATCCTATCTTCCTCCTGTTCGAGGCCGTGAAAAACTTCCCTATTTTGTTTTCTGTATGCTTTTAGTATGCCCTCGTCTGTGTTATCGGTAAGCACGTCCCTTAGAAGTAACAGCGGGTCCTTGTTTTTCATTTCCTCGACCAGGAGTCGGTCGCCATCCTTCTCCAGTCTCTCGCGGGCCTTGCTCCTCTCTTCCTTGGAGCCAAAGCCCAGGATCACCTTCCGATCCTTGGCCTTTCTCACCCTCTCAACCTTAATCCATCCTTCCTTTGCGTCTACCGCCTGCCTGATCTTATTAAGGACCTCCTCCCCCGTCTCGGTCTCCTCCTGGGAGGTCACTATCATAGAGTGCATGGTGTTGGTTGTTTGCACTTTAGGTAGATGAGTTCCATAGGCGGCGGCTTCTGCATAGGAGGAAGGTGGTGTTCTCTCCACACATTGTTGCGCTTGTGTTTCAAGGGCCTTCTCTAGGTCCCTCATTTTATCCTCGTGCTTTTTCAAGGCCATCTTGTGATCTTCTAGGAGTGTTTTTAAGGCCTCCTCGGTGTTTGTGCGCTGTGTGTTTTCGGCCTGGACTGGTTTTTTTGGCTCTTTCTGTTTACCAGTACTCTCCCCCTCCTTGACCAGCTCGTAGAGCCTGCCTATCGCCGCTGTTACATCGTTTATTATGTCTTTTTTTGTATTTCTCGACTGACCGAGCAGTGTCTTGGCTCTTATCGTAATAGCTTTAGCCTCGGCCGTCCTTGAGGTGTACTGAGGCTTTTGTAGTGGCGGCGATTGGGTATGTACCTCTGTTGTTACTTTTTGAGATAAGATTCTGGTCTCGTTGAGGGAGAGGGCTGCTTTGCTCTTAGTTTTGCTTGGGGCTTCAGGTGGCGTCTGATTTGACGATCTGGTGGCGGTCGTCTTTGGCGCTATTTTGCCGCCCTCCCACTCCCCAGCACTGCGCCTCACATTGGAGGCTTGTGTTGGTAGTGTCGAGGGTCCCGCTATAGCGGGCTCCGAGCCCTCCGCGCCAGGGGAGGCGCTCGCTACCTTCTTGACTGGTGTTCTCCACCCTTGCATGGTTGCGATTTTGTTGGTGTTGTAAAGGGACACGATTCAATAGGAACAGGCTACTGTCGCAACCTAGGTTTTAGTCAATTTGCGAGAAATGAAACAATACACGTTATTGTTTGTCGATTTGAAATTAACGAGAAACACAGTCAATAATAAAGGTCTATAACAATAGACAATGAACTTCTGCTCTATATTGAGCTAAAATTAAGTCTTATGATTCTAAGCACAAACTATAATATTTCCCTCCTTTCAGATGTACCGGCAACTCGATCTGCGTGCAACGTGCAACGAGCGACGAGCGACGTGCAACGAGCGGCGAGCAGCGGTCACACCGTTAGATGCGTACAGGTAAGTTACTATATTATTTAACTAACTCTATGTGTGTCGGTCAAGAGACACGGCACACAGCGTAAGTAATACAGGAGTCACTGACTCTGGTCTTAAAAATAAAATTTTCACTTTAATATAAGTGAGTCTATCCTAAATAACAGTAAAACAAGATAAAATAAAAAAGTGTTAAAAACAAAAAATAGAGCTAAGGCTCTTGTCTTATTTCCACTGTACAGTGCAGTACGTACTTAAAGTATTGCGATAGAGCAAGAATTTTACTCTTTCAGTCAATTTTGACAGATTTAGAGCCAATTTAGTTTTTGACTCTACGTAGAGTCGGTCTGATAGTAGATTCGAATTGCTCTACGCAAGCCCTACCCAATGAGCCCAAACTCGACTCACCTATCTCAAAGGGTTCAGAAGATACAAAGGCTCGAAAATTTCCAAGATGGCCGCCGCGTTTTAGAAAAATCGGGATTTCTCACAAGCCAACAGCGCGAATTCAGCCGTGCTTGGTATCACCGTGTTTGTCCCGGCAAGACGCGTTTGAATTTTCAGGTTTCAGGCTGAAAAAATTTTTGTTGCTGAAATTTCCTGAAACCTATCTGTGATGTTAGGCCTGGTTGTGCCTGTCACCCAGAAAGAAACCGCGACTCTCTGCGACTTCCGGTTCAGGAGTTATGAGCCGTCAAAAACTCGTTGTGACAGTTGAGAACTGTCAAACTCGAAGTTTGACAGGCTGTAGAACTATCCCCTGAAGTCGCAGATACCCGGTGTTTGGGGTTTTCTGGATCGTCTCGACCTAGTCTCTCGACCTACGTGGCTTTCAGGCCTGAAAAAATCTTGGCCCTGAAAACGCCTGAAACCCAGGAAGCGGGTTTCAGAGGACCACCCTAAGCACCCTAGTGAAAACCGCGTCTCTCCACGACACACCAGTCCAGAGATACAGGCGCCCAAACCCCGACTCTGACAGTTCGGAACTGTCAAAACCGAACTTCAAACGCCCATAAGTCAGTAACCAGGGGTCGCAGAAGGACCGGGTTTCAAATGTGCCGTTCGGCTCGACCTCCTGCAGCTCCCTCAAGCACTTTCAGGCTGAAAAAACTTTTTCTCCCGAAAACGCCTGAAACCAAGTTTTCAGGAAAGACTATTCTATGGGGCAGCTTTCTGCGCAAACCCGGGAGTTCTATCTAAAATAGGTCAAAAGTTATAACAGTTTTAAATTTTGAAAAATAAAAACAAAATGGCCGAAAAAGTCTAAAACTTTTGTTTTAAAAGCTATTCAACCCTAGTTTGGACCTAAGTAAGCTTAAATAAGTATAAAAAACACAATATAACCTTAAAAAATTAATTAAATCTATTTATTATCTATTTATTGACGAAAAACATAAAAAATTCAATAACTTCGTCAATAATACAGCAAAAATTTTGGAAAAAATGTCTAAATTAATGTTAAATCTAGGGCTTTAAGACTACAATTTGAAATTTCAATTTTCCTAATTCTTTCAGTAAAAATTTTCAGTTTTTCCGATTTTTTCGGTTTTTTAATTTTGGTCTTCAAACTACTGGATCAAAAAATCTGGAATCTTGCAGGGGTCTTCCTCGAACTAGCGCGCAACAACTAGCAGTCGCAGAATTTCGAAATTGAGTATAGTTTCGAAGTTATAGATGGTCAAATTTACAAGTTTAATAAGTTAATTAAAAATAAACCTTAAGTCCAAAAATTTTTCTTTTTGCAGGAATCTGCTTCATCTGTAGAGGAGAAGGTTCGTGCCGATTTTCAGCTTGCTGGGACGCTCCGTTTCAATTTTCAGCACCACGTGGTTTTCAGTTTTTGCTGAATAACTCCGGAACCGATGTTCGTTTCAGGTGGCTGGTCTTGCTGAAAGGTGAGGGACGTGAAGACGCACCCGGCTGCTAAAAATCCAGGAGGGGGCGATCACCCAGGGAGCAATAAAGCTCAACCTAAGGTCTGACCACGTGCACTTAACCTTAAATTTAGGTTGTTTTTCGGTATTTGTGCTTCAGGCACTGTAGCGTCACTGATGTTTGCACTTGTCACATATAGGTCGCACTTTTATCTTTCTTTTGACACTTTCACTATAGAAATCGCGCAAGAATATACCACTTTTTCCTATTTTTAAAGGTCGGAGCGAGAAAAATAGCACGTGTTCTCGGCGGGACCTCGAATCGTACTGGTTAGGTTAGGTTAGGTTAGGTTAGGTTAGGTTGGCGCCCCTGGGGCTGAAGGCGTCAAGACGGCTGACGCTTTTGCTGAGAAGCTGCGGGAGGTATTTTCGGACACGGATGGTGTCAGGGTCGCCAGGCCTACGAAGTGCGCTGAGTTGCGCATCTCGGGCCTGGACGACTCAGTGACGGCCGATGACGTCCGCGTTGCGGTTCAAGTGAAAACCTGTTGCAGCGCGGACAACATCAAGGTCGGCACCATCCGACCTGGTCCGGGAGGCCTTGGTGCGGCGTGGCTTAGTTGTCCCGTGGCGTCGGCCAAAATTTTGGGAGACGCTGGCAGGCTCCTTGTCGGTTTCGTGAGCGCCAGAGTCACAGTGCTGGCCGCGAGACCGATGAGGTGCTACAAGTGCCTGGACGCGGGACACACTCGCACCAAGTGCCTCAGTTGTTTCGACTGCAGCGGATTGTGTTTCCGCTGCGGTCGACCGGGGCACAGGGCGGCGGAGTGCTCTGCCGCCCCTCACTGCCCTGTGTGTGCGGCGGGCAATAAGCCCGCCAATCACCAGATGGGGCAGGGGGGCTGTAGGCCATCCCGCGCTTCTCAGCAAGCATCGGGGGCTAGCCAATCGACCCGGGCTGCCTCCGATGTCATACGTGCGTCTGCATCGTCGCCCATGGAGGAGGTTGTAGAGACGATCCATTAATGGACCACGTCTCCAACCTCCTTGTCCAGACGAACCTAAACCACTGTGCCGCGGCGCAGGATCTCTTCCTGCAAACCATGGCGCAGTGGTCGATCGGTGTTGCCGTAGTCGCGGAGCCCTACTTCGTCCCTCCCCGTCCAAACTGGATGGGTGACTGGGACGGCTCCGTGGCAGTCGTCGGTTCCGCGGCGGCTCATTCCCCGCCCTTGTCGCTTAGAGACAAGGGCTCTGGATATGTTGCCGCCGAGTGGGGGGGGATCACCGTTTACGGTGTTTACTTCTCCCCCAACCGGAGTTTGAGCGACTTCGAGGTCTTCCTTAACAGCTTGGAGACCTCGATGCGGCGATTAGCGTCTGGGCACGTCCTCGTGCTGGGGGACTTCAACGCAAAATCCATTGCGTGGGGGTCCCCCGGCACGGACGCCAAGGGTGAAGCCGTAGAGGAGTGGGCGGCTTCGGTGGGCCTCTGTTTGCTGAACAGAGGCTCCACCAATACGTGCGTGCGACAGCAAGGGGGGTCGATAGTGGACCTTTCGTTCGCTACCCCTGCTGTTGCCGCACGAGTAAGGAACTGGTGTGTCCTGGAAGAGGTTGAGACGCTCTCGGATCATCTTTATATCCGATTGGAGCTCTCCCGGTCCCAGGGCCCCAGTAGGGGTCACACGGCGCGGCAATCATCCCGCTTTCCGCGGTGGGCTGTCGCCAAGCTCGACAGGGACCTACTAGAGGAGGCGGCCATTGTTCAATCTTGGCTGTCTCCGCAGGCCCCGACCGTGGAGGTCGGCGTGGACGTGGGGGCTGGCCGTTTTCGCGATGCGATTACGCAGGTTTGCGATACGGCCATGCCCCGCGTCCAAGGTCGTCGGCCTCCACGGAAGGAGGTCTACTGGTGGTCCCAGGAGTTGGCGGACCTCCGTGCGGCTTGTACTCGTGCCCGGAGGTCCTACACCCGCAGCAGGCGACGTCACCGTGGAGACGGTGGCGGGGACCAGCTTCATGAGGAGTACCGCGAAGCGCGGAAAACTCTGAAGCTGGCCATTTGCCGCGCCAAAGACGAAAAGAGAAAGGAGATGCTGGAGAGTCTCGATCGTGACCCCTGGGGTCGCCCATACCGTGCGGTGCGTCAGAAGCTCCGCACGTCGGGCCCCCCCCTTACCGAGACTCTCCAGCCCAGCTTCCTGCAGGAAGTGGTCGAGGGCCTTTTCCCGCAGCGGGCGGAGCACACACCCCCGTCGATGGCCTACGCGGTCGGAGACGACGGGGGTAGAGAGGACGCTGTGCCGCCCGTTAGGGAATCGGAGGTTGGGGCGGCTGTTCTTCGAATCCGTTCCAAGAACACCGCCCCCGGGCCGGACGGGGTTCCAGCCCGAGTGATGGCCCGAGCCCTCGACCATATGTCGGACCGCCTCAGGGAAGTGTTGGACGCTAGCCTGGCGTCCGGGCGCTTTCCTGAGTGCTGGAAATGCGGGAAGCTGGTCCTATTGAGGAAGCCGGGACGGCCTGCCGATTCGGTCGCGGCCTATAGGCCCATCGTGTTGCTGGACGAGGCGGGTAAACTTTTT
This sequence comes from Diaphora mendica, assembly GCA_949125395.1. Classification (NCBI taxonomy): domain Eukaryota; kingdom Metazoa; phylum Arthropoda; class Insecta; order Lepidoptera; family Erebidae; genus Diaphora; species Diaphora mendica. The sequence continues at coordinate 59,376,218 of OX421310.1, forward strand.
GAGAGGATACTCTCTGCCCGCATCGTCCGGCACCTCTGCGAGGTGGGGCCCGACCTGTCGGACGCCCAATTCGGATTCCGAGAGGGGCGTTCGACGGTCGATGCCGTGATGCGCCTTAGGGCCGTGACCGAAGAGGCAGTGAGCTGTGGCGGCGTGGTGTTGGCGGTGTCCTTGGACATCGCCAACGCCTTCAATAGTCTGCCATTTAGCTGCATCAGGGAAGCACTCCACTACCACGGGGTGCCAGAGTACCTGAGGCGGCTAGTGGCAGACTATTTAGAGGAGCGTACCGTCGTGTACGAGGACCGAGAGGGCGTCTTGAGACGGCGACCCATGTCGTGCGGCGTTCCGCAGGGGTCTGTCCTTGGACCACTCCTGTGGAACGTGGGGTACGACTGGGTCCTTCGAAGTCGTCTGCCTCCTGGGCTGGGCGTAATTTGTTACGCCGATGACACTCTTGTCACAGCCCGGGGGGCGAACTTCCAAGAGGCGGCGCGCCTGGCCACCTGGGGTGTTTCTCTGGTGGTCGGGCGCATCGAGGCGCTGGGCTTACGGGTGGCCCTGGATAAGACGGAGGCCCTATTGTTCCATGGGCCCCGTCGTGGTCCGCCCGCCGGCGCCTCCATAGAGGTCAACTCGGTCCTCGTACCGGTTCGGGCCCAGATGAGGTATCTGGGCCTGATCCTCGACGGTAGGTGGCTCTTCGACGAGCACTTCCGACAGCTTGGTCCGAAGCTGGTCGACGCTGCCTCCGCCCTTGGGCGACTTTTGCCCAATTTGGGTGGAGCCAGCGTCGCAACGCGACTCCTGTACACGGGGGTTGTCCGGTCGATGGCGCTGTATGGGGCACCGGTGTGGGTGGCGGCTCTGACTGCCCTAAATAAGGCCCGCCTCTGGCGGCCTCAGAGGGTATTGGCAGTCAGAGCCATACGCGGATACCGCACGGTGTCGACCGAGGCGGCGTGCGCCTTGGCCGGAACACCCCCGTGGGATTTGGAGGCGGAAGTGCTCGCCGAAGTTTATCGACGGGTGGCTGAATATCGGGCGGAGTATGGCTATCGCCCTCCGCCCGAAGAGGTACGCGACTGGCGTGAAGCCGCCCGTCGAGCCACGATGGCTAGATGGTCGTTCCGGCTGGAGACTCCACGCGCTGGCTTTGCCGCCGTGGAGGCTCTCCAGCCGGTCATCCTCGAGTGGGCAGGGCGGCAGCACGGGACCCTTTCCTTCCGACTGACGCAGGTCCTTTCCGGGCATGGTTGCTTCGGGAAGTACCTGCACTCGGTCGCTAGGAGGGAATTGAGTCCCGCCTGCCACCACTGCGACTGCAGTGAGGACTCGGCCCAGCATACGCTGGCGATTTGCCCCGCTTGGGCGTCGCAGCGCCGGGCCCTCACTGCAGTCATCGGAGGGGATCTCTCGCTACCGGCCGTCATACGCTCCATGGCCGGTAGCGACAGCAGTTTTACCGCGGTCGCAACCTTCTGCGAAGACGTAATCTCGCAGAAGGAGGTGGCGGAGAAGGCCCGGGAGGATGATATCCACTCGGACCCAATCCGCCGCCGGCGAACCGGGCAGCGGAGGCGCGCCTATCAGCGCCTCATGCCGCCCTGAGTGTGGCCGCGGATGGTCGGGACGGGCTTTCCCTTCCATCCGCTCTAGTGGCCGCCCGCGAGGAGGCGACGTTACGCGTGTGCCGTACGTCGCCTAAATTGAGATTTTAGCAGCTGACGGTGCCCGCTTCTGTGCGGGCAAGCGCTGGGAGGGGTCCGGACGTGTTAATAACTGCAGTTCCCGGATTCCTCCCTTCACAGGCGCAGAGTGGCACACCGTGTGGTTTTAGTCGGTTCGAGTCCGACACACCGCCCCGCCGCAAGCCCCGGCGCGGGTGACGGTCCGAGGGGATTTCCACACGTAAAAAAAAAAAAAAAAAAAAAAAAAAAAAAAAAAAAAGGTTAGGTTGGCGCGGTGCACCGCCACAACTGACCGTAGCGGCCTATGCTACCGCTGCGGTAAGCCCGGCCACAGAGCGGCCCAGTGCTCCGCGAAGCCAAACTGCAGCCTCTGTACAGCTGCAGGGAGACCCGCGGAGCACAGCATGGGCGGAAATGCCTGTGGCGCCTCCGCCCAGAAGAAGAAGAAAAAGAATGAGAGGAGGGAGCCAACCAGAGCTGCCCCTCAGCCTGGTGGTTCTTCGGCCGACTCCCGGCCCAAGGTTGTAGAGGAAATGGATTGTGTTTAATGGCACAATTCCATTTCCTCCAGTGCAATATCAACCACTCTGCCAGAGCTCAGGATCTTTTACTCCAGAGCATGGCGGAGTGGTCGATTCATGTGGCCGTGGTCGCCGAGCCGTACTACGTCCCCCCCCGGGATAACTGGGTGGGGGACCTGGACGGCTCGGTGGCCATCATTGGCGGGGCTCTTGCCGACCCATCCCGAGGTCGCGGCTGGGTGGCTGCCCTCGTGGATGGCATTGGCACTGTTGGGACGTACTTCTCGCCCAACAGGAGCCTCGCTGACTTCGAGAGCTTCCTTGTCGAGTTGGGTGCCGTCGTGAACCGGTACCACCCTCGCCCGGTGCTGCTGCTCGGGGATCTCAATGCCAAGTCTGCGGCGTGGGGATCCCCGTGCACCGATGCCAAAGGCGAGGCACTGGAGGAGTGGGCCGTCACGACCGGCTTGACCGTCCTGAATCAGGGCTCGGTGTACACGTGCGTGCGGCAGCGGGGCGGTTCCATAGTGGACGTCTCGTTCGCAAGTCCCGCTGTCGCGGGCCGTGTCCGCGACTGGCGTGTCGCCGTGGGGGTGGAGACGTTGTCGGATCACCGTTACATCCGTTTCAGCGTCTCCGCCCAGACCGCGGGCGGTCGCGGGCCATCGGCCCCGAGGACGGACGGTCCACGCTGGGCGCGTAAGCGCCTCGACAGGGAGCTACTCGAGGAGGCCGCTATTGTGCAGGCCTGGATCCGGGAGTCGGCAACGACCGGACCCGTCGACGTCGAAGAGGAGGCGCAGTGGTTTCACGGGGCGATGACGCAAATCAGCGACGCGTCCATGCCCCGGATCCACACACAACCCAGAAGGCGCCAGGTGTACTGGTGGTCCGCCGAGATCGCGCAGTTGCGCGTCTCGTGCGTTCGTGTCAGGCGCCAGTACACCCGATACCGAAGAAGACGTCGTCGGGTCGCGGAGGAAGAAGCCGCGCTGTACGAGGGGTACCGCGCGGCTAAGCAGGCTCTGCAGCTGGCCATCGGCGAGGCGAAGACGCGAGCCAGGGAGGAGATGTTGGAGACTCTAAGCCGGGATCCGTGGGGGCGTCCTTATCGTTCGGTCCGAGGGAAAATCGGACCATGGGCGCCTCCAATTACGGAGAGTCTCCAACCCGAGCTGCTGGAGGAAGTGGTCGCAGCCCTCTTCCCGGCACGAGCGGAGCACATCCCGCCGCCGATGGCTCTGTCCACAGCTGCGGAGTCTGAAGAGGAGGACGCCAACGTCCCAGAGGTGACACAGTCAGAGTTGGGGGCGGCCGTGTTGCGGCTCCGGGCGAAGAACACTGCCCCGGGGCCCGATGGCATTCACGGCTGCGTGTTGGCCCTGGCCCTGAAGGAGTTGGAGCCCCAACTGATAGGTCTCTACTCAGCGTGCCTGGAGCAGGGCCAGCTGCCCACTCAGTGGAAAGCTGGTCGTCTGGTCCTGCTCAGGAAGGCGGGGCGCCCTGCGGACTCGCCGTCCGCGTACCGGCCCATAGTGCTGCTGGACGAGGTGGGAAAACTATTCGAGCGGATAGTTGCAGCCCGCCTCGTCCGCCACTTGTGCGAGGAGGGGCCGGACCTGGCCGAGTGCCAGTTCGGGTTTCGGCATGGGCGCTCAACCATTACGGCGATCTCGCGAGTGAGAGACCTGGCGGAGGAAGCGGTGTCCCGGGGCGGGGTGATGTTGGCGGTGTCTTTGGACATCTCCAACGCCTTCAACACTCTGCCCTGGAGTTGCATTCGGGAGGCACTGCGCTATCATCGGGTGCCCCCCTACCTCCGCCGCATCGTTGGGGCTTACCTGACGGAGAGGTGTGTCACCTATCTGGGACGTGATGGCAGACACCAGCGCCTCATGTCGTGCGGTGTTCCACAGGGTTCGGTGTTGGGCCCACTGCTGTGGAACATCGGTTACGACTGGGTGCTGAGGGGCGAGCTCCAACCGGGTGTGGACCTGACGTGTTACGCCGACGACACGCTGGTCACTGCCCGGGGGAGCACACACAGGGAAGCAACGTTGCTAGCGACGGCGGCGGTCTCACAGGTGGTGAGCCGCATACGGCGCCTTGGCCTGGAGGTGGCCCTCAACAAGTCGGAGGCCATAGTTTTTCATGGCCCCCGACGGGCGCCGCCGCCGGGATTGCACATGGTGGTTGGGGGGGCTACCATCGCTGTCGAGTCCACCCTAAAATATCTGGGACTGGTGCTCGACAGCCGGTGGGATTTCGGCCCCCACTTCCGGCGTCTAGCACCCAAGTTGATGGGCGCGGCGGGGGCGCTGTCAACGTTGCTTCCCAACGTGTCGGACCCGAGCGCCGCCTGCAGGCGGTTGTACGAGGGGGTCGTGCGATCGATGGCCCTATATGGGGCCCCGATTTGGGCGGCTGACCTGACGGCCGGCTCAATCACCGTGTTGCGGAAGCCGCAGAGGGTGATGGCCGTCAGAGTCATTAGGGGTTATCGCACGATCTCCTTCGAGGCGGCTTGCGTACTGGCCGGATCTCCGCCCTGGGACCTGGAGGCGAAAGTCCTCGCGTCACTACATTGGTGGCGTGAGGACGCGCGGGCCCGCGGCGTGGGACCGACGCAGCGAGTTATCGAGCTGCGCCGGTCACAGCTTCGCGAGGTCCTGGTGGCGGAATGGCGGGACAGGCTTTTAAGCCCTTCCGCTGGCCTCGCCACTATCGAGGCCATCCGGCCAGTGCTCGACCTGTGGCTCGGGAGAGGGCACGGCTCCCTCTCGTTCCGTGTGACGCAGGTCCTCTCGGGGCATGGCTGCTTCGGGAGGTTCCTGTGCCGCATAGGCAGGGAGCCGGACGCTCGGTGTCACCACTGCGTCGACTGTCGGGAGGACACGGCGCGGCATACGCTGGCAGAGTGTGCTGCTTGGGAGGGGCCGCGCCGTGCCCTCATCTCTGTAGTAGGCAGTGACCTCTCGCTACCGGCCGTAGTTCGTTCTATGGTCGACGGCGAGGAGTCCTGGGACGCGGTGGTGTCCTTCTGCGAAGCGGTCATCTCGCAGAAGGAGGCTGCGGAAAGGGAAAGGGAGATCCTGACCTCTCTCTCGGTCCGCAGCAGGCGCACCGGGCGTCGGGGGAGGGCCTACGCTGCCCTCCACCGGCCCCCCTAACTGGGTCCAGGGGTGGCGGACTTGGGGATGTCCGTCGCCCCCCAACTGGACCCGAGGTGGCGGCGCGTAGTGTTCCCGCGCGCCCCTCTTGAAGTCGCGAGGGAAACTCTCCCTCGCTGACGAGATGTGGCCCGCAGCGGCGGGCCGGCACCAGTCGGGGATTGCGGTTGTCTCTTATGTTCCCGTGATCCCCGGCGTAGGTGTGAGACGGAACACCGGGGGGTTTTAGTCAGTAGGAGTCTGACAGACCCCTTCGCCCTTTCCCCAGGGCGGAGGACATCCATGAGGATTTCCCCCCGTCAAAAAAAAAAAAAAAAAAAAAAGGTTAGGTTAGGTTAGGTTAGGTTTCCCAAGCCCAGAAGGAGACTCCAGACTAAATGGGATACCAGACGGAGTCTGTAGAGACTGCCGCGAAGGGCACTCCAAACGTCCCTCTGCTCTAGCAGAAGGCGTATTGGAGTGCGAGTAGGTCCTCGAATAAGAGGAACTATGGCGAGCTCGGTGAGCACTCACCTGCCTCCGAGCGGGCAACTTAAGAGTTAGTCTTTTGTTGCCCCCGCCGCTACAACGTAATCCCAGTAGGTACGTCGAGTTAGGTCACGTCTCTGACTCGACTGGGACCGTGGGTCTTGGCTTAACCGCCCGGACCGCGAGGAAGAAAACCTCTATAAAAATTACCCCGAATCCCGTGTTCTGGTGTGTGACCAGGGGATGCATGGCTGATGGGTAGTTCAGTCGCAAGCACACCCCCAGCCAGGGACCTGCGGACCCCTCAGTTGGGCACAAATCTTCGCTTGCCCGGGTATTGGGGATCTCTGCCCGGGTGGACCTTTAGTTCTCCCCTAATCGTGGGAATAATTATGAGTACTGAAATAGATTTAAAAACAAATACGATCGAAAACCAAGAACCGACAACTGGCAAGCCAAACGGAAATGAAAAGCAACGGAGAAGGAAGGTAGGGAGGAACGCCAAGGGGCAGTTCAGGAAGGCAGATGACCACTCGTCCACTGAGGAGGAATCTGCGTCTGGAACGCCTACGGTGGGACTCCTAGGAGTCTATCTGACTGCTGGGAGCCGAAGAACATCGGAACGCACGCGTTCCAGATCCACCTTATCGTCGGACGACGCGGGTGGTAGTTCCAATGCTGGTGATTCCAATGATGCATTGGAACTTATGGACACGGAGGCAACAGACAGCCGCAAACGCGGGCTCTCCAGCGACGCAGCCCTGGAAATGATGCCTCCTCCTAAGGTCGCAAGCAGCCACAGAGGGAGGTCTCGCACTCCATCCTCAGCCCCGTCAGGTTCCGTCTTCAGCAAGGCGGAATCTTACAGACGAGCCAGGGCTGACGACGAAATGCAGGCGGAGGAGGAGATCTCAGGTCTCCTGCTCAAGATCGGAGAGCCGGTGGCGGGGGACTCAGTGCCTCAATCACTGGCCTCTTTGCAGGAGAGAGCGGACGCGGCGGTGGCCATAATTCAAAAGGTGGCCACCAAGTCCGTAAACCTAAAGGGCTCTTTTGTGAGGGCCCTTAGGGACTCCTCCTCCACTATAGCGGGAGTCGTGGAGGCCCTCATAGGAGATGTGGCTCGCCTCCAGGCGGCCAACGACTGCTTGGCGGGGCAGATGGCGGAGCTGAGTGCTCAGTTCGCCCAATTCCGGGCGGAGCGCCCCGGTCCGGCCCCGTCCACGTTGCGGCCGGCCCCGCCTACGTCCCAGCCGGCCCCGTCTACATCCCAGCCGACACCGTCTGCGTCTACATCCAGGCCGGCCCCGTCTGCGTCCCAGCCGGCCCCGTCTGCGTCCCAGCCGGCCCCGTCTACCTACCAGCCGGCCCCGTCTACATCCCAGCCGACACCGTCTGCATCTACATCCAGGCCGGCCCCGTCTGCAGCCCGGCCGGCCCCGTCTGCGTCCCAGCCGGCCCCTGCTGTCCCCGGGGTACCCGACGACGTCCTGCAGCAGATGCTGCAGTACATGCTGCACGCAATGGGTAACCTGGTAGACGGAAGGATCGCGGGTCTGGAGGCGAGGCTGCCCCCGGCCCCTATTGTTCGGCCACCGCTCGCGACACCGAGGACGAGGGACGCCTCAGCGCCGACCCCGCTCCCCGTGGTGGGTGGCCGAGTGACGTACGCAGCGGCGACGTCAGTGCCGGGCCCTGCCACCGCGCGCAAGACGCAGCAGCGGGCGAAGGCTCCGGCCAAGAAGACTGTGCCGAAAGCGGGCCCCAAAGCGGCGGCAAGAGCTGGAGCGGAAATCCCTCCGCTCCCAACTCCAACACCTCTGCCTGGCCCCTCCACATCTGCCCCCTCCAATGAGGGTTGGCAGGTAGTAGGGGGGGCTAAATCGAAGAAGTCCCGACAGCGAGCTAATAAGGCTGCCCAAAAGGCGGCCTCTGGCCCGCAGTCGTCGTCGGTGGCGCGGGCCGCTACGAAAAAGCCGCGGAAGCTGCAGCCGCCTAAGACCGCGGCCGTAGTGGTAACGGTGTCGCCGGAGGCGACTGCCGACGGGCTGTCCTACGCAGCCGTCTTTAAGACGGCCCGGGACAGTCTTGCCGGTGATTTTGGAGCGGCAGGGGTCCGTTTGCGCCTCGCCCAGACGGGAGCTCGAGTTTTGGAGTTCCCTGGGGCCGATGGCGCAAAAACGGCAGACACTTTCGCCGAGAAACTGAGGGGAGTCTTCGCAGCCACGGATGGTGTGAAGATCTCCAGGCCTACGAAGTGCGCGGAGCTGCGCATTTCGGGCCTGGACGACTCCGTCACTGTAGATGATGTCCGCGTTGCTATCAGAGAGAAGACGCAGTGCAACGCGGACAACATCAAGGTTGGCACCATCCGCCCCGGTCCGGGAGGACTTGGCGCTGTGTGGGTAAGTTGTCCCATGGCGTCGGCCAAAATTTTGGGCGACGCCGGCAGGCTCCTCGTTGGCTTCGTTAGCGCCAGGATCACAGTCCTGGCGGCGAGGCCGATGAGGTGCTTTAAATGCCTCACATCGGGACACACACGCGCCAAGTGCGAGAGTTGCTTTGACTGCAGCGGATTATGTTTCCGCTGCGGTGGACCGGGGCACAAGGCGGCAGAGTGTTCTGGCGCCCCTCACTGCCCCATATGTGCGGCAGGTAATAAGCCTGCCAATCACCAGATGGGACAGGGGGGCTGCAGGCCTTCCCGCGCTTCTCGGCAGACGTCGGGGGCTAGCCTAGCGACCCAGGCTGCCTCCAACGTTGTCCGTCCGTCCACGTCGACGCCCATGGAGGAGGTTGTAGAGACGATCCATTAATGGACCACGTCTCCAACCTCCTTGTCCAGACAAACCTGAACCACTGTGCCGCGGCGCAGGATCTCTTCCTGCAAACCATGGCGCAGTGGTCGATCGGTGTTGCCGTAGTCGCGGAGCCCTACTTCGTTCCTCCCCGTCCAAACTGGATGGGTGACTGGGACGGCTCCGTGGCAGTCGTCGGTTCCGCGGCAGCTCATTCCCCGCCCTTGTCGCTAAGAGACAAGGGCTCTGGATATGTTGCCGCCGAGTGGGGGGGGATCACCGTTTACGGTGTGTACTTCTCCCCCAACCGGAGTTTGAACGACTTCGAGGTCTTCCTTAACAGCTTGGAGACCTCGATGCGGCGATTAGCGTCTGGGCACGTCCTCGTGCTGGGGGACTTCAACGCAAAATCCATTGCGTGGGGGTCCCCCGGGACGGACGCCAAGGGCGAAGCCGTCGAGGAGTGGGCGGCTTCGGTGGGCCTCTGTTTGCTGAACAGAGGCTCTACCAACACGTGCGTGCGACAGCAAGGGGGGTCGATAGTGGATCTTTCGTTCGCTACCCCTGCTGTTGCCGCACGAGTAAGGAACTGGTGTGTCCTGGAAGAGGTTGAGACGCTCTCGGATCACCTGTATATCCGATTTGAGCTCTCCCGGTCCCAGGGCCCCAGTAGGGGTCACACGGCGCGGCATCCTTCCCGCTTTCCGCGGTGGGCTGTTGCCAAGCTGGACAGGGACCTACTAGAGGAGGCGGCCATTATTCATTCTTGGCTGTCTCCGCAGGCCCCGACCGAGGAGGTCGGCGTGGACGTGGGGGCTGGCCGTTTTCGCGATGCGATTACGCAGATTTGCGATACGGCCATGCCCCGCATCCAAGGTCGTCGGCCTCCGCGGAAGGAGGTCTACTGGTGGTCCCAGGAGTTGGCGGACCTCCGTGCGGCTTGTACTCGTGCCCGGAGGTCCTACACTCGCAGCAGGCGACGTCACCGTGGAGACGGTGGCGGGGACCAGCTTCATGAGGAGTACCGCGAAGCGCGGAAAACTCTGAAGCTGGCCATTTGCCGCGCCAAAGAGGTAAAGAGAAAGGAGATGCTGGAGAGTCTCGATCGTGACCCCTGGGGTCGCCCATATCGTGCGGTGCGTCAGAAGCTCCGTACGTTGGGCCCCCCCCTTACCGAGACTCTCCAGCCCAGCTTCCTGCAGGAAGTGGTCGAGGGCCTTTTCCCGCAGCGGGCGGAGCACACACCCCCGTCGATGGCCTACGAGGTCGGAGATGACGGGGGTAGAGAGGACGATGTGCCGCCCGTTAGGGAATCGGAGGTCGGGGCGGCTGTTCTGCGGATTCGTTCCAAGAACACCGCCCCCGGGCCGGACGGGGTACCAGCCCGAGTGATGGCCCGAGCCCTCGACCATATGTCGGACCGCCTCAGGGAAGTGTTGGACGCTAGCCTGGCGTCTGGACGCTTCCCTGAGTGCTGGAAAAGCGGGAAGCTGGTCCTATTGAGGAAGCCGGGACGGCCTGCCGATTCGGTCGCGGCCTATAGGCCCATCGTGTTGCTGGACGAGGCGGGTAAACTTTTTGAGAGGATACTCTCTGCCCGCATCGTCCGGCACCTCTGCGAGGTGGGGCCCGACCTGTCGGACGCCCAATTCGGATTCCGGGAGGGGCGTTCGACGGTCGATGCCGTGATGCGCCTTAGGGCCGTGACCGAAGAGGCAGTGAGCTGTGGCGGCGTGGTGTTGGCGGTGTCCTTGGACATCGCCAACGCCTTCAATAGTCTGCCATTTAGCTGCATCAGGGAAGCACTCCACTACCACGGAGTGCCAGAGTACCTGAGGCGGCTAGTGGCAGACTATCTAGAGGAGCGTACCGTCGTGTACGAGGACCGAGAGGGCGTCTTGAGACGGCGACCCATGTCGTGCGGCGTTCCGCAGGGGTCTGTCCTTGGACCACTTCTGTGGAACGTGGGGTACGACTGGGTCCTGCGAGGTCGTCTCCCCCCCGGGCTGGGCGTAATTTGTTACGCCGATGACACATTGGTCACAGCCCGGGGAGCGAACTTCCAAGAGGCGGCGTGCCTGGCCACCAGGGGAGTTTCTCTGGTGGTTGGGCGCATCGAGGCGCTGGGATTACGGGTGGCCCTGGACAAGACGGAGGCCCTATTGTTCCATGGGCCCCGTCGTGGTCCACCCGCCGGCGCCTCAATAGAGGTCAACTCGGTCCTCGTACCGGTTCGGGCCCAGATGAGGTATCTGGGCCTGGTCCTCGACGGTAGGTGGCTCTTCGACGAGCACTTCCGACAGCTTGGTCCCAAGCTGGTCGATGCTGCCTCCGCCCTTGGGCGACTTTTGCCCAATCTGGGTGGAGCCAGCGTCGCAACGCGACACCTCTACACGGGGGTGGTCCGGTCGATGGCGCTGTACGGTGCACCGGTGTGGGTGGCGGCTCTGACTGCCCTAAATAAGGCTCGCCTCTGGCGGCCTCAGAGGGTACTGGCAGTCAGAGCCATACGCGGATACCGCACAGTGTCGACCGAGGCGGCGTGCGCCCTGGCCGGAACACCCCCGTGGGATTTGGAGGCGGAAGTGCTCGCCGAAGTTTATCGACGGGTGGCTGAATATCGGGCGGAGTATGGCTATCGCCCTCCGCCCGAAGAGGTACGCGACTGGCGTGAAGCCGCCCGTCGAGCCACGATGGCTAGATGGTCGTTCCGGCTGGAGACTCCACGCGCTGGCTTTGCCACCGTGGAGGCTCTCCAGCCGGTCATCCTCGAGTGGGCAGGGCGGCAGCACGGGACCCTTTCCTTCCGACTGACGCAGGTCCTTTCCGGGCATGGTTGCTTCGGGAAGTACCTGCACTCGGTCGCTAGGAGGGAATTGAGTCCCGCCTGCCACCACTGCGACTGCAGTGAGGACTCGGCCCAGCATACGCTGGCGATTTGCCCCGCTTGGGCGTCGCAGCGCCGGGCCCTCACTGCAGTCATCGGAGGAGATCTCTCGCTACCGGCCGTCATACGCTCCATGGCCGGTAGCGACAGCAGTTTTACCGCGGTCGCAACCTTCTGCGAAGACGTAATCTCGCAGAAGGAGGTGGCGGAGAAGGCCCGGGAGGATGATGTCCACTCGGACCCAATCCGCCGCCGGCGAACCGGGCGGCGGAGGCGCGCCTATCAGCGCCTCATGCCGCCCTGAGTGTGGCCGCGGATGGTCGGGACGGGCTTTCCCTTCCATCCGCTCTAGTGGCCGCCCGCGAGGAGGCGACGTTACGCGTGTGCCGTACGTCGCCTAAATTGAGATTTTAACAGCTGACGGTGCCCGCTTCTGTGCGGGCAAGCGCTGGGAGGGGTCCGGACGTGTTAATAACTGCGGTTCCCGGATTCCTCCCTTCACAGGCGCAGAGTGGCACACCGTGTGGTTTTAGTCGGTTCGAGTCCGACACACCACCCCGCCGCAAGCCCCGGTGGGGTGACGGTCCGAGGGGATTTCCACACGTTAAAAAAAAAAAAAAAAAAAAAAAAAAAAAAAAAAAGGTTTCCCAAGCTGGTCGACGCTGCCTCTGCCCTTGGGCGACTTTTGCCTAATTTGGGTGGAGCCAGCGTCGCAACGAGACAGCTGTACACGGGGGTTGTCCGGTCAATGGCGCTGTACGGCGCACCGGTGTGGGTCACGGCTCTGACCGCCCAGAACAAGGCGCGCCTCTGGCGGCCTCAGAGGGTACTGGCGGTCAGAGCGATACGTGGTTACCGCACGGTGTCGACCGAGGCAGCGTGCGCGTTGGCCGGAACACCCCCGTGGGATTTGGAGGCGGAAGTGCTCGCCGAAGTTTATCGACGGGTGGCTGAATATCGGGTGGAGAGAGGCATTCGCCCTCCGCCCGAAGAGGTACGCGAGTGGCGTGAAGCCGCCCGTCGAGCCACGATGGCTCGGTGGTCTTTCCGACTGGAGACTCCACGCGCTGGCTTTGCCGCCGTGGAGGCTCTCCAGCCGGTCATCCTGGAGTGGGCAGGGCGGCAGCACGGGACCCTTTCCTTCCGACTGACGCAGGTACTTTCCGGGCACGGTTGCTTCGGAAAGTACCTGCACTCGGTCGCTAGGAGGGAACTGAGTCCCGCCTGCCACCACTGCGACTGCAGTGAGGACTCGGCCCAGCACACGCTGGCGATTTGCCCCGCTTGGGCGTCGCAGCGCCGGGCCCTCACTGCAGTCATCGGAGGAGATCTCTCGCTACCGGCCGTCATACGCTCCATGGCCGGTAGCGACAGCAGTTTTACCGCGGTCGCAACCTTCTGCGAAGATGTAATCTCGCAGAAGGAGGCGGCGGAGAAGGCCCGGGAGGACGACCTCCACTCGAACCCAATCCGCCGCCGGCGAACCGGGCAGCGGAGGCGCGCTCACCTGCGCCTCATGCCGCCCTGAGTGTGGCCGCGGATGGTCGGGACGGGCTTTCCCTTCCATCCGCTCTAGTGGCCGCCCGCGAGGAGGCGACGTTACGCGTGTGCCGTACGTCGCCTAAAAGGAGAGGCTCTGGAGAGGGTGCCCGCTTCTGTGCGGGCAAGCGCTGGGAGGGGTCTGGACGGCGTAATAACAGCAGTTCCCGGACTCCTCCCTCCTCAGGCGCAGAGTGGCACACCGTGTGGTTTTAGTCGGTTCGAGTCCGACACACCGCCCCGCCGCAAGCCCCGGCGCGGGTGACGGTCCGAGGGGATTTCCACACGTTAAAAAAAAAAAGGTTAGGTTAGGTAGGTTAGGTTTTTTTTTTTTTTTTTTTTTTTTTTTTTTTTTTTTTTTTTTTTTTTTTTGTCTAGGTCCTCCAACATAATTGGAGCCTGTTCTCTCTATTTTACTCTTGCACACCAGTTCTCGCAATTATTCCTCTCGCACTATCATGCCGCATACTTGTTCTTTCTTTTTCTCTGGCTTTTACATTCTGTACGGGTGGGACTCCCATCTATCTCTATTCTATCTTATCCTATTCTGTCTAGTTTTTCTTTATTTATCATTGTCTAGTGGGGTGTAGGTCAATGAAAAGTTGATATACTATTTAATTAGGTGCTACAATATAAGTACATTAATCTTATTTCACTATTTGTTTTTATATACTAGGTTACATAGTTACATCTATCAGTTTACTCTAATCAAGGTACAATACATAATTCCTATGCTATTTAGGTACTACAGCTTTATACATAGGCTTATTCTAGTGCTACATTTTATTTTACTTATTCTAAAGTACAATCTTATATTACTAATACAATTTCTTACAGGCTAGTTATTCTACCGCTTATATCTATTCAATTTGCTTATTCTAGTTACATTCTGCTTATGCTGTACAGTAATAATACTCAGTATATTATGACAGCATAATTTTAGAGTTTTGTCTCATTTCTTTTTATTACAATTTTTGCTATTCTTTCGCAGTAGTCTAGTAGCCTGTTCCTATGTTCACTCACAATTATAGACGCCATGTTCGAGGCTTCGGCTTTGAAGCCCGTCAACTGTTCGAATTCGTACCGTTGTTTGGAGTGCACAGGGCACTCGAAGAGCAAATGCTGCACCGTTTCATTAACCATGGGGTCACAGACACACGCCGGGTTGTCCTTGCACCTGAAGCGGTTCAGGTACTCAGAAAACCCGCCGTGTCCCGTCATGACTTGAGTCCCGACACTGGTGGCCCCGAGCCTTCTGACCACTCTGTACGCAGTTGTTGCGTCGGGCAGGAACATCTTAGTAACAGATGCTGTTGTGCCGTCTGTGTACCTTGAGTTCCATTCGCCAAGGGTCGCATTCCGAATGCATCCCTTGACGAATGAAACCGGACAAAGGTCGTAGTCCGGTCTGCGTTTGGAACCCAGCGCAGCCGCCTTAGCCAGTTCGTCGGCTCTTTCGTTCCCCTCCAACCCTATATGAGCCTTAATCCAGAACAAGGTTACGTCCTTGCCCTGGAGAGACGATGTTTTTAGATAGTCTCTCGCTTCTACTGCTAATGGGTGGAGGGAACGGGGGTTCTGCACCGTTTGTAGCGCAGCCATGGAATCGCTGTAGATTCCAAACGCAGTCTCCCTGCGGGAGGTGGTCAACCTCGCCGCCCTGCACAGTGCCAGGAGCTCAGCCTGATAGACCGTGCAATGGTCTGATAGTGACAGTTTTGTTGTGCCGATCTCGTTCTCGTCGGCCCATACCGACAAAGCCGCCCCGACCTTTCCTAGGATTTTACTGCCGTCAGTAAATATTTTTATTGCCGCGTTATTGCTCTGCAGGTACTGTGTGCTGTCTGCAATAGGACTTATGTCGAGGTATATGTGCTCAGCTGGGTGTGGCGCGTCAATGGCCCGAGCCATGCGCTCTACCTCTCGGTCTCCTAACATCTCCCCAGTTATCCCCCTCTTGCTCTTGTAAAGGAGAGCGACCTCTCGTATTCGGAGGTCAAGAGGGAGGATTCCCGACAGTATCAACGCTGAGTTTAGGGATACTGTGCGGTATGCCTTGCACATCTTTTGGGCGATGCCTCGTTGTACTGCATCCAGCTGCTTCCTTACGCCAAGTTTGTCTGCGGCTGGTGCCCAGGCGCAGGCTCCGTACAATAGTATGGGCTCTATGGTTGCCACATAGATCACCCGGATAACCTCTGGATGCAGTCCCCAACTGACCCTTGCTGCCCTAGATAATTGTTTATATACCCCGACTGCCTTTTTACAGACATTTGTGACATGGCTATTAAAAGTCAGTCCCTGGTCGATAGTGACGCCCAGTACTTTGATTTCCTTGGACGCTCCGACGCCGACCCCTCCCATGCTCAGTCGTGGGGTGTCGTACTTCAACTTATTAGTCAAAGTCATCGCCATGGTTTTATGTGGCGCGAAAGCCAGTTTGTTATCGATTCCCCACTTGTAAACATGTTCGAGGGCGGCGTTGGCGCGTCCTTGGATTTCTCCTGCAGTTTGCCCGTGAAAAACCAACAGTATGTCGTCGGCAAAAGCTTGGCAGTAGTCCCCTCTTGCTTCCAGGCTCTTCAGGAGTGGATCGAGGAGAAGGTTCCATAGAATAGGACCGCCTATGGATCCCTGTACACAACCCCGGCTAGTGCTTTTTCCATATTCCTCCCCAGCATAGCGAACCTTCACACTTCTCTGTGTCAGGTAGCTGTCTACCAGTAGTCGTAGGTTTACGGGGCACCTCTCCTCTGCCAGACGTATTCTGATAGCGGGCCACCATGCACTGTCGAATGCTCCCTCTATGTCAAGAGATACTACGGTAACTATTTGTTTCTCTTTTAGTTTCATGCGGATGTGTTGCATTAGGTCGTAGAGGGAGTCTTCGGTGCTCTTTTGGGGCATGAAGCCGTACTGGCAGGTGCTCATCCCGGGTAACAAATGATGCTTAAGGCGGGCGACCAGCATTTTTTCCAAGATTTTTCCTAATATGGGTAATAGTCCTATAGGTCTTAGCGATTTAGGGGTTGTGTAGTTTTCCTTCCCCGGTTTCCTCAGGACCACCACGGTCGCCTCCTTCCAAGCCTTGGGGAAGTAGTGTAGGGTCAGGCATTTATTAAAGAGCTGGAGGAAGGTCTCGGGATCGTTATTTATCGCGTGTCGGCATATGTCCGCAGTAAACCCATCCGCTCCGGGGGCCTTCTTCGGATTGAAGGAATCTGCTGAGGCCTTAAGTTCGTAAAGTGTGAACTCCGGGTCCCAATTATCAATTTGCTCTCCTGAGTTCACTTTCTCAGCCTTCCACCTGGTCTGGCGATGATGGGTACTGTCCGACTCTCCCAGGTCTTCCGGGTAAAATGTTTCCGCGATATACTTCACCGATTCCCACGCATCCAGCACCTCTCCCGCTCTCACCATCGGCAGGTCCTCCGCTCTGGCGGCAGTACGGCCGATAACCCGGTATATACCCTCCCATACGCCTTCTTTGTCTTGTTTCGCGCAGAAGTTCTTCCAGCTCTCCGTTTGAGCCATCACCACTGCCTTCTCATATTTTTCTTTCTGTTTCAGGTACTCCTCTACTACTCTACACCTACGCACCAGGGCGGCGCAACGCACTCTGTTTTTCAGAGTGGCTACGGTCTTCTTCATCTTGGTGAGTTCCTCGGACCACCACGGCATGGTAAGTATCTTTTTATTTTTAATTTTGGGTATGGTATCGTTGCATGCTAGTTGTATAATATTTGTTATTTTTTGTGTAGTTATTTCTAAGTGTTGTGGTGTTGTTATTCTTTCTATTTCTTCTTTATTTATTTTGTTTTCTATTTTTAATTGTGTAAGTTTCATATGAAACTCGCTCCAATTAGCTTTCCTCGTATTGTACGCTCTTGTTGTTCGTTCTATTTTTAAAAGTTTTGGTTTCCGGAAGTATATGTTAAATATCATGCCATTGTGGTCGGAACTTGTGAGGCCTTCATCGACCCTCCAATCGTCCACTACGTCCAAGATGTCTGTGGTACAGATGGTCACGTCCACATAGCTGGTGTAGCGTTGGCCGCCCCTCACGGTGTCGAAAGTAGGAGTTTCCCCTCTGTTCAAAATATTAAGGTCCAGTTCGTGTAGGGTTCCAGAGAGCTCCTCTCCTCTTCTGTCTATCTTGGGGCTGCCCCACCAGGAGCTTTTGGCGTTCGCGTCCCCTCCAGCGACCCACCTTGTTTTCACAATGGTGTTGATGTGTTTTAGGTGCTCTAGGTATGGGTGTATTGGTGTGTCTGGTTCGAAGTAGAATGAGACGAGGGTCACCTCCCAGGCTTCCGTCTGTATACCCAGTACTACAAAGTTATTGGTTGTGAGGTTAGGGTACGGTTTAACTTTGAGGTTTTCGTCAAAGACTGCGATAGCCGCCTTCACCGTGCCCTCCCCGCAGTTGGTGTTTTGGTACAGGCGTACTCCCTGGCGACTCCTCATCTCCTTTGCCCCACCTACATAAGGTTCCTGGAGCAGTGCCACAGCAACTTTCCTTCTCACAGCTTCTAGTAGCACCTCGTCTGTGGCTAACTTCTTTCGCTGGAGGTTAGCTTGTATGATGCGGTGGGAGGGTATTTCCACATCGGCGCCCTTAGCAATACGCTACCGCCGACCGGGCAAGTCTGTCCCACTTTTTCCGTACCGGACAATCCAGATGGAAGGCGTTATGCTGTGCCTTGTCCAGTTGCGCTTTAGTGCAATTTCTGCATCTAGGTGCTACACCCGTCAGCCGATCCTCACATACGCTGTTGAGGTGGGGACCTCCGCAGTGACTGCATAGGTCCACCTCTTCCTTGCAGAACCGCTTTCCGTGCCCATAGCCCAGGCAGCGGGTGCACTGCACTAGTGGGGACTGGTCCTCCACTCGGATTTGCTGCAAGTCGATATGCAGCTTCCCGGTCCGGAGGGTTTTTCCCCAAATGGTAGGCGATACACTCACCACCACGTGACACGTGTGAGGGTTCCTGGCTCTCTTGCGGTATTTTATGGCGATCCTATCTTCCTCCTGTTCGAGGCCGTGAAAAACTTCCCTATTTTGTTTTCTGTATGCTTTTAGTATGCCCTCGTCTGTGTTATCGGTAAGCACGTCCCTTAGAAGTAACAGCGGGTCCTTGTTTTTCATTTCCTCGACCAGGAGTCGGTCGCCATCCTTCTCCAGTCTCTCGCGGGCCTTGCTCCTCTCTTCCTTGGAGCCAAAGCCCAGGATCACCTTCCGATCCTTGGCCTTTCTCACCCTCTCAACCTTAATCCATCCTTCCTTTGCGTCTACCGCCTGCCTGATCTTATTAAGGACCTCCTCCCCCGTCTCGGTCTCCTCCTGGGAGGTCACTATCATAGAGTGCATGGTGTTGGTTGTTTGCACTTTAGGTAGATGAGTTCCATAGGCGGCGGCTTCTGCATAGGAGGAAGGTGGTGTTCTCTCCACACATTGTTGCGCTTGTGTTTCAAGGGCCTTCTCTAGGTCCCTCATTTTATCCTCGTGCTTTTTCAAGGCCATCTTGTGATCTTCTAGGAGTGTTTTTAAGGCCTCCTCGGTGTTTGTGCGCTGTGTGTTTTCGGCCTGGACTGGTTTTTTTGGCTCTTTCTGTTTACCAGTACTCTCCCCCTCCTTGACCAGCTCGTAGAGCCTGCCTATCGCCGCTGTTACATCGTTTATTATGTCTTTTTTTGTATTTCTCGACTGACCGAGCAGTGTCTTGGCTCTTATCGTAATAGCTTTAGCCTCGGCCGTCCTTGAGGTGTACTGAGGCTTTTGTAGTGGCGGCGATTGGGTATGTACCTCTGTTGTTACTTTTTGAGATAAGATTCTGGTCTCGTTGAGGGAGAGGGCTGCTTTGCTCTTAGTTTTGCTTGGGGCTTCAGGTGGCGTCTGATTTGACGATCTGGTGGCGGTCGTCTTTGGCGCTATTTTGCCGCCCTCCCACTCCCCAGCACTGCGCCTCACATTGGAGGCTTGTGTTGGTAGTGTCGAGGGTCCCGCTATAGCGGGCTCCGAGCCCTCCGCGCCAGGGGAGGCGCTCGCTACCTTCTTGACTGGTGTTCTCCACCCTTGCATGGTTGCGATTTTGTTGGTGTTGTAAAGGGACACGATTCAATAGGAACAGGCTACTGTCGCAACCTAGGTTTTAGTCAATTTGCGAGAAATGAAACAATACACGTTATTGTTTGTCGATTTGAAATTAACGAGAAACACAGTCAATAATAAAGGTCTATAACAATAGACAATGAACTTCTGCTCTATATTGAGCTAAAATTAAGTCTTATGATTCTAAGCACAAACTATAATATTTCCCTCCTTTCAGATGTACCGGCAACTCGATCTGCGTGCAACGTGCAACGAGCGACGAGCGACGTGCAACGAGCGGCGAGCAGCGGTCACACCGTTAGATGCGTATGACAGGAAAATATATACCTAGTTATCACTTGAGCGTCTCAATAAACCATAACTATCAATTATAAAGTCAGAAACTAAATGTTATTTCTAACAATTAATATCTTGATATTTAGTAACTACTATTTCTGTTGTCCTGTAAAAAGTGTTACTTGAGTAAGTTATTTGATTATAACATTCTAAACGGAATACTAACTTTTAATTTCAATTGTGAGCTTGTAACTAACTAACAATTATAATAAAATAGGAGATTCAATACCGATTGTCTGTGACTAAAGTAATGTTTTAATAATTGATTTCAAATAATTGTGAGTAAACAAGTCTAACCTGTTAACATCCGCTATTACATTTAAATTATAATAGCGTGAGGTTAATCACAGAAATTCTAATTATTTAATTAAGGATTTATCATGTAATTAGAATAAGACGTAACGCATTTAATTGTTTTTGGAAAGTGAATACGAAACCAACGACATCCGTTATACAGCGACTACTGTCATCATGATTTGATGTGTTGGTTTCGTATTGGCGAGAATAAATGAAGAGATCACTTTATTACGAGCATTGTACCAGAGAGGACGTGCTGTAAATAAGTTAAGTATATAGGCTTCTTAATTGTGGTAATTAACTATTAAACATTTGTTACTAATAAGTTAAGATGTGTGTGACTTTTAAGAGAATAAACTATTAAACATTTGTAACTATGTAATAAGTTAAGATGTGACTTTTAAAAGAGTGGCTATGAGTTTCTTTGCCAGTATTCTTCTCATAGGGCCCTACGCATTTTGGAAACTGGAAGTTATAGATCGACCTTTACAATGTTGTGCCGATCTATGATTTTAACTATAGATTCAATTTAACGTTTATTAAATAGATGAAATCTAGTTTGAACCTGAGTTGTTGTTTTAATGAATCCTAGTGTACCAACTATGATGTTTTGCCCATAAATCATGAATTATATTAATTAGTTAAGGAGTGACGTCAGCGAAGCTGATGTCACCCTTTCTAAAAATCATCTCTCTTTCCAAATCTAACATCAGAAGTGGGACTGATATCTCTCGCGTCTCCTGTTTCGAAAGTATTCAAAAGTTAACGATTTTTTTTTTCTCTCTTGATACCCTACGAAGATTTTCTTGTTTTTCGTTCGCATGATTGGTGAAGGTGCAGTAAAGTATATCTATCTGTACATCTGGTGAGTACATTCTAGTTTGTTTATAATGAAATTTAAAAGTTCATTGTTTTCCATTTACCTATTACTGTCGGCAATTATAAAGTACACTGTGTGATAACTAAAGGTGGATAGTTGCCTACCGCTGTGTGTCTTACCTGTAAAGACGGCTGTGTGATTAAGCTATGTTTCAAAGTTCAAGTACCTACATGTAAATACGAAATTGTGTCGCATAGCGAATAAAAAACTATGTGACGTATAAATACGAAAATGTGGTGCAGTATAAAATAAGAGCTGTGTGATGCAGTACAAAATAAGAGATGTGTGATGCAGTAAAAATAAGAGCTGTAAGATGAAGTAAAAATTAAGCTGTGTGATGTAGTAAAAATTAAGCTGTGTGATGTAGTAAAAATTAAGCTGTGTGATGTAATAAAAATGAGAGCTGTGATGTATTAAAAATGAGAGCTGTGTGATGTATTAAAAATGAGAGCTGTGTGATGTAATAAAAGTGAGAGCTGTGTGATGTAATCAAAATGAGAGCTGTGTGATGTAATAAAAATGCGAGCTGTGTGATGTAGTAAAAGTAAGAGCCGTGTGATGTAGTAAAAGTAACAACTCTGTGACGTAATGAGGACGACATGACGCACTGACGACGATTGATGAATGACAAACTGGACTAGTTTTTGACATTGATAAAAAAAATATATAATTAAAAAACTCATTGATTGGGTGGAACTGCTGAAGTTTGTTGCTTTGTTCTAGCCTGTCTCATGCGCAGCAGGTGTGGGGCTAGATAATATTGACGTCAAAGCGACTGACCGTTGTTATAGTCTTCTTAATGTGAAAAGAAACTGTAACAATGACAAACTGTTAATCCTAAGGAATTGAGTTGAACTGCTGAAGTCTTTTGCTTTGTTCTAGCCTGTCTCATGCGCAACAGGTGTGGGGCTAGATAATATTGTCGTCAAAGCGACTGACCGTTGTTTATAGTCTTCTTAATGTGAAAAGAAACTATAACAATGACAAAATGTATTAATTTTTAAACATTATTATTCATGTTATTTTTATATTGTAATTTTTATTTGTATGCTTTGAATTGTCTTGCTTTCTTATTGATTCCTATCGTTTAGTAAAAGTTCATACATATTTTCTTTCCGTAACGTCTCATTTTCTTCCCTGACGATTTGTCAAATTATACTCAAAATTGCAAGAACTAAACATATTTTCAAGAAATATAATAAAATTGACCAGATTTTTTTTTTGTTTGACACATTTAATATCATAAATTTATAAAACATACAATAGAAGTAAATCCATACTGTAGTGATTGTGATTTTACAATATACTGTAAACTTATTTTGTGCATTTTTGCAGTTGCGACGGACACTCTCGTTTACAAATAAATTAATTTAATGATATTCGGTAAAGGTAATCGAATAGAAATTATTTGTAAACAAAACACCTCCTTTTTGCAAGTCAGTTAAAAATGAATAACGCATCGATAACGTCAACTACTATATACGCGTAAAGTGAGGGTAGTTGAAATATTTGTTGCCGTGTACGTTTGCTCACCGCGACTCGGCTAGGGACGCCCTTTGTTGTTGGGCACACCTCATGAATGCACCCCAGAAACACAGAGGGGCGCATTCCGCCACATTAGCATGGGGCGGCAGATCCCCCGATCCACCGCCCGTGGCCACTCTCACCCAGGGACGCGTGCGGACTTCGCCCGCCGGCATCCCTCCCCGGGACGCGTGCGAACTCCGCCCGCCGGCGTCCCCGTGGCCCGCGGGGCGAAAGAGCGACCCCAGCCCACTCCCGCCCCAGCAGAGCCCCTCCTCTTGGCCGCCATCAGCCGTGAGGCGACGGCAGCCCGACACTCATCGCCGCCGGCCATAGCCGGAGCCACAGCCTACGGCGAGAGGTCTGCTTTTTACGACTTTGCTGTCGGGTTTTAGAGTCTTTTCCTTGACGCGGGCCGGCCAGTTAAGGCAAGCCCTCCGGCCAACAGGTTCTCAGCTACCCTCCTGGAGCCACCAGTCAGGTCATAGTTGAGCCCCTGTTGGTTACGGAACGCGAGAGGGTGGCGAAGCCCCTCTCACCGACGGTGGCACTAGTGCCTGTCAGCCCCTGAGTCAACAGTGGGCCGACCCGCCCCTCGATCCCGCCGAGCCCTGAAAAGGGCTGCTGCGGATCCCACCCCGCGACCCCCTCGTGCAATGGGGTCAAGCCCTGAAAAGGGCTGTCGGGTTATTGGTCAGACGGCCAGCATACAGAGCTCCTGAGAGTCAGAGTATCCCGACCGCCTGTCCAGGGCGCACCAGCCTCCATGCTTCTGCTCCCCAGGACCGGAGTCCAAAGGGGGAAGAAACGCGTAAGCCAACGTGGAGGTTACCCGACGCCGCGCCCCCTACTGGGTTAGGTTAGGTTAGGTTAGGTTAGGTTCCCCCCCCCCCCCAATGTATCCCTACGTTGTCGTCGTGGTGGGGCTTGCGTGGGTCGATGATTTCTGGGGCTATGCCGGTAGAGCCACTCATGCCGGATAGGCCCAGAAGGAGACTCCAGACTAAATGGGATACGAGACGGAGTCTTCACAGGCTGCCGCGTGGGGCACTCTAAACGTCCCTCTGCTCTAGCAGAAGGCGTATTAGAGTGCCAGTAGTTCCGAGAGGGACAGGGGGCGGACGGATCCGGTCTGGTGCAGACCCCGTCCGGCCCAGCCGTAATCCTGAACGGACAGGACCGGTGGCTCTTCGAAGCCATGAGGACGTAAACCTCTATAAAAATACCCCAAGCTCACGCTCTGACGCCTGGCAATGAGCTGAATCGCTGGAGGGAGTCCAGTGCCAAGGGCGTCCTCTGTCGGAGGACATTAAACTTCAAAAAACTAATGACAATGGAAAACAATAGGATAAAACCTACCCAGGAGGGTCCTAGACGCGAAGCGTCTGGGGAATCCCTCCCGGAGCCAGTCGGCTCCGGTAGCCCCCAATCGTATTATGGGGGGGGCATTCACTGTCTTACACGCCCGTCGCCGAGCGTCAAATCCGGCACCAATATCGCGAAGGTCGCGGAAACCAGAAGTGGGGCAGTCTCGCGCCAGACGCGGAACAGCCGCGGACAGTTCCGGAAGGCGGACGCCCACTCCTCGAATGATGAGATTGCTGCGGCAGGAACGCCTGCAGCGGTGGGGCTCCCAGAAGTCTATCCGGCTGCTGGGAGCCAAAGAACAATGGAGCGCATGCGTTCCAGATCCGCCGTGAGCGTCACGGGCGGTGGTTCCAGTGCGAGGACGGACGCACTGGAGCCGATGGACGTGGAGGAATACCGGAAGCGCGGACGCCCCACTGGCTGCGAGAGTGACATCGCTCAGGCGATGTTGCCTCCTAAGGTGGCGAGCAGTCAGAGGGAGCGATCGCTGACCCCGGTGCCGGCCCCGTCAGGTTCCCCCTTTTGTAGGGCGGAGTCCTACAGGCGGACTCGAGCGGACGGCGAATTCCAAGCGGAGGAGGAGATAGCAGATCTCCTGCTGAAGATCAAGGAGCCGACGGTGGGGGATTCTGTGCCCCAAACACCGTCCTCCATGCAGGAGAGAGCGGACGCGGCGGTGGCTATTATCCACAAGGTGGCCACCAAGTCCGTCAACCTTAAGGGCCCGTTTGTGAGGGCCCTTAAGGACTCCTCCTCTGCCTTAGCGGGAGTCGTCGAATCTCTCGCAGGGGACGTGGCTCGCCTCGAGGCGGCCAACGGCCGCTTGACGGAGCAGGTGGCCGGGCTCAGCGCTCAATTTGCCGTCTTTCGGGCGGAGTGCTCTGAGCGTGAGGCCCCTGTCCCGTCTGCGTCCCAGCCGGCCCTGGCCCCGTCTACATGCCGGCCGGCCCCGTCTGCGTCCCGGCCGGCCCCGTCTGAGCCGCCGCCTCCGCCTGCGTTGCGGCGGGCCCCGTCTGTGTCCCAGCCTGCCCCGTGTACGTCGCAGTCAGCCCCTGCTGTCCCCGGGGTATCCGACGACGTCCTGCAGCAGATGCTGCAGCAGATCCTCGTCTCGGTGGGGAATCTGGTGGACGGTCGTCTGGCTGGCCTGGAAGAAAGGCTGCTTCCCGCCCCTATTCTTCGGCCGCCGCTCGCGGCGCCGAAGACGAGGGTCACCTCGGCGCCGGCCTCGCTTCCCGTGGTGGGGGGTCGCGTGTCGTACGCGGCGGCGACGTCTGTGCCGGGCACTGCCTTCACGCGCAAGACGCAGCAGCGGGCGAAGGCTGCGGCCAAGACGGCTGCGCCGCAGCCGACGCCCAAGACGGTGGCAACGTCTGGAGCGGAGTTCCCTCCGCTCCCCACTCCAACACCTCTGCCTGGCCCTTCCACATCCGCCCCCTCTGATGAGGGTTGGCAAGTAGTTGGAGGGGCCAAGCTGTCAAAGAAGGCCAAGAAGCGGGCCAAGAAGGCTGCCCAAAAGGCGGCCTCTGGCCCGCAGTCGTCATCGGTGGCAAGGACCACTCCAAAGAAGCCGCGGAAGTTGCAGCCGCCTAAGACCGCGGCTGTAGTGGTCACGGTGTCACCGGAGGCGGCAAGTGGGGGACTGTCCTACGCGGCCGTCTTTAAGACGGCCCGGGACTGTCTCGCCCCAGATTTTGGAGCGGCAGGGGTCCGCTTGCGCCTTGCCCAGACGGGAGCTCGGATCCTTGAGTTCCCTGGGGCCGATGGCGCAAAGACGGCGGACACCTTCGCCGAGAGGCTACGGGAAGTATTTTCCAACACGGATGGTGTCAAGGTCGCCAGGCCCACGAAGTGCGCGGAGCTGCGCATTTCGGGCCTAGACGACTCCGTCACTGTGGATGACGTCCGCGTTGCTATAAGAGAGAAGACGAAGTGCAACGCGGACAACATCAGGGTAGGCACCATCCGCCCCGGTCCGGGAGGACTTGGCGCTGTCTGGGTCAGTTGTCCCGTGGCGTCAGCCAAAGTTTTGGACGACGCCGGCAGGCTGCTCATCGGTTTCGTGAGCGCCAGGATCACAGTCCTGGCTGCGAGACCGATGAGGTGTTTCAAATGCCTGGCCGCGGGACACACCCGAGTGAAGTGTGACAGCTGCTTTGACTGCAGTGGACTTTGCTTCCGCTGTGGTCGACCGGGGCACAAGGCGGCAGAGTGCTCTGCCGCCCCCCACTGCCCTGTGTGTGCGGCGGGTAATAAGCCTGCCAATCACCAGATGGGGCAGGGGGGCTGCAAGCCTTCCCGCGCTTCTCGGCAGACGTCGGGGGCTAGCCTAGCGACCCAGGCTGCCTCTGACGTTGCCCATTCGTCAACATTGACGCCAATGGAGGGGGTTGTAGAAACGATCCAGTAATGGATCAAATCTGCAACCTCCTTGTCCAGACGAACCTGAACCACTGTGCCGCGGCGCAGGATCTATTCCTGCAAACCATGGCGCAGTGGTCAATAGGTGTTGCCGTAGTCGCGGAGCCCTATTTCGTTCCTCCCCGTCCAAACTGGATGGGTGACTGGGACGGCTCCGTGGCAGTCGTCGGTTCCGCGGCGGCTCATTCCCCGCCCTTGTCGCTTAGAGACAAGGGCTCTGGATATGTTGCCGCCGAGTGGGGGGGGATCACCGTTTACGGTATTTACTTCTCCCCCAATCGGAGTTTGAGCGACTTTGAGGTCTTCCTTAACAGCTTGGAGACCTCGATGCGGCGATTAGCGTCTGGGCACGTCCTCGTGCTGGGGGACTTCAACGCAAAATCCATTGCGTGGGGGTCTCCCGGGACGGACGCCAAGGGCGAAGCCGTTGAGGAGTGGGCGGCTTCGGTGGGCCTCTGTTTGCTGAACAGAGGCTCCACCAACACGTGCGTGCGACAGCAAGGGGGGTCGATAGTGGACCTTTCGTTCGCTACCCCTGCTGTGGCCGCACGAGTAAGGAACTGGTGTGTCCTGGAAGAGGTCGAGACGCTCTCGGATCATTTATATATCCGATTCGAGCTCTCCCGGTCCCAGGGCCCCAGTAGGGGTCACACGGCGCGGCATTCATCCCGCTTTCCGCGGTGGGCTGTCGCCAAGCTCGATAGGGACCTACTAGAGGAGGC
This sequence comes from Diaphora mendica, assembly GCA_949125395.1. Lineage (NCBI taxonomy): Eukaryota > Metazoa > Arthropoda > Insecta > Lepidoptera > Erebidae > Diaphora > Diaphora mendica. Next base: position 59,402,952 of record OX421310.1, read on the forward strand.
GGCCATTGTTCAATCTTGGCTGTCTCCGCAGGCCCCGACCGGGGAGGTCGGCGTGGACGTGGGGGCTGGCCGTTTTCGCGATGCGATTACGCAGATTTGCGATACGGCCATGCCCCGCGTCCAAGGTCGTCGGCCTCCCCGGAAGGAGGTCTACTGGTGGTCCCAGGAGTTGGCGGACCTCCGTGCGGCTTGTACTCGTGCCCGGAGGTCCTACACCCGCAGCCGGCGACGTCACCGTGGAGACGGTGGCGGGGACCAGCTTCATGAGGAGTACCGCGAAGCGCGGAAAACTCTGAAGCTGGCCATTTGCCGCGCCAAGGACGAGAAAAAGAAGGAGCCCAGACTAAATGGGATACCTGGCGGAGTCTGGAAAGACTGCCGCGGAGAGCACTCCAATCGTCCCTCTGATCTAGCAGAGGGCGTATTGGAGTGCAAGTAGGTTCGAGAGGAACCTGGGACGGGTCAGCCCACTGTTAATTCAGGGGCTGACACTCGTCGGTGAGACGGGGCTAGCCACCCTGTCGCATTCCGTAACCAACAGGGGCTCAGCAACGACCTGACTGGTGGCTCCAGGAGGGTATGTTGAGAACCTGTTGGCCGGAGGGCTTGCCTTAATTGGCCGGCCCGTGACAAGGATAGTCTATAACACCCGACAGCCAAGTCGTTAAAACCTGTGGATACCGGCCGACCTCCACAGTATTTAGGCTTATCCGGGTGCAGGGGGCACCGCCCGGACGGACTTTTATTTCCCCCATACTCGTGGGACTCTTATGGCAAGTGACTCTAAAAATATAAAAATCAATAATACGATCGATACCCTAAAAACGACCATTGGCAAGCATACCGGACAGGAGAGGGAGAGGAAAGGAAAGGGAAGGAGGAACGCCAAGGGGCAGTTCCGGAGGGCAGACGACTCCTCTACCGAGGAGGAGCCTGCGTCCGGAACGCCTACTTCGGTAGGGCTCCCAGTAGTCAATCGGACTGCTGGGAGCCGAAGAACATCGGAGCGTACGCGCTCCAGGTCCAGCCACTCGTCGGATGGCGCGGGTGGTAGCTCTAATGCGTCAGCATTGGAGTCTATGGATCTGGACGCAAGCGACAGCCGCAAACGCGTGCGCTCCAACGATGGCGGCAGCGACACACGCGAAATGTTGCCGCCTAAAATCCCGAGTAGCCAGAGGGGGCGCTCACGTACCCCGGTGTCGGCCCCATCAGGTTCCGCCTTTAGTAAGGCGGAATCATATAGGCGAGCCAGGACGGACGGCGAGACTCAGGCTGAGGAGGAGATTTCCGGTCTCCTGCTGAAGATCGGGGAGCCGGTGGATGGGGATTCAGTGCCCCAAACACCGGCCTCCTTGCAGGAGAGGGCGCAGGCTGCGGTGGCCATAATTAACAAGGTGGCCACCAAGTCGGTGAACCTTAAGGGCTCCTTTGTAAGGGCCCTTAAGGACTCCTCCTCCACACTGGGTGGAGTCGTCCAGTCCTTGATAGGGGACGTGGCTCGCCTACGGGCAGCCAACGACCGCTTGACGGGGCAGGTGGCTGAGCTTAGCGCTCAGTTCGCCCAATTTCGGGCGGAGCGTCCTGAGCGCGAGGCCTCGGCCCCGGCTCCGTCTGCGTCGCGGCTGGCCCCATCGGCGTCGCGGCCGGACCGGTCTGCGTCTCGGCCAGCCCCGTCTGCGTCGCGGCCAGCCCAGTCTGCGTCGCAGCCGGCCCCCACTGTCCCTGGGGTTTCGGAGGACCTCGTCCAACAGATCCTCATCGCAGTGGGGAATCTGGTGGACGGGCGTCTGGCCGGCCTCGAGGCGAGGCTGCCTCCGGCCCCTGTCGTTCGGCCGCCGCTTGGAGCCCAGCGAAAGACGGTCGCTTCGGCGCCGACCCCGCTTCCTGTGGTGGGGGGTCGAGTGACCTATGCCGCCGCGGCGACGTCAAAGCCTGCTCCTGCGGCTGCCCACAAGCAACGACAGGACGCTAAGGCCGGGACGGCTGCCCCGAAGCCTGGGCCTAAGTCAAAGAATACGGCAAGAGCTGGAGCGGAGTTCCCTCCGCTCCCCACTCCAACGCCGGTACCTGGCCCCTCAACAGCTGCCCCCTCCAATGAGGCTTGGCAGGAAGTTGGGGGGTCCAAGAAGTCCCGAAGGAGGGCTAGGAAGGCTGCTGAGAAGGCAGCCCCTACCCCGCAGTCGCCGCCGGTGGCAAGTGCCGCCGCTAAGAAGCCGCGGAAACTGCAGCCGCCAAAAACCGCGGCTGTAGTGGTGACCGTGTCGCCGGAGGCGGCTGAGGGCGGGCTGTCCTATGCGGCCCTCTTCAAGAGGGCCCGGGCCAGTCTCGCCTCTTTCGGGACGACCGGAGTTAGGTTGCGCCTCGCCCAGACGGGAGCTCGGGTTCTCGAGTTCCCCGGGGCTGAAGGCGCAAAGTCGGCGGACGAGTTTGCCGAGAAGCTCAGAGGAATGTTTGCGGAAACGGATGGTGTACGGATCGCCAGGCCTACGAAGTGCGCGGAATTGCGCATCTCGGGCCTGGACGATTCCGTCACGGCCGAGGATGTCCGCGTTGCAGTGCAGGAGAAGACGAACTGCAGCGCGGAAAACATTAAGGTCGGCACCATCCGCCCCGGTCCAGGGGGCCTTGGTGCGGTGTGGCTCAGCTGCCCAATAGCGGCAGCCAAAGTGCTGGGCGATGCTGGCAGGCTCCTCGTCGGCTTCGTGAGCGCCAGGACAACAGTCCTGGCGGCGAGGCCGATGAGGTGTTTTAAATGCCTGTCGGCGGGACACACACGCGCCAAGTGCGCCAACTGTTTTGACTGCAGCGGTCTTTGTTTCCGCTGCGGTCGACCGGGGCACAAGGCGGCAGAATGTTCTGCTGCCCCTCACTGCCCCATATGTGCGGCGGGTAATATGCCCGCCAATCACCAGATGGGGCAGGGAGGCTGCAAGCATTCCCGTGCTTCTCGGCAAGCGTCGGGGGTTAGCCAGTCGACCCAGGCTACCTCCGACGTCGCTCGTGCGTCAACGCCGACGCCCATGGAGGAGGCTGTAGAGACGATCCATTAATGGATCAAGTCTCCAGCCTCCTGGTCCAGACGAACCTGAACCACTGTGCCGCGGCGCAGGATTTATTCCTGCAAACCATGGCGCAGTGGTCGATAGGTGTTGCCGTAGTCGCGGAGCCCTATTACGTTCCTCCCCGTCCAAACTGGATGGGTGACCGGGACGGCTCCGTGGCAGTTGTCAGCTCCACGGCGGCTCATTCCCCGCCCTTGTCGCTAAGAGACAAGGGTACTGGATATGTTGCCGCCGATTGGGGGGGGGTCACCGTTTACGGTGTATACTTCTCCCCCAACCGGAGTCTGAGTGACTTCGAGGTCTTCCTCAACACCTTGGAGACCTCGATACGGCGACTAGCGTCTGGGCACGTCCTCGTGCTGGGGGACTTCAACGCAAAGTCCATTGCGTGGGGGTCCCCCGGGACGGACGCCAAGGGCGAAGCCGTAGTGGAGTGGGCGGCTTCGGTGGGCCTCTGTTTGCTGAACAGAGGCTCCACCAACACGTGCGTGCGACAGCAGGGCGGGTCGATAGTGGACCTTTCGTTCGCTAGCCCTGCTGTTGCCGCACGAGTAAGGAACTGGTGTGTCCTGGAAGAGGTCGAGACGCTCTCGGATCATTTGTATATCCGATTTGAGCTCTCCCGGTCCCAGGGCCCCAGTAGGGGTCACACGGCGCGGCATCCATCCCGTTTTCCGCGGTGGGCTGTTGCCAAGCTCGACAGGGACCTGCTGGAGGAGGCAGCCATTATTCATTCTTGGCTGTCTCCGCAGGCCTCGGCCGAGGAGGTCGGCGTGGACGCTGGGGCTGGCCGTTTTCGCAATGCGATTACGCAGATTTGCGATACGGCCATGCCCCGCATCCGGAGTCGTCGGCCTCCACGGAAGGAGGTCTACTGGTGGTCCCAGGAGTTGGCGGACCTCCGTGCGGCCTGTACCCGTGCCCGGAGGTCCTACACCCGCAGCGGGCGACGTCACCGCGGAGGCGGTGGGGATGACCAGCTTCATGAGGAGTACCGCGAAGCGCGGAAAACTCTGAAGCTGGCCATTTGCCGCGCCAAGGACGCAAAGAGAAAGGAGATGCTGGAGAGTCTCGATCGTGACCCCTGGGGTCGCCCGTATCGTGCGGTGCGTCAAAAGCTCCGCACGGCGGGCCCCCCCCTTACCGAGACTCTCCAGCCCAGCTTCCTGCAGGAAGTGGTCGAGGGCCTTTTCCCTCAGCGGGCAGAGCACACACCCCCGTCGATGGCCTACTCGGTCAGAGACGACGGGGGTTCAGCGGAGGATGCTCCACCCGTGAGGGAATCGGAGGTAGGGGCGGCTGTTCTGCGGATTCGTTCCAAGAACACCGCCCCCGGGCCGGACGGGGTACCAGCCCGAGTGATGGCCCGAGCCCTCGACCATATGTCGGGCCGCCTCAGGGAAGTGTTGGATGCTAGTCTAGCGTCCGGACACTTCCCTGAGTGCTGGAAATGCGGGAAGCTGGTCCTGCTGAAGAAGCCGGGACGGCCTGCCGATTCGGTCGCGGCCTATAGGCCCATCGTGTTGCTGGACGAGGCGGGCAAGTTGTTCGAAAGGATAATCTCTGCCCGCATCGTCCGGCACCTCAGTGAGGTGGGGCCCGACCTGTCGGACGCCCAGTTCGGATTCCGAGAGGGGCGTTCGACGGTCGATGCCGTGATGCGCCTTAGGGCCGTGACCGAAGAGGCAGTGTGCTGTGGCGGCGTGCTGTTGGCGGTGTCGTTAGACATCGCCAACGCATTCAATAGTCTGCCATTCAGCTGCATCGGGGAAGCACTCCAGTATCACGGGGTGCCAGAGTACCTGAGGCGGCTAGTGGCAGACTATTTGGAGGAGCGTACCGTCGTGTACGAGGACCGAGAGGGCGTCTTGAGACGGCGACCCATGTCGTGCGGCGTTCCACAGGGGTCTGTCCTTGGACCACTCCTGTGGAACGTGGGATACGACTGGGTCCTACGAGGTCGTCTCCCCCCCGGGCTGGGCGTAATCTGTTACGCCGATGACACATTGGTCACAGCCCGGGGGGCGAACTTCCAAGAGGCGGCGCGCCTGGCCACCCGGGGTGTATCTCTGGTGGTCGGGCGCATCGAGGCGCTGGGCCTACGGGTGGCCCTGGACAAGACGGAGGCCCTGTTGTTTCATGGGCCCCGTCGTGGTCCGCCCCCCGGCGCCTCCATAGAGGTCAACTCGGTCCTCGTACCGGTTCGGGCCCAGATGAAATATCTGGGTCTGATCCTCGACGGTAGGTGGCTCTTCGACGAGCACTTCCGACAGCTTGCTCCCAAGCTGGTCGACGCTGCCTCTGCCCTTGGGCGACTTTTGCCTAATTTGGGTGGAGCCAGCGTCGCAACTAGACAGCTGTACACGGGGGTTGTCCGGTCAATGGCGCTGTACGGCGCACCGGTGTGGGTCACGGCTCTGACCGCCCAGAACAAGGCACGCCTCTGGCGGCCTCAGAGGGTACTGGCGGTCAGAGCGATACGTGGTTACCGCACGGTGTCGACCGAGGCAGCGTGCGCGTTGGCCGGGACACCCCCGTGGGATTTGGAGGCGGAAGTGCTCGCCGAAGTTTATCGACGGGTGGCTGAATATCGGGTGGAGAGAGGCATGCGCCCTCCGCCCGAAGAGGTACGCGAGTGGCGTGAAGCCGCCCGTCGAGCCACGATGGCTCGTTGGTCTTTCCGACTGGAGACTCCACGCGCTGGCTTTGCCGCCGTGGAGGCTCTCCAGCCGGTCATCCTCGAGTGGGCAGGGCGGCAGCACGGGACCCTTTCCTTCCGACTGACGCAGGTACTTTCCGGGCACGGTTGCTTCGGGAAGTACCTGCACTCGGTCGCTAGGAGGGAACTGAGTCCCGCCTGCCACCACTGCGACTGCAGTGAAGACTCGGCCCAGCACACGCTGGCGATTTGCCCCGCTTGGGCGTCGCAGCGCCGGGCCCTCACTGCAGTCATCGGAGGAGATCTCTCGCTACCGGCCGTCATACGCTCCATGGCCGGTAGCGACAGCAGTTTTACCGCGGTCGCAACCTTCTGCGAAGATGTAATCTCGCAGAAGGAGGCGGCGGAGAAGGCCCGGGAGGACGACCTCCACTCGGACCCAATCCGTCGCCGGCGAACCGGGCAGCAGAGGCGCGCTCACCTGCGCCTCATGCCGCCCTGAGTGTGGCCGCGGATGGTCGGGACGGGCTTTCCCTTCCATCCGCTTTAGTGGCCGCCCGCGAGGAGGCGACGTTACGTGTGTGCCGTACGTCGCCTAAAATGAGAGGATAACATCAGAGGGTGCCCGCTTCTGTGCGGGCAAGCGCTGGGAGGGGTCTGGATGGCGTAACAACAGCAGTTCCCGGACTCCTCCCTCCTCAGGCGCAGAGTGGCACACCGTGTGGTTTTAGTCGGTTCGAGTCCGACACACCGCCCCGCCGCAAGCCCCGGCGCGGGTGACGGTCCGAGGGGATTTCCACACGTAAAAAAAAAAAAAAAAAAAAAAAAAGGTTAGGTTAGGTTAGGTTAGGTTAGCGGGGCAGGTCAGGAGCTGGCGGACCTCCGTGCGGCCTGTACACGTGCCCGGAGGTCCTACACCCGCAGCCGGCGACGTCACCGCGGAAGCGGTGAGGATGACCAGCTTTATGAGGAGTACCGCGAAGCGCGGAAAACTCTAAAGCTGGCCATTTGCCGCGCCAAGGACGCTAAGAGAAAGGAGATGCTGGAGAGTCTCGATCGTGACCCCTGGGGTCGCCCGTATCGTGCGGTGCGTCAAAAGCTCCGCACGCCGGGCCCCCCCCTTACCGAGACTCTCCAGCCCAGCTTCCTGCAGGAAGTGGTCGAGGGCCTTTTCCCTCAGCGGGCAGAGCACACACCCCCGTCGATGGCCTACTCGGTCAGAGACGACGGGGGTAGAGAGGAGGATGCTCCACCCGTGAGGGAATCGGAGGTAGGGGCGGCTGTTCTGCGGATTCGTTCCAAGAACACCGCCCCCGGGCCGGACGGGATACCAGCCCGAGTGATGGCCCGAGCCCTCGACCATATGTCGGACCGCCTCAGGGAAGTGTTGGATGCTAGCCTAGCGTCCGGACACTTTCCTGAGTGCTGGAAATGCGGGAAGCTGGTCCTGTTGAAGAAGCCGGGACGGCCTGCCGATTCGGTCGCGGCCTATAGGCCCATCGTGTTGCTGGACGAGGCGGGCGAGTTGTTCGAAAGGATAATCTCTGCCCGCATCGTCCGGCACCTCAGTGAGGTGGGGCCCGACCTGTCGGACGCCCAGTTCGGATTCCGAGAGGGGCGTTCGACGGTCGATGCCGTGATGCGCCTTAGGGCCGTGACCGAAGAGGCAGTGTGCTGTGGCGGCGTGCTGTTGGCGGTGTCATTAGACATCGCCAACGCATTCAATAGTCTGCCATTCAGCTGCATCGGGGAAGCACTCCAGTTTCACGGGGTGCCAGAGTACCTGAGGCGGCTAGTGGCAGACTATTTGGAGGAGCGTACCGTCGTGTACGAGGACCGAGAGGGCGTCTTGAGACGGCGACCCATGTCGTGCGGCGTTCCACAGGGGTCTGTCCTTGGACCACTCCTGTGGAACGTGGGATACGACTGGGTCCTACGAGGTCGTCTCCCCCCCGGGCTGGGCGTAATTTGTTACGCCGATGACACATTGGTCACAGCCCGGGGGGCGAACTTCCAAGAGGCGGCGCGCCTGGCCACCACGGGTGTTTCTCTGGTGGTCGGGCGCATCGAGGCGCTGGGCCTACGGGTGGCCCTGGACAAGACGGAGGCCCTGTTATTTCATGGGCCCCGTCGTGGTCCGCCCCCCGGCGCCTCCATAGAAGTCAACTCGGTCCTCGTACCGGTTCGGGCCCAGATGAAATATCTGGGTCTGATCCTCGACGGTAGGTGGCTCTTCGACGAGCACTTCCTACAGCTTGCTCCCAAGCTGGTCGACGCTGCCTCTGCCCTTGGGCGACTTTTGCCTAATTTGGGTGGAGCCAGCGTCGCAACGAGACAGCTGTACACGGGGGTTGTCCGGTCAATGGCGCTGTACGGCGCACCGGTGTGGGTCACGGCTCTGGCCGCCCAGAACAAGGCGCGCCTCTGGCGGCCTCAGAGGGTACTGGCGGTCAGAGCGATACGTGGTTACCGCACGGTGTCGACCGAGGCAGCGTGCGCGTTGGCCGGGACACCCCCGTGGGATTTGGAGGCGGAAGTGCTCGCCGAAGTTTATCGACGGGTGGCTGAATTCCGGGCGGAGAGAGGCATTCGCCCTCCGCCCGAAGAGGTACGCGAGTGGCGTGAAGCCGCCCGTCGAGCCACGATGGCTCGTTGGTCTTTCCGACTGGAGACTCCACGCGCTGGCTTTGCCGCCGTGGAGGCTCTCCAGCCGGTCATCCTCGAGTGGGCAGGGCGGCAGCACGGGACCCTTTCCTTCCGACTGACGCAGGTACTTTCCGGGCACGGTTGCTTCGGGAAGTACCTGCACTCGGTCGCTAGGAGGGAACTGAGTCCCGCCTGCCACCACTGCGACTGCAGTGAAGACTCGGCCCAGCACACGCTGGCGATTTGCCCCGCTTGGGCGTCGCAGCGCCGGGCCCTCACTGCAGTCATCGGAGGAGATCTCTCGCTACCGGCCGTCATACGCTCCATGGCCGGTAGCGACAGCAGTTTTACCGCGGTCGCAACCTTCTGCGAAGATGTAATCTCGCAGAAGGAGGCGGCGGAGAAGGCCCGGGAGGACGACCTCCACTCGGACCCAATCCGTCGCCGGCGAACCGGGCAGCGGAGGCGCGCTCACCTGCGCCTCATGCCGCCCTGAGTGTGGCCGCGGATGGTCGGGACGGGCTTTCCCTTCCATCCGCTCTAGTGGCCGCCCGCGAGGAGGCGACGTGACGTGTGTGCCGTACGTCGCCTAAAAGGAGAGGCTCTGGAGAGGGTGCCCGCTTCTGTGCGGGCAAGCGCTGGGAGGGGTCTGGACGGCGTAATAACAGCAGTTCCCGGACTCCTCCCTCCTCAGGCGCAGAGTGGCACACCGTGTGGTTTTAGTCGGTTCGAGTCCGACACACCGCCCCGCCGCAAGCCCCGGCGCGGGTGACGGTCCGAGGGGATTTCCACACGTAAAAAAAAAAAAAAAAAAAAAAAAAAAAAAAAAAAAAAAAAAAAAGGTTAGGTTAGGTTCCCCCCAATGTATCCCTACGTTGTCGTCGTGGTGGGGCTTGCGTGGGTCGATGATTTCTGGGGCTATGCCGGTAGAGCCACTCATGCCGGATAGGTCCAGAAGGAGACCCCAGACTAAATGGGATACGCGACGGAGTCTGATTGCAGACTGCCGCGGAGGGCACTCCAAGCGTCCCTCTGATCTAGCAGAGGGCGTATTGGAGTGCGAGTAGGTTCGAGAGGAACCTGGGGCGGGTCAGCCCACTGTTAATTCAGGGGCTGACACCCGTCGGTGAGACGGGACTAGCCACCCTGTCGCATTCCGTAACCAACAGGGGCTCAGCAACGACCTGACTGGTGGCTCCAGGAGGGTATGCTGAGAACCTGTTGGCCGGAGGGCTTGCCTTAATTGGCCGGCCCATGACAAGGATAGTCTATAACACCCGACAGCCAAGTCGTTAAAACCTGTGGATACCGGCCGACCTCCACAGTATTTAGGCTTATCCGGGTGCAGGGGGCACCGCCCGGACGGACTTTTATTTCCCCCATACTCGTGGGATAAGCTATGGCAAATGAACCTAAAAATATAAATGAATACGATCGATCAAATAAAAAAACGACAACCGGCACGCATACTGGACAGGAGAAGGAGAGGAAAGGAAAGGGAAGGAGGAATGCCAAGGGGCAATTCCGGAGGGCAGACGACTCTTCTACCGAGGAGGAGTCTGCGTCCGGGGCGCCTATCTCGGCAGGGCTCCTAGTAGTCAATCCGACTGCTAGGAGCCGAAGAACATCGGAGCGTACGCGTTCCAGGTCCAGCCACTCGTCGGATGGCGCGGGTGGTAGATCCAATGCTGATGCATTGGAGTCTATGGACCTGGACCTGAGCGACAGCCGCAAACGCGTGCGCTCCAATGATGGCGGCAGCGACACCACGGAAATGTTGCCGCCCAAAATCGCGAGCAGCCATAGAGGGCGCTCGCGAACTCCGGTGTCGGCCCCGTCTGGTTCCGCCTTTTGTAAGGCGGAATCATACAGGCGAGTCAGGGCGGACGGCGAGACTCAGGCGGAGGAGGAGATCTCCGGTCTCCTGCTGCAGATTGGGGAGCCGGTGGATGGGGACTCAGTGCCCCAAACACCGGCCTCTCTGCAGGAGAGGGCGCAGGCGGCGGTGGCCATCATTAACAAGGTGGCCACCAAGTCGGTAAACCTTAAGGGCTCCTTTGTAAGGGCCCTTAAGGACTCCTCCTCCACGCTGGGGGGAGTCGTCCAGTCCCTGATAGGGGACGTGGCTCGACTCCAGGCGGCCAACGACCGCTTGACGGGGCAGGTGGCTGAGCTGAGCGCTCAGTTTGCCCAATTTCGGGCGGAGCGTCCTGAGCGCGAGGCCTCGGCCCCAGCCCCGCCTGCGTCGCGGGCGGCCCCGTCAACGTCGCGGGCGGCCCCGTCAGCGCCGCGGCCGGCCCCGTCAGCGTCGCGGGCGGCCCCGTCAGCGTCGCGGCCGGTCCCGTCGGCGTCGCAGCCGGCCCCGTCTCCGTCACAGCTGGCCCCCACCGTCCCTGGGGTATCGGAGGACCTCGTCCAACAGATCCTCATCGCAGTGGGGAATCTGGTGGACGGGCGTCTGGCCGGCCTCGAGGCGCGGCTGCCTCCGGCCCCTATCGTTCGGCCGCCGCTTGGGGCACAGCGTAAAACGGTCACGTCGGCCCCGACTCCACTTCCCGTGGTAGGGGGTCGAGTGACCTACGCCGCGGCGACGTCGGCCCCGGCTCCTGTGGCGGCTCAAAAGCCACGACAGGGGCCTAAGGCCAGGACGCCTGCCCCGAAGCCAGGGCAGCCGTCTAAGACGACGACAAGAGCTGGAGCGGAGTTCCCTCCGCTCCCCACTCCAACGCCGGTACCTGGCCCCTCAACAGCTGCCCCCTCAAATGAGGCTTGGCAGGAAGTTGGGGGGTCTAAGAAGTCCCGAAGGCGGGCTAGGAAGGCTGCTGAAAAGGCAGCCCCTACCCCGCAGTCGTCATCGGTGGCCACAAAGAAGCCGCGGAAGCTGCAGACGCCAAAAACCGCGGCCGTAGTGGTCACCGTGTCGCCGGAGGCGGCTGAAGGCGGGCTGTCGTACGCGGCCCTCTTCAAAAGGGCGCGGGCTAGTCTCGCCTCCTTCGGGACGACCGGCGTTAGATTGCGCCTCGCCCAGACGGGAGCTCGAGTTCTCGAGTTCCCCGGGGCTGAAGGCGCAAAGTCGGCAGACGAGTTTGCCGAGAAGCTCAGAGGGATGTTTGCGGAAACGGATGGTGTTAGGATCGCCAGGCCTACGAAGTGCGCCGAATTGCGCATCTCGGGCCTGGACGATTCCGTGACGGCTGAGGATGTCCGCGATGCAGTTCAGGAGAAGACGAACTGCAGCGCGGAAAACATTAAGGTCGGCACCATCCGCCCCGGTCCAGGGGGCCTTGGTGCGGTGTGGCTCAGCTGCCCGATAGCGGCAGCCAAAGTGCTGGGCGATGCTGGCAGGCTCCTCGTCGGCTTCGTGAGCGCCAGGATAACAGTCCTGGCGGCGAGGCCGATGAGGTGTTTTAAATGCCTGTCGGCGGGACACACACGCGCCAAGTGCGCCAACTGTTTTGACTGCAGCGGTCTTTGTTTCCGCTGCGGTCGACCGGGGCACAAGGCGGCAGAATGTTCTGCTGCCCCTCACTGCCCCATATGTGCGGCGGGTAATAAGCCCGCCAATCACCAGATGGGGCAGGGAGGCTGCAAGCATTCCCGTGCTTCTCGGCAAGCGTCGGGGGTTAGCCAGTCGGCCCAGGCTACCTCCGACGTCGCTCGTGCGTCGACGCCGACGCCCATGGAGGAGGCTGTAGAGACGATCCATTAATGGATCAAGTCTCCAGCCTCCTGGTCCAGACGAACCTGAACCACTGTGCCGCGGCGCAGGATTTATTCCTGCAAACCATGGCGCAGTGGTCAATAGGTGTTGCCGTAGTCGCGGAGCCCTACTACGTTCCTCCCCGTCCAAACTGGATGGGTGACCGGGACGGCTCCGTGGCAGTCGTCAGCTCCACGGCGGCTCATTCCCCGCCCTTGTCGCTAAGAGACAAGGGTACTGGATATGTTGCCGCCGATTGGGGGGGGGTCACCGTTTACGGTGTATACTTCTCCCCCAACCGGAGTCTGAGTGACTTCGAGGTCTTCCTCAACACCTTGGAGACCTCGATACGGCGACTAGCGTCTGGGCACGTCCTCGTGCTGGGGGACTTCAACGCAAAGTCCATTGCGTGGGGGTCCCCCGGGACGGACGCCAAGGGCGAAGCCGTAGTGGAGTGGGCGGCTTCGGTGGGCCTCTGTTTGCTGAACAGAGGCTCCACCAACACGTGCGTGCGACAGCAGGGCGGGTCGATAGTGGACCTTTCGTTCGCTACCCCTGCTGTTGCCGCACGAGTAAGGAACTGGTGTGTCCTGGAAGAGGTCGAGACGCTCTCGGATCATTTGTATATCCGATTTGAGCTCTCCCGGTCCCAGGGCCCCAGTAGGGGTCACACGGCGCGGCATCCATCCCGTTTTCCGCGGTGGGCTGTTGCCAAGCTCGACAGGGACCTGCTGGAGGAGGCAGCCATTATTCATTCTTGGCTGTCTCCGCAGGCCTCGGCCGAGGAGGTCGACGTGGACGCTGGGGCTGGCCGTTTTCGCAATGCGATTACGCAGATTTGCGATACAGCCATGCCCCGCATCCGCGGTCGTCGGCCTCCACGGAAGGAGGTCTACTGGTGGTCCCAGGAGTTGGCGGACCTCCGTGCGGCCTGTACCCGTGCCCGGAGGTCCTACACCCGCAGCCGGCGACGTCACCGCGGAAACGGTGAGGATGACCAGCTTCATGAGGAGTACCGCGAAGCGCGGAAAACTCTGAAGCTGGCCATTTGCCGCGCCAAGGACGCGAAGAGAAAGGAGATGCTGGAGAGCCTCGATCGTGACCCCTGGGGTCGCCCGTATCGTGCGGTGCGTCATAAGCTCCGCACACCGGGCCCCCCCCTTACCGAGACTCTCCAGCCCAGCTTCCTGCAGGAAGTGGTCGAGGGCCTTTTCCCTCAGCGGGCAGAGCACACACCCCCGTCGATGGCCTACTCGGTCAGAGACGGCGGGGGTAGAGAGGAGGATGCTCCACCCGTGAGGGAATCGGAGGTAGGGGCGGCTGTTCTGCGAATTCGTTCAAAGAACACCGCCCCCGGGCCGGACGGGGTACCAGCCCGAGTGATGGCCCGAGCCCTCGACCATATGTCGGACCGCCTCAGGGAAGTGTTGGATGCTAGCCTAGCGTCCGGACACTTCCCTGAGTGCTGGAAATGCGGGAAGCTGGTCCTGTTGAAGAAGCCGGGACGGCCTGCCGATTCGGTCGCGGCCTATAGGCCCATCGTGTTGCTGGACGAGGCGGGCAAGTTGTTCGAAAGGATAATCTCTGCCCGCATCGTCCGGCAACTCTGCGAGGTGGGGCCCGACCTGTCGGACGCCCAGTTCGGATTCCGAGAGGGGCGTTCGACGGTCGATGCCGTGATGCGCCTTAGGGCCGTGACCGAAGAGGCAGTGTGCTGTGGCGGCGTGCTGTTGGCGGTGTCTTTAGACATCGCCAACGCATTCAATAGTCTGCCATTCAGCTGCATCGGGGAAGCACTCCAGTACCACGGGGTGCCAGAGTACCTGAGGCGGCTAGTGGCAGACTATTTGGAGGAGCGTACCGTCGTGTACGAGGACCGAGAGGGCGTCTTGAGACGGCGACCCATGTCGTGCGGCGTTCCGCAGGGGTCTGTCCTTGGACCACTCCTGTGGAACGTGGGATACGACTGGGTCTTACGAGGTCGTCTCCCCCCCGGGCTGGGCGTAATTTGTTACGCCGATGACACATTGGTCACAGCCCGGGGGGCGAACTTCCAAGAGGCGGCCCGCCTGGCCACCAGGGGTGTTTCTCTGGTGGTCGGGCGCATCGAGGCGCTGGGCCTACGGGTGGCCCTGGACAAGACGGAGGCCCTGCTGTTTCATGGGCCCCGTCGTGGTCCGCCCCCCGGCGCCTCCATAGAGGTCAACTCGGTCCTCGTACCGGTTCGGGCCCAGATGAAATATCTGGGTCTGATCCTCGACGGTAGGTGGCTCTTCGACGAGCACTTCCGACAGCTTGCTCCCAAGCTGGTCGACGCTGCCTCCGCCCTTGGGCGACTTTTGCCTAATTTGGGTGGAGCCAGCGTCGCAACGAGACAGCTGTACACGGGGGTTGTCCGGTCAATGGCGCTGTACGGCGCACCGGTGTGGGTCACGGCTCTGACCGCCCAGAACAAGGCGCGCCTCTGGCGGCCTCAGAGGGTACTGGCGGTCAGAGCGATACGTGGTTACCGCACGGTGTCGACCGAGGCAGCGTGCGCGTTGGCCGGAACACCCCCGTGGGATTTGGAGGCGGAAGTGCTCGCCGAAGTTTATCGACGGGTGGCTGAATATCGGGTGGAGAGAGGCATGCGCCCTCCGCCCGAAGAGGTACGCGAGTGGCGTGAAGCCGCCCGTCGAGCCACGATGGCTCGTTGGTCTTTCCGACTGGAGACTCCACGCGCTGGCTTTGCCGCCGTGGAGGCTCTCCAGCCGGTCATCCTCGAGTGGGCAGGGCGGCAGCACGGGACCCTTTCCTTCCGACTGACGCAGGTACTTTCCGGGCACGGTTGCTTCGGGAAGTACCTGCACTCGGTCGCTAGGAGGGAACTGAGTCCCGCCTGCCACCACTGCGACTGCAGTGAAGACTCGGCCCAGCATACGCTGGCGATCTGCCCCGCATGGGCGTCGCAGCGCCGGGCCCTCACTGCAGTCATCGGAGGAGATCTCTCGCTACCGGCCGTCATACGCTCCATGGCCGGTAGCGACAGCAGTTTTACCGCGGTCGCAACCTTCTGCGAAGAAGTCATCTCGCAGAAGGAGGCGGCGGAGAAGGCCCGGGAGGACGACCTCCACTCGGACCCAATCCGTCGCCGGCGAACCGGGCAGCGGAGGCGCGCTCACCTGCGCCTCATGCCGCCCTGAGTGTGGCCGCGGATGGTCGGGACGGGCTTTCCCTTCCATCCGCTTTAGTGGCCGCCCGCGAGGAGGCGACGTTACGTGTGTGCCGTACGTCGCCTAAATGGAGAGGTTTTTGGAGAGGGTGCCCGCTTCTGTGCGGGCAAGCGCTGGGAGGGGTCTGGACGGCGTAATAACAGCAGTTCCCGGACTCCTCCCTCCTCAGGCGCAGAGTGGCACACCGTGTGGTTTTAGTCGGTTCGAGTCCGACACACCGCCCCGCCGCAAGCCCCGGCGCGGGTGACGGTCCGAGGGGATTTCCACACGTAAAAAAAAAAAAAAAAAAAAAAAAAAAAAAAGGTTAGGTTAGGTTAGGTTAGGTTAGGTTAGGTTAGGTTAGGTTAGGTTAGGTCCTCCCGGGCCTTCTCCGCCGCCTCCTTCTGCGAGATTACGTGTGGATTTCCACACGTAAAAAAAAAAAAAAAAAAAAAAAAAAGGTTAGGTTAGGTTCCCCCCAATGTATCCCTACGTTGTCGTCGTGGTGGGGCTTGCGTGGGTCGATGATCTCTGGGGCTATGCCGGTAGAGCCACTCATGCCGGATAGGTCCAGAGGGAGACCCCAGACTAAATGGGATACCAGGCGGAGTCTGGAAAGACTGCCGTGGAGGGCACTCCAAGCGTCCCTCTGATCTAGCAGAGGGCGTATTGGAGTGCGAGTAGAGGGCGAGCTCGGTGAGCACTAACCCTGCCTCCGAGCGGGCAACTTAAGAGGTACTCTTATGTTGCCCTCGCCGCAGCATCGTAATCCCAGTACTGGGACCGAGGGTCTTGGCTTAACCGCCCGGACCGCGAGGAAGAAAACCTCTATAAAAAATTACCCCGAATCCCGTGTTCTGGTGTGTGACCAGGGGATGCATGGCTGATGGGTAGTTCAGTCGCAAGCACACCCCCAGCCAGGGACCTGCGGACCCCTCGGTTGGGCAGAAATTTACGCTTGCCCGGGTATTAGGGGATCTCTGCCCGGGTGGACCTTTTAGTTCTCCCCTACTCGTGGGTCTAGTTATGGATATTGAAATTTGTAAAACCTTAAATAAAAATGATGATGGGCCAATTTTGGCGGAGTCGAAGATGGAGACGGGAGAGCCGTCTGCCGGAAGTGGCAGCGAGAGCCGTGGAAGCTCGCGCGCCTCCTCCAAATTTTGGAGGAAGCGCTCGCGTGGGAAGAACGCAAATCCCTCTTCAAGCGAAGAGGAGATGTCGGCAGCGAAGATACCGACAGTAGGAAGAGGTGGTCGCGCAGTGGTGGGTGAAGCATCCGCTAGTCTGCCACAGCGCGATCAAAGGGGTCGTTTTTTGCGGCCTTCTACGCCGATTCCGGCGGTCCGCCTGGTCCGCCTAGATCGGTCCGAGGTGGAAAGCGACGACTCGTCGATCGCTGACCTAAACGCAGATTCCGCTGCGTCCCCGCTATTGCTAGGCAGCAATAAAGCGGAGGTAAACGCTGCAAAGCGGGCGCAGCGGAAGGCGGTTGCGTCGGACGAGGTGGGCGAGATGGCTCGTCAGGCTCGAGAGCTGCGGGCTGCTCGGTCAGCTGCTGGGGAGGAGGTGTCAGCGGTGGCACTCAGCCGCCAGGTCTTGGACGGCGTGGACGTGGTCCTGAAAGTTGCCACTAAATCGGGCAGCTTGAAGGGCACGTTCACGCGTGCTCTGAAGGAGGCGGCTGAGGGTATAAAGGAGGCAGTTGAGGTCCTCCTTAAGAGAACGAGCTCTGAGGAGACGGCCAAGCTATGGGAGGAGAACGGCCGTCTCCGAGCTGAGCTGGAGGACCTCAAAAGGGAGGTTGCTGCACAGAAGTGTGCGGCACCTGCAGTTGCTGGCTCCCCGGCGGTTGCTGTGGCGCCGCCGTCGGCCCCTGCCCCTGCACCTGCGGATGCGGAGATTGAGAAAATCGTCCGCATCTGCATGCAGCAGTGTGGGGGCATGATGAATGCCCGCCTGGAGGCCTTAGAAACGAGGCTCCTCCCGGCCCCAAGCCTCCGGCCTCCGTTAGCGGCCGACAGAAGGAGAAAGGAGGAGGAGGCTGCAAAATCGGGGCCGTCAACCGTGGCGGCCAAAAAGCCCGCGAAGGGTGTGTCAGTCCCACCTGCCAGTTCATCTGCAGCCCAGGCAACCGCGCCTCCGGCGACCGCTCCTACGACGACTGCTCCTCCGGCAACTGCGCCCGGCTTCACCGCAGAGGCTTGGACGACGGTCGTCAAAAGGGGCGGAAAAAAGAAGAAGGTGGCGCCGCCGACACCTACGCCCGAGAAGAAGACGAAGAAGCGGAGGACCCGGAAGAGTAGGGCCTCTCGTTCCGCGGCTGTAGTAATCACACTGCAGCCCGGAGCCATCGAGAGGGGCCTTACTTATAAGGAGGTCCTCTCGCAGGCAAAGGCCAAAGTCGCGTTCCCCGATCTTGGCACACCAACCGGCTTCAGGATGAAGTCGGCGATGACGGGGGCGCGGCTGTTTGAGGTGGCGGGTCCGGACGGCAGGGAGAAGGCGGACATCCTGGCCGCCAAATTGAGGGAGGTCCTCAAAGAGGAGGACGTTCGGGTGTCCAGGCCCGTCAAGACCGCAGAATTGTGTGTCGATGGGCTGGATGACTCGACGACTCCGGAGGAGGTCGTGGCGGCCATCGCTCGAAGCGGTGGATGCCTGCCGGGTGACGTGCGGGCTGGCGAGATTCGCGCCAACGCCGCCGGGCTGGGCACCATTTGGCTCAAGTGCCCGGCTGCGGTGGCAAATAAGATAGCCGACAGCGGGCGGCTTTTGGTGGGGTGGGTTGCAGCACGGGTGAAGCTGCTGCAGCCCAGGGCTATGCGGTGCTACCGATGCCTTGAGGTTGGGCACGTCGGGGCGCGGTGCACCGCAACAACTGACCGTAGCGGCCAATGTTACCGCTGCGGTAAGCCCGGCCACAGAGCGGCCCAGTGCTCCGCGAAGCCAAACTGCAGCCTCTGTACAGCTGCAGGGAGACCCGCGGAGCACAGCATGGGCGGAAAGGCCTGTGGCGCCCCCGCCCAGAAGAAGAAGAAAAATAATGAGAGGAGGGAGCCAACCAGAGCTGCCCCTCAGCCTGGTGGTTCTTCGGCCGACTCCCGGCCCAAGGTTGTGGAGGAAATGGATTGTGTTTAATGGCACAATTCCATTTCCTCCAGTGCAATATCAACCACTCTGCCAGAGCTCAGGATCTTTTACTCCAGAGCATGGCGGAGTGGTCGATTCATGTGGCCGTGGTCGCCGAGCCGTACTACGTCCCCCCCCGGGATAACTGGGTGGGGGACCTGGACGGCTCGGTGGCCATCATTGGCGGGGCTCTTGCCGACCCATCCCGAGGTCGTGGCTGGGTGGCCGCCCTCGTGGATGGCATTGGCACTGTTGGGGCGTACTTCTCGCCCAACAGGAGCCTCGCTGACTTCGAGAGCTTCCTTGTCGAGTTGGGTGCCGTCGTGAACCGGTACCACCCTCGCCCGGTGCTGCTGCTCGGGGATCTCAATGCCAAGTCTGCGGCGTGGGGATCCCCGTGCACTGACGCCAAAGGCGAGACACTGGAGGAGTGGGCCGTCACGACCGGCTTGACCGTCCTGAATCAGGGCTCGGTGTACACGTGCGTGCGGCAGCGGGGCGGTTCCATAGTGGACGTCTCGTTCGCAAGTCCCGCTGTCGCGGGCCGTGTCCGCGACTGGCGTGTCGCCGTGGGGGTGGAGACGTTGTCGGATCACCGTTACATCCGTTTCAGCGTCTCCGCCCAGACCGCGGGCGGTCGCGGGCCATTGGCCCCGAGGACGGACGGTCCACGCTGGGCGCGTAAGCGCCTCGACAGGGAGCTACTCGAGGAGGCCGCTATTGTGCAGGCCTGGATCCGGGAGTCGGCAACGACCGGACCCGTCGACGTCGAAGAGGAGGCGCAGTGGTTTCACGGGGCGATGACGCAAATCAGCGACGCGTCCATGCCCCGGGTCCACACACAACCCAGAAGGCGCCAGGTGTACTGGTGGTCCGCCGAGATCGCGCATTTGCGCGTCTCGTGCGTTCGTGTCAGGCGCCAGTACACCCGATACCGAAGAAGACGTCGTCGGGTCGCGGAGGAAGAAGCCGCGCTGTACGAGGGGTACCGCGCGGCTAAGCAGGCTCTGCAGCTGGCCATCGGTGAGGCGAAGACGCGAGCCAGGGAGGAGATGTTGGAGACTCTAAGCCGGGATCCGTGGGGGCGTCCTTATCGTTCGGTCCGAGGGAAAATCGGACCATGGGCGCCTCCAATTACGGAGAGTCTCCAACCCGAGCTGCTGGAGGAAGTGGTCGCAGCCCTCTTCCCGGCACGAGCGGAGCACACTCCGCCACCGATGGCTCTGCCTACAGCTGCGGAGTCTGAAGAGGAGGACGCCAACGTCCCAGAGGTGACACAGTCAGAGTTGGGGGCGGCCGTGTTGCGGCTCCGGGCGAAGAACACTGCCCCGGGGCCCGATGGCATTCACGGCTGCGTGTTGGCCCTGGCCCTGAAGGAGTTGGAGCCCCAACTGATAGGTCTCTACTCAGCGTGCCTGGAGCAGGGCCAGCTGCCCGCTCAGTGGAAAGCTGGTCGTCTGGTCCTGCTCAGGAAGGCGGGGCGCCCTGCGGACTCGCCGTCCGCGTACCGGCCCATAGTGCTGCTGGACGAGGTGGGAAAGCTATTCGAACGGATAGTCGCAGCCCGCCTCGTCCGCCACTTGTGCGAGGAGGGGCCGGACCTGGCCGAGTGCCAGTTCGGGTTTCGGCATGGGCGCTCCACCATTACGGCGATCTCGCGAGTGAGAGACCTGGCGGAGGAAGCGGTGTCCCGGGGCGGGGTGATGTTGGCGGTGTCCTTGGACATCTCCAACGCCTTCAACACTCTGCCCTGGAGTTGTATCCGGGAGGCACTGCGCTACCATCGGGTGCCTCCCTACCTCCGCCGCATCGTTGGGGCTTACCTGACGGAGAGGTGTGTCACCTATCTGGGACGTGATGGCAGACACCAGCGCCTCATGTCGTGCGGTGTTCCACAGGGTTCGGTCTTGGGCCCACTGCTGTGGAACATCGGTTACGACTGGGTGCTGAGGGGCGAGCTCCAACCGGGTGTGGACCTGACGTGTTACGCCGACGACACGCTGGTCACTGCCCGGGGGAGCACACACAGGGAAGCAGCGTTGCTAGCGACGGCGGCGGTCTCACAGGTGGTGAGCCGCATACGGCGCCTTGGCCTGGAGGTGGCCCTCAACAAGTCGGAGGCCATAGTTTTTCATGGCCCCCGACGGGCGCCGCCGCCGGGATTGCACATGGTGGTTGGGGGGGCTACCATCGCTGTCGAGTCCACCCTAAAATATCTGGGACTGGTGCTCGACAGCCGGTGGGATTTCAGCCCCCACTTCCGGCGGCTAGCACCCAAGTTGATGGGCGCGGCTGGGGCGCTGTCAACGTTGCTTCCCAACGTGTCGGACCCGAGCGCCGCCTGCAGGCGGTTGTACGAGGGGGTCGTGCGATCGATGGCCCTATATGGGGCCCCGATTTGGGCGGCTGACCTGACGGCCGGCTCAATCACCGTGCTGCGGAAGCCGCAGAGGGTGATGGCCGTCAGAGTCATTAGGGGTTATCGCACGATCTCCTTCGAGGCGGCTTGCGTGCTGGCCGGATCTCCGCCCTGGGACCTGGAGGCGAAAGTCCTCGCGTCGCTACATTGGTGGCGTGAGGACGCGCGGGCCGGCGGCGTGGGGCCGACGCAGCGAGTTATCGAGCTGCGCCGGTCACAGCTGCGCGAGGTCCTGGTGGCGGAATGGCGGGACAGGCTTTTAAGCCCTTCCGCTGGCCTCGCCACCATCGAGGCCATCCGGCCAGTGCTCGACCTGTGGCTCGGGAGAGGGCACGGCTCCCTCTCGTTCCGTGTGACGCAGGTCCTCTCGGGGCATGGCTGCTTCGGGAGGTTCCTGTGCCGCATAGGCAGGGAGCCGGACGCTCGGTGTCACCACTGCGTCGACTGTCGGGAGGACACGGCGCGGCATACGCTGGCAGAGTGTGCTGCTTGGGAGGGGCCGCGCCGTGCCCTCATCTCTGTAGTAGGCAGTGACCTCTCGCTGCCGGCCGTAGTTCGTTCTATGGTCGACGGCGAGGAGTCCTGGGACGCGGTGGTGTCCTTCTGCGAAGCGGTCATCTCGCAGAAGGAGGCTGCGGAAAGGGAAAGGGAGATCCTGACCTCCCTCTCGGTCCGCAGCAGGCGCACCGGGCGTCGGGGGAGGGCCTACGCTGCCCTCCACCGGCCCCCCTAACTGGGTCCAGGGGTGGCGGACTTGGGGATGTCCGTCGCCCCCCAACTGGACCCGAGGTGGCGGCGCGTAGTGTTCCCGCGCGCCCCTCTTGAAGTCGCGAGGGAAACTCTCCCTCGCTGACGAGATGTGGCCCGCAGCGGCGGGCCGGCACCAGTCGGGGATCGCGGTTGTCTCTTTTGTTCCCGTGATCCCCGGCGTAGGTGTGAGACGGAACACCGGGGGGTTTTAGTCAGTAGGAGTCTGACAGACCCCTTCGCCCTTTCCCCAGGGCGGAGGACATCCATGAGGATTTCCCCCCGTCAAAAAAAAAAAAAAAAAAAAAAAAGGTTAGGTTAGGTTAGGTTAGGTTTTTTTTTTTTTTTTTTTTTTTTTTTAATGTTATCCCTTGGGATAACGCTGCTTTCCCCCGTCCATAGTAACGACAGGACCTTTTCTGCTAATAATATATTTTGCCGTTCATTGGTGTGTCTCGCACCAAGTGCCTCCCATCCGTCTCTTGGCTTTAATAAATTTTTACTATTTTTCTATTTCTTTCATTCTATTATAATTATACAAAATTTTATAGCAAAGCATTATTTCTAAGATTTTAAATACATTATTTTTTTAAATTCTCTTTTCTGTGGTCATTTATGGTATTAGTATCCATTTTAAGCAGTAATTGTTAATATAATTAAATAATTTTCAATGCAGTTTTAATTTTTTGCTTATTAATGGTCATGTATATTTTTATTTAATTATTTATTTATTTATTTATACTGATCTGTTATTTTACTATTTATGTATATTGTTTTATATTAGGTTATTTTCTATTTAATGCTTAGTTTTCTTTTTGGTGATACTTTTTCTTTATTTAAATGTGTTATATTACTCCTAGTTTTGTTCTCCAAGTGTTCTTTATTTGTGGTTTTCCCATCTGTTGAGGCCACGGTATTTGTGACTTTGTGTAATTTGCTTTGTGTTCTTGTCCAGTGTTTTTGCGAGTGTTTTTGTGTGATTTTGTGATTTGTTGTTTTAATCTATGTGTGCGTGATTTAAATGTCTAAAAGTAATGTTCTTGTCTGTATATGTTTTTTATTTTTAGCATTAATTCCGGTTAGGTTAGGTTAGGTTTTTTTTTTTTTTTTTTTTTTTTTTTTTTAAATGAGGTCTATTGACCTCGCTGCTTTTCCCCGTCCAAGGTTTCGACAGGACCTTGTTATTCTAAGTTTTATTATTGTCTGTCTATGTTTCTCTCGCACCCAGTGCCTCTCATCCATCACATGTATCTACTGTAGTTTTATTGCTATTAATATAATTTTTACCTTTTTAATTATCTATTTTTATGTTATACTTTATACTCTTTCGTTATTCTCTTACATTACTTTTCGTGTACAGTTCTTTCCTTATAATGCGTTTTTTCTTTAAATCTTAAAATTTTTGGTTTCCTTATTTTCATCAACAGTATGTTTAAAAGCTTGGTTTTGTAGTTCCTAATATTTATTTATCTAAGGTGTCTTTTCTTGCTTTTGTTAATGGATAATGTCTTTGTGGCTTGGTGCATTTATACCCTCTCGCTATTTCTGTTGTTTCTTCCCGGTATTACAATTTTCCATTCTGTTTTCCGACATACGAGCTCGTAGCATTCATGACCTGTGTGTTTTATTTGTGTACTTGTCTAGTGTTTATGTGCGCTTTTATTTTTGCCTAATTCTTATAAATTTTGCTCCTATCTTTGTCAACAATGTATATATATACTAAATTATATATATAATTATTGCCACTTCGCTGTATATTGTTCCTAAACTGATTCTTTTTGTTTGCGTGTGTTTCCAATGTTTGTGTGCGTGTTTCGATTTATTCCATATATGTACAATATATACTTCATTAAATCAGTGTATGTGTGTGTGTGTGTGTTTCTGTATAGTGTGTGTGTGTTCTGCTGAGTGTGTTAGTCATAAATATGACGTGCTCTGCCGTGCCAAGTAGTCCCACTTCTTTCGGGTTGGGCATTCGGTGCTAAAGGCGTTGTGGCCGACGTTTTGCAGCCCAGAGTGTGTGCAGTTGCAGCACCGCGGCTCGGCTCCCGCACTATAGTCGGGACACCTCTCGCGCAAATGCGGGCCTCCGCAGTGGCTGCACTTGTCCACACTCTCGGTGCAGAACTTACGGCCGTGACCGAATGCGAGGCACTTTGTGCATTGGATGAGCGGAGACTGGTCCTCCACTCTGACCCTTTGCAGGTCCAGGTAGAGGATTCCGGTCTCCGTCATCCTTTGCCATACTAGTGGCCTCACCTGCAGGACTACGTGCGAAGTCTTCGGGTTTCGAGTTCTCTTTTTATATTTTATGGAGATTTCTTGGTCCTCCTGTGGTAGGCCCATGAAGATATCGGTGTTTTGGGTGTATAGGGCCCTTACCGTTTCCTCGTCGTCACTGTCTATATAGACGTCCTTGAGGACGACGAGTGGGTCTTTATTCTTCATGGGCACCACTTTCAGCCCATCACCTCGGCTCTCGAGTCTCTCCCTCACCTTGGTCCTCTCCGCCTCCGTGTCGCAGCCTAGAATGATGGTACTATTCTTAGCCTTCCGGGCCTTACTAACTTTCAGGCCGGTGCTCCTGGCGTCGACCGCCTTCTTCACTCTGGCGAATACCTCATCGGCAGTCTCCTGACTGTCATTTGAGGTCACCGCCAACGAGTGAAGCGCCGGCCGACGCCCGGGCTTGGCTGCTGCGACACTGGCATACGTCTTAGGGATCGGGTCGCTCTCTGGTATTTGCGCTTTTACCATTTCGCCGAGACGCGTCTTCGCCTCCACGACGACATCTCTAGCGACGGTAGCGACCAGGTCCTCAATCTGAGTTTGCGCGCGCACCACGATCCCCTCGGTCGCCTTGCCGATATCCTGCAGCGCCTCCCTCAGGTCGTCTAGTTTCTGGCTGTTTATGTTGAGTAGGCGGCGTTGTTCCTCCAGCGCCGCCCCCAGAGACTCCGCCTCTGTTGCTGTCGCCCCATCAGCTTCCGGTTTCCTCATGGCCACCGTGTTGGTGCGTTTGTCCTGCGTCATGGGTGGGTCTGCTCCCGTCGACGCTTCCGCCTCCTTGACCAGCTTGTACAGGTGATCGATCGCATTAAGGATCCCCACCTTAAGGTCTGTCTTCAGATTGCGGGACTCGTTCACACAAGTCTTCCCTTTCTGAAGCCAGACCCTAGCCTGGGCTGTCCTGGTGCTCGACCTAGGCTGTTCCTGTACTGGTCCCGACGACGTCCCGACGGCCTCCGTGGATGTTCTACGGGTGGCTGGTTCTTTTTGCCGTTTCGGTGGGTGCGGGTGCGGCGATGGTGATGGCGAAGAGGAAAAACTGAGTCGCCTGATTGCAGGGACTCCGATGCCAGACATGTTGGTGGTGGTAGTGTGTGGGAGAGTGTGTGCAATGTGTTTAGTGTGTGACGGGGAAAATTGTCTGTGTGATTGTGTGACCCTGTATAGGGGGGTGTGTCAATTATGCAGCTAACTTAAAATATGGTTTGTGTAAAGCGCAGTTCTACACAGTTACTAAATTAAAAATAAAATGTAATCAAAAAACAAAAGTTTTCGCTCTAATTTGAGCCGGTCTGTTAGTGTGGTGAGGTGTATAGGGCCTCGGTCAGTTGGTTAAAACTATAAAAATTAAATTAAAGAGGTACGAAATTTTTTGCTAAGTTTGGATTGAGGAGTCAGTGACCTTTACTCCAAAAGTCTATATGGCCCAGTGAAATATGGGAGGGTGGGCGGTCAATTTTTAATTTTCCGTCAGGCGGATCCGGACGAGAGTGGTGTCGTTCGACGGGTAATTGAAAGGGCTATCTAAATATATATAAATGATAATTTGGAAAACAAAGGCTATCGAATTAATCGACAAAAACCTCAAAAATGACTAAAATTGAAATTTAAATGTTGAATTTCTAAGGTTATATTTACCAGATTTATTTAAAAGAGGTGTTGTTAGACAGGTCGTGACGCGAGCTATCTAGGTATGTATAATTTATTGTTCCCAAAAAAAGAGGGAGCAAGTTATTCAAAGAAAATGTCAGAAAATTTTCGAAAAAGCGGTAAATTGAGTTTAGTTTGTTGAAAATTTACTACTTTTATTAACCAGATCTTAATAAAGGAGGTGTTATTAGATAGGCCTTGACGAGTTCTATCTAATTATGTATAATTAAAAATTTCGAAAATAAATTTCGAAGAGTTATAAGCCAAAAGCCTTGAAGAATTCCTTGAAAATGCCGAAAGTCAAAATGAATGTAGAAATTTAGAAACTTCTATTTATCCAACCTATATAAAAGAGGTGTTATTAGATAGGCCTTGATGAGGGCTATCTATATCTGTAACTATGTCAACTTTGAGGCGAAGCGTTATCGAATAATTCGACAAAACCTCGAAAATTTGGTAGTTTAGAAATTTAAAAATATTCTAAGTCCAGAAATTAAAAAATTTTCTTTATTTTTCAGGTAATTTTCTTCCCACGGGACGCAGGAGTGTCTACAAATATGATACCAACAAATAACAACGTTACTAGCAGCTGTTTTCAATGAAAATTTCGCACAAATGTTCCAAATGTTCACCCCTAAGGTAGACTTTGGAAAGTAAACAAACAATACCGAAAATTTTATAAGTCAATTTCCCAATTTTCCGTCAGGCGGATCCGGACGAGAGTGGTGTCGTTCGACGGGTAATTGAAAGGGCTATCTAAATATATATAAATGATAATTTGGAAAACAAAGGCTATCGAATTAATCGACAAAAACCTCAAAAATGACTAAAATTGAAATTTAAATGTTGAATTTCTAAGGTTATATTTACCAGATTTATTTAAAAGAGGTGTTGTTAGACAGGTCGTGACGCGAGCTATCTAGGTATGTATAATTTATTGTTCCCAAAAAAAGAGGGAGCAAGTTATTCAAAGAAAATGTCAGAAAATTTTCGAAAAAGCGGTAAATTGAGTTTTGTTTGTTGAAAATTTACTACTTTTATTAACCAGATCTTAATAAAGGAGGTGTTATTAGATAGGCCTTGACGAGTTCTATCTAATTATGTATAATTAAAAATTTCGAAAATAAATTTCGAAGAGTTATAAGCCAAAAGCCTTGAAGAATTCCTTGAAAATGCCGAAAGTCAAAATGAATGTAGAAATTTAGAAACTTCTATTTATCCAACCTATATAAAAGAGGTGTTATTAGATAGGCCTTGATGAGGGCTATCTATATCTGTAACTATGTCAACTTTGAGGCGAAGCGTTATCGAATAATTCGACAAAACCTCGAAAATTTGGTAGTTTAGAAATTTAAAAATATTCTAAGTCCAGAAATTAAAAAATTTTCTTTATTTTTCAGGTAATTTTCTTCCCACGGGACGCAGGAGTGTCTACAAATATGATACCAACAAATAACAACGTTACTAGCAGCTGTTTTCAATGAAAATTTCGCACAAATGTTCCAAATGTTCACCCCTAAGGTAGACTTTGGAAAGTAAACAAACAATACCGAAAATTTTATAAGTCAATTTCCCAATTTTCCGTCAGGCGGATCCGGACGAGAGTGGTGTCGTTCGACGGGTAATTGAAAGGGCTATCTAAATATATATAAATGATAATTTGGAAAACAAAGGCTATCGAATTAATCGACAAAAACCTCAAAAATGACTAAAATTGAAATTTAAATGTTGAATTTCTAAGGTTATATTTACCAGATTTATTTAAAAGAGGTGTTGTTAGACAGGTCGTGACGCGAGCTATCTAGGTATGTATAATTTATTGTTCCCAAAAAAAGAGGGAGCAAGTTATTCAAAGAAAATGTCAGAAAATTTTCGAAAAAGCGGTAAATTGAGTTTAGTTTGTTGAAAATTTACTACTTTTATTAACCAGATCTTAATAAAGGAGGTGTTATTAGATAGGCCTTGACGAGTTCTATCTAAATATATATAATTAAAAATTCCAAAAATAAATTTCGAAAAGTTATAAGCGAAGCGCCTTGGAAAATTCCTTAAAAATGCCGAAAGTCAAAATGAATGTGAAAATTTAGTAACTTCTATTTACCCAACCTATACAAAGGAGGTGTTATTAGATAGGCCTTGATGAGGGCTATCTAGATCTGTAACTATGTCAACTTTGAGGTGAAGCGTTATCGAATAATTCGACAAAAACCTCGAAAATTTGTTAATTTAGAAATTTAAAAATATTCTAAGTCCAGAAATTAAAAATTTTTCTTTATTTTTCAGGTAATTTTCTTCCCACGGGACGCAGGAGTGTCTACAAATATGATACCAACAAATAACAACGTTACTAGCAGCTGTTTTCAATGAAAATTTCGCACAAATGTTCCAAATGTTCACCCCTAAGGTAGACTTTGGAAAGTAAACAAACAATACCGAAAATTTTATAAGTCAATTTCCCAATTTTCCGTCAGGCGGATCCGGACGAGAGTGGTGTCGTTCGACGGGTAATTGAAAGGGCTATTTAAATATATATAATTAGTAATTTGGAAAACAAAGGCTATCGAATTAATCGACAAAAACCTCAAAAATGACTAAAATTGAAATTTAAATGTTGAATTTCTAAGGTTATATTTACCAGATTTAAATAAAAGAGGTGTTGTTAGATAGGTCGTGACGCGAGCTATCTAGGTATGTATAATTTATTGTTCCCAAAAAATGAGGGAGCAAGTTATTCAAAGAAAATCTCAGAAAATTTTCGAAAAAGCGGTAAATTGAGTTTTGTTTGTTGAAAATTTACTACTTTTATTAACCAGATCTTAATAAAGGAGGTGTTATTAGATAGGCCTTGACGAGTTCTATCTAAATATATATAATTAAAAATTCCAAAAATAAATTTCGAAAAGTTATAAGCGAAGCGCCTTGGAAAATTCCTTAAAAATGCCGAAAGTCAAAATGAATGTGAAAATTTAGTAACTTCTATTTACCCAACCTATACAAAGGAGGTGTTATTAGATAGGCCTTGATGAGGGCTATCTAGATCTGTAACTATGTCAACTTTGAGGTGAAGCGTTATCGAATAATTCGACAAAAACCTCGAAAATTTGTTAATTTAGAAATTTAAAAATATTCTAAGTCCAGAAATTAAAAATTTTTCTTTATTTTTCAGGTAATTTTCTTCCCACGGGACGCAGGAGTGTCTACAAATATGATACCAACAAATAACAACGTTACTAGCAGCTGTTTTCAATGAAAATTTCGCACGGTTAGGTTAGGTTAGGTTAGGTTAGGTTAGGTTACCCCCCAATGTATCCCTACGTTGTCGTCGTGGTGGGGCTTGCGTGGGTCGATGATTTCTGGGGCTATACCGGTAGAGCCACTCTTGCCGGATAGGCCCAGAAGGAGACCCCAGACTAAATGGGATACCCGACGGAGTCTGATGTCAGACTGTCGTGTGGTTGACGTGCAGACGTCATGCCGCACTCTAAACGTCCTTCTGCTCTAGCAGAAGGCGTGTTGGAGTGCAAGGTGGTCCTCGAAAAGGAACTATGGCGAGCTCGGTGAGCACTCACCCTGCCTCCGAGCGGACAATTTAAGAGGTCTTCTTTTATTGCCCTCGCCGCCACAACGTAATCCCAGTAGGTACGTCGAGTTAGGTCATGTCTCTGACTCGACTGGGACCGTGGGTCTTGGCTTAACCGCCCGGACCGCGAGGAAGAAAACCTCTATAAAAAAGTACCCCGAATCCCGTGTTCTGGTGTGTGACCAGGGGATGCATGGCTGATGGGTAGTTCAGTCCCAAGCACACCCCCAGCCAGGGAACTGCGGACCCCTCGGTTGGGCACAAATCTTCGCTTGCCCGGGTAATGGGGATCTCTGCCCGGGTGGACTTTTAGTTCTCCCCTACTCGTGGGTTTAATTATGGAAACTGATAAATTTAATTCAAAGAATACGATCGATAACAATCAAACGAACACTGGCAAGCATACTGGAAATGAAAAACAGCGGAGAAGGAAGGCAGGGAGGAACGCCAAGGGGCAGTTCAGGAAGGCAGATGACCACTCGTCCACTGAGGAAGAATCTGCGTCTGGAACGCCTACATCGGTGGGGCTCCTGGGAGTCTATCTGACTGCTGGGAGCCGAAGAACATCGGAACGCACGCGTTCCAGATCCACCTTATCGTCGGATGACGCGGGTGGTAGTTCCAATGCTTGTGATTCCAATGATGTATTGGAACTTATGGACACGGAGGCAACCGACAGCCGCAAACGCGGGCTCTCCAGCGACGCAGCCTTGGAGATGATGCCTCCTCCTAAGGTCGCAAGCAGCCACAGAGGGAGGTCTCGCACTCCATCCTCAGCCCCGTCAGGTTCCGTCTTCAGCAAGGCGGAATCTTACAGACGAGCCAGGGCTGACGGCGAATTGCAGGCGGAGGAGGAGATCTCAGGTCTCCTGCTCAAGATCGGAGAGCCGGTGGCGGGGGACTCAGTGCCTCAATCACTGGCCTCTTTGCAGGAGAGAGCGGACGCGGCGGTGGCCATAATTCAAAAGGTGGCCACCAAGTCCGTAAACCTAAAGGGCTCTTTTGTGAGGGCCCTTAGGGACTCCTCCTCCACTATAGCGGGAGTCGTGGAGGCCCTCATAGGAGATGTGGCTCGCCTCCAGGCGGCCAACGACTGCTTGGCGGGGCAGGTGGCGGAGCTGCGTGCTCAGTTCGCCCAATTCCGGGCGGAGCGCCCCGGTCCGGCCCCGTCCACGTTGCGGCCGGCCCCGTCTGCGTCCCAGCCGGCCCCGTCTACGTACCAGCCGGCCCCGTCTACATCCCAGCCGACACCGTCTGCGTCTACATCCAGGCCGGCCCCGTCTGCGGCCCGGCCAGCCCTGTCTGCGGCCCGGCCAGCCCCGTCTGCGTCCCAGCCAGCCCCTGCTGTCCCCGGGGTACCCGACGACGTCCTGCAGCAGATGCTGCAGTACATGCTGCACGCAATGGGTAACCTGGTAGACGGAAGGATCGCGGGTCTGGAGACGAGGCTGCCCCCGGCCCCTATTGTTCGGCCGCCGCTCGCGACACCGAGGACGAGGGACGCCTCAGCGCCGACCCCGCTCCCCGTGGTGGGGGACCGAGTGACATACGCAGCGGCGACGTCAGTGCCGGGCCCTGCCACCGCGCGCAAGACGCAGCAGCGGGCGAAGGCTCCAGCCAAGAAGACTGTGCCGAAAGCGGGCCCCAAAGCGGCAGCAAGAGCTGGAGCGGAAATCCCTCCGCTCCCAACTCCAACACCTCTGCCTGGCCCCTCCACATCTGCCCCCTCCAATGAGGGTTGGCAGGTAGTAGGGGGGGCTAAGTCGAAGAAGTCCCGACAGCGAGCTAATAAGGCTGCCCAAAAGGCGGCCTCTGGCCCGCAGTCGTCGTCGGTGGCGCGGGCCGCTACGAAAAAGCCGCGGAAGCTGCAGCCGCCTAAGACCGCGGCCGTAGTGGTAACGGTGTCGCCGGAGGCGACTGCCTACGGGCTGTCCTACGCAGCCGTCTTTAAGACGGCCCGGGACAGTCTCGCCGGTGATTTCGGAGCGGCAGGGGTCCGTTTGCGCCTCGCCCAGACGGGAGCTCGAGTTTTGGAGTTCCCTGGGGCCGATGGCGCAAAAACGGCAGACGCTTTCGCCGAGAAACTGAGGGGAGTCTTCGCAGCCACGGATGGTGTGAAGATCTCCAGGCCTACGAAATGCGCGGAGCTGCGCATTTCGGGCCTGGACGACTCCGTCACTGTAGATGATGTCCGCGTTGCTATCAGAGAGAAGACGCAGTGCAACGCGGACAACATCAAGGTTGGCACCATCCGCCCCGGTCCGGGAGGACTTGGCGCTGTGTGGGTAAGTTGTCCCATGGCGTCGGCCAAAATTTTGGGCGACGCCGGCAGGCTCCTCGTTGGCTTCGTTAGCGCCAGGATCACAGTCCTGGCGGCGAGGCCGATGAGGTGCTTTAAATGCCTCACATCGGGACACACACGCGCCAAGTGCGAGAGTTGCTTTGACTGCAGCGGATTATGTTTCCGCTGCGGTGGACCGGGGCACAAGGCGGCAGAGTGTTCTGCCGCCCCTCACTGCCCCATATGTGCGGCGGGTAATAAGCCTGCCAATCACCAGATGGGGCAGGGGGGCTGCAGGCCTTCCCGCGCTTCTCGGCAGACGTCGGGGGCTAGCCTAGCGACCCAGGCTGCCTCTGACGTTGTCCGTCCGTCCACGTCGACGCCCATGGAGGAGGTTGTAGAGACGATCCATTAATGGACCACGTCTCCAACCTCCTTGTCCAGACAAACCTGAACCACTGTGCCGCGGCGCAGGATCTCTTCCTGCAAACCATGGCGCAGTGGTCGATCGGTGTTGCCGTAGTCGCGGAGCCCTACTTCGTTTGACTCCCCGTCCAAACTGGATGGGTGACTGGGACGGCTCCGTGGCAGTCGTCGGTTCCGCGGCGGCTCATTCCCCGCCCTTGTCGCTAAGAGACAAGGGCTCTGGATATGTTGCCGCCGAGTGGGGGGGGATCACCGTTTACGGTGTGTACTTCTCCCCCAACCGGAGTTTGAGCGACTTCGAGGTCTTCCTTAACAGCTTGGAGACCTCGATGCGGCGATTAGCGTCTGGGCACGTCCTCGTGCTGGGGGACTTCAACGCAAAATCCATTGCGTGGGGGTCCCCCGGGACGGACGCCAAGGGCGAAGCCGTCGAGGAGTGGGCGGCTTCGGTGGGCCTCTGTTTGCTGAACAGAGGCTCCACCAACACGTGCGTGCGACAGCAAGGGGGGTCGATAGTGGACCTTTCGTTCGCTACCCCTGCTGTTGCCGCACGAGTAAGGAACTGGTGTGTCCTGGAAGAGGTTGAGACGCTCTCGGATCACCTGTATATCCGATTTGAGCTCTCCCGGTCCCAGGGCCCCAGTAGGGGTCACACGGCGCGGCATCCTTCCCGCTTTCCGCGGTGGGCTGTTGCCAAGCTGGACAGGGACCTACTAGAGGAGGCGGCCATTATTCATTCTTGGCTGTCTCCGCAGGCCCCGACCGAGGAGGTCGGCGTGGACCTGGGGGCTGGCCGTTTTCGCGATGCGATTACGCAGATTTGCGATACGGCCATGCCCCGCATCCAAGGTCGTCGGCCTCCGCGGAAGGAGGTCTACTGGTGGTCCCAGGAGTTGGCGGACCTCCGTGCGGCTTGTACTCGTGCCCGGAGGTCCTACACTCGCAGCAGGCGACGTCACCGTGGAGACGGTGGCGGGGACCAGCTTCATGAGGAGTACCGCGAATCGCGGAAAACTCTGAAGCTGGCCATTTGCCGCGCCAAAGAGGTAAAGAGAAAGGAGATGCTGGAGAGTCTCGATCGTGACCCCTGGGGTCGCCCATACCGTGCGGTGCGTCAGAAGCTCCGCACGTTGGGCCCCCCCCTTACCGAGACTCTCCAGCCCAGCTTCCTGCAGGAAGTGGTCGAGGGCCTCTTCCCGCAGCGGGCGGAGCACACACCCCCGTCGATGGCCTACGAGGTCGGAGATGACGGGGGTAGAGAGGACGATGTGCCGCCCGTTAGGGAATCGGAGGTTGGGGCGGCTGTTCTGCGGATTCGTTCCAAGAACACCGCCCCCGGGCCGGACGGGGTACCAGCCCGAGTGATGGCCCGAGCCCTCGACCATATGTCAGACCGCCTCAGGGAAGTGTTGGATGCTAGCCTGGCGTCCGGACGCTTCCCTGAGTGCTGGAAAAGCGGGAAGCTGGTCCTATTGAGGAAGCCGGGACGGCCTGCCGATTCGGTCGCGGCCTATAGGCCCATCGTGTTGCTGGACGAGGCGGGTAAACTTTTTGAGAGGATACTCTCTGCCCGCATCGTCCGGCACCTCTGCGAGGTGGGGCCCGACCTGTCGGACGCCCAATTCGGATTCCGGGAGGGGCGTTCGACGGTCGATGCCGTGATGCGCCTTAGGGCCGTGACCGAAGAGGCAGTGAGCTGTGGCGGCGTGGTGTTGGCGGTGTCCTTGGACATCGCCAACGCCTTCAATAGTCTGCCATTTAGCTGCATCAGGGAAGCACTCCACTACCACGGAGTGCCAGAGTACCTGAGGCGGCTAGTGGCAGACTATCTAGAGGAGCGTACCGTCGTGTACGAGGACCGAGAGGGCGTCTTGAGACGGCGACCCATGTCGTGCGGCGTTCCGCAGGGGTCTGTCCTTGGACCACTCCTGTGGAACGTGGGGTACGACTGGGTCCTGCGAGGTCGTCTCCCCCCCGGGCTGGGCGTAATTTGTTACGCCGATGACACATTGGTCACAGCCCGGGGAGCGAACTTCCAAGAGGCGGCGTGCCTGGCCACCAGGGGAGTTTCTCTGGTGGTTGGGCGCATCGAGGCAATGGGATTACGGGTGGCCCTGGACAAGACGGAGGCCCTATTGTTCCATGGGCCCCGTCGTGGTCCACCCGCCGGCGCCTCAATAGAGGTCAACTCGGTCCTCGTACCGGTTCGGGCCCAGATGAGGTATCTGGGCCTGATCCTCGACGGTAGGTGGCTCTTCGACGAGCACTTCCGACAGCTTGGTCCCAAGCTGGTCGATGCTGCCTCCGCCCTTGGGCGACTTTTGCCCAATCTGGGTGGAGCCAGCGTCACAACGCGACACCTCTACACGGGGGTGGTCCGGTCGATGGCGCTGTACGGTGCACCGGTGTGGGTGGCGGCTCTGACTGCCCTAAATAAGGCTCGCCTCTGGCGGCCTCAGAGGGTACTGGCAGTCAGAGCCATACGCGGATACCGCACGGTGTCGACCGAGGCGGCGTGCGCCCTGGCCGGAACACCCCCATGGGATTTGGAGGCGGAAGTGCTCGCCGAAGTTTATCGACGGGTGGCTGAATATCGGGCGGAGTATGGCTATCGCCCTCCGCCCGAAGAGGTACGCGACTGGCGTGAAGCCGCCCGTCGAGCCACGATGGCTAGATGGTCGTTCCGGCTGGAGACTCCACGCGCTGGCTTTGCCGCCGTGGAGGCTCTCCAGCCGGTCATCCTCGAGTGGGCAGGGCGGCAGCACGGGACCCTTTCCTTCCGACTGACGCAGGTCCTTTCCGGGCATGGTTGCTTCGGGAAGTACCTGCACTCGGTCGCTAGGAGGGAATTGAGTCCCGCCTGCCACCACTGCGACTGCAGTGAGGACTCGGCCCAGCATACGCTGGCGATTTGCCCCGCTTGGGCGTCGCAGCGCCGGGCCCTCACTGCAGTCATCGGAGGAGATCTCTCGCTACCGGCCGTCATACGCTCCATGGCCGGTAGCGACAGCAGTTTTACCGCGGTCGCAACCTTCTGCGAAGACGTAATCTCGCAGAAGGAGGTGGCGGAGAAGGCCCGGGAGGATGATATCCACTCGGACCCAATCCGCCGCCGGCGAACCGGGCGGCGGAGGCGCGCCTATCAGCGCCTCATGCCGCCCTGAGTGTGGCCGCGGATGGTCGGGACGGGCTTTCCCTTCCATCCGCTCTAGTGGCCTCCCGCGAGGAGGCGACGTTACGCGTGTGCCGTACGTCGCCTAAATTGAGATTTTAACAGCTGACGGTGCCCGCTACTGTGCGGGCAAGCGCTGGGAGGGGTCCGGACGTGTTAATAACTGCAGTTCCCGGATTCCTCCCTTCACAGGCGCAGAGTGGCACACCGTGTGGTTTTAGTCGGTTCGAGTCCGACACACCGCCCCGCCGCAAGCCCCGGTGGGGTGACGGTCCGAGGGGATTTCCACACGTAAAAAAAAAAAAAAAAGGTTAGGTTAGGTTAGGTTAGGTTTTTTTTTTTTTTTTTTTTTTTTTTTTAATATCATGCTTTTTTGACATTTTGGATTATTATGTCACTTGAGACCTTGTGTTTTTATTTCATTTAACTATGCATGGCTCATGGCCATGCATCAGAGTTTTTTTTTTTTTTTTTTTTTTTTTTTTTTTTTTTTTTTTTTTATATATAATGCTTTTCATTACTCCTTCCATTTTACTCCTTCCATTTTGCGCCTCAAGTGACTTACAGCATGCGTCAACCTAGGTTAGTTTGCCCCCATTAGTACATTTCACTATCTGCCATGCAGCTACCCTCGATGACTTACAAACTCACATTACATTAATTAAGTAGGGCCGTGCAACTGAGCTCAGGTCAGTCCGCCCAGGATTAATATCTATTAACAAGATTCTCACGACATTAGGTTATGCTGGGCATAGTTCCGTTTTCTCATAACCACAGAATCACACAACCATAAATTAGGACCGCATAAATATAATTCAAACCGGATCACAACAATAATATATTAAATTAAATCAAGATTATAAATTAAAACTATGACACATTAGACAGGTTAAACCAAGTTGATTCAATCCAATGAATCAACTTAAGTCATTTCCAGTTTAACTGGGAATTGCTTTATTCGGTCAGCCTACATAATCAATTTGTAGTAAATCGAATTGTGGCCGATCGAATCTCAGTTAGTATAAAATTAGAATCTAATTGAATTGTTAGGCATAATAATGTCATCCATATAAATTGACAAATCGCATAAATAATCGAATAAAATAATATAAAGATAAATTAGGTAAAATAATGATAATAATAGCAAAATTCTAATTCGATTAGGTAAAATCAAAGAAATCAGTCGGATAAAATCAGATCATTCTACTATCAGATAAATTCATTAGTATAAAATAAATTGATAGGATCATCCAGGTAGATCAAATTCGATAAAGTTAATTTAAAATCCATTCACGTAAAATAAGAACAAATATGAAATAAATAAAAATGAATTAATTTTTTTTTTTTTTTTTTTAGAGACAAACAACCTGACACTTGTAGAGCAAAACAACAATTGAGCGGAGCTAAGTAATTATCACCAGGAACCAAGTATGGCTAGGCTCTAGAGCCGTTTGCTCGTCCTGCAATTCTTATGATGGTTGTACCGTATTCCAGGAGTATTCCTCTGCTTTCCCTACTCTCCATCACCTCCGCCAGGTCACACTCGCTGAGGTCTAAACCCAGCGCCTGTTCACAGTTATGGCGCTGAATCACGAATCTGGGGCAGCTCCTGACGAGGTGCTCCACGGTCTCGTCCGTGGAACCATCACAGACACAGCTCGGCGATTCCGCGAGCCCGAATCTGTACAGGTATGCCTTGATGCCCCCGTGACCAGTGAGGAACTGCGTTCTGACGTTGTTGTGGTTGCAGTTTGCGAAAATTTTGTAGGCCTCACTTATATTCTTGAAGAACATCTTGGTTGTCCCCCCAGTAGATGCCTCCTCGTATCTTCTTTGCCATTTCTCAGTGGTGGATGACCTAATCAGGCGCTTTGCCATTGACACAGGAAAATCAGAGTACAGCGGGGCCCTTTTATCCTTTAGTGCTCCTTCCTTCGCCAGCTCGTCGGCCCTCTCATTTCCCGGCAATCCCGCGTGCGCCTTCACCCAGAACCACTGGACCCCGCCGCCCCTACCCTCCAACTCGGACAATCTGGCTTTTATAAGGTTCGTAATTGGGTGCAGGGAGGCAGGGTCAGCCAGGGTCTCAAGTGCCGACCTTGAGTCGCTGAGGATGAGCGCTTTTGTTTCTCCAGCCCTTTTCAGCATCATTTCAAGCGCCCTGGCTATGGCCACTAGCTCTGCCTGAAACACGCTGCAGTGGTCAGATAGTCTGAAGCGGGCATGTATGATCTCTCGACCCCGCAGCATCACGGTGACTCCCCCTCCCACTCGTCCTTCAATTTTACTCCCGTCTGTGAAAATGTGGACTAGGTCCTTGTCGAGCCGGTCCAGATCCTCCTGCGTAGACACCTGCAAGTGGGCCAATCCACTTCTCAAGGCCGGATGGGGCAGGTCGAACGGACTCAGCCTCTTCTCCATTCTGCAGTCGGGCAGCCCGGGCAGTGGCAGTCCACTCCGAGCCTCGTAAAGCTGGAGCTGCTCCTGTGCCCTGAGATCCAAGGGAAGTATTCCCGATAGAACTGCCGCCGACGTTAGTGAGGTGGTCCGGTGCGCCTTTGAAATCAGGATTCCAAATTGCCTTGCAATCCTGTCCAGCGTAGCTTTGTTGTATAGCAGCTTTGCCGCCTCCGCCCACACGTTTGCTCCGTACAGGATGGTTGGCTCCACTACGGTCTGGTAGATGATTTTGAGGACTCCGGAATTTAGTCCCCATCCCGCCGAGGCCGACCTGGCCACTCTTTTGTATAGTGCAACCGCCTTCCGCTGCGCCCCCGCCAGCTGTTCCCTAAAATTTAACTGACGATCGATTGTGAGACCCAGCACCCTGAGGGACTCCCGAAAGTTTATGACCGTCCCATTCAACGTCAAGATCGGCGGCGTGGCTTTCAACTTTCTGGTTATGAAGACTGCTTGGGTCTTATGTGCGGCAAAACGCATCTTAAAGTTGTTTCCCCACTCCTCTATGGCTCCAAGCGCTTCCCGGGCGCTGGATCCGACTTCCTCCGTCGTCGTGCCAGAGGCGATGACAAGGATATCATCAGCGAAAGCCTGTATGTGCGCTCTCAGTCCGTCTGCCACCCTGAGGAGCGGGTCGAGCTGAACGTTCCACAAGAGTGGACCGCAGGTGGATCCCTGAATGCAGCCTTTGTTTGTAGCCGTTGTGACTTCACTGCCAGCATATTGCACTGTCACCTCCCTGTCCCTGAGGTAACTCGCCAGCAGTCGCAGGATGGAGGGCTCGATCTTCTTATCGAGGAGCTCCTCCATGACCCCAGGCCACCAGGCATTGTCGAATGCGCCCTCAATGTCCAGTGAGATGACTACTACGAGCCTTCCCTCGCTTCTCAGCGCCCGGATCCTGTTCACAGCTTCATAAAGGGCATCCTCCGTGCTTCTTTGTGGCATAAAGCCAAATTGTCTCGTGCTCAGATTGTTACCGCTGCCAAGCTCCCAGAGCAGCCTTGTGGCAAACATCTTTTCCAGTATTTTACCGAATACTGGAAGCAGGCCAATAGGTCTGTAGGCTTTAGGATCCGTGTAGGTTTCCTTCCCTGGTTTGGGGATGATCCTTATGATGGCTCTCTTCCATTGACGTGGAAAGTGGCCAAGCCTCAGGCAAGCGTTGTATGTTGCCAGCATCAGCGTTGAGTTTCCCAGTATAACTCTGGAACATATGTCTGAGGTCAGCCCGTCCTCGCCAGGGGCCTTCCTCGGGCTCATGCCCCTTAAAATTGGCCAAATTTCCACCGCGGCAAATTCCATCGGGTCTGAAGGTTTATCCCCCAAGAGTCCCAGGTCACGCACCACCCTCGCTCTTCTCACTCGCTGGTCAGGGCTGTCATTCTCCTCCTCGTCTCGTGGATAGAATGTCTTGGCCAAGAGCTGCGCCGAGGCGAGGGGAGTCAGTGTGGCGCCGCCCGCCGTCGGGTCTCTCAGCAGTTCATCCGGTTTAGTTTCCTTACTCCTGCGAATGACTCTGTAGATGCCATCCCACACTGACTCCCTCTCCTGTCTGCCGCAGAACTCTCTCCAGCTCTGAGTTATGGCTGTCTGGATAGCCTCCTTATACTCTCTCTTCGCCAGAATGTAGCTATCGACTGCAGCCTGACGCCGCGCAGGATTTGCGTTTCTGATTCGGCTTCTCAGTGTGTTGGTATTTCTCCTCATTCCATCGAGCTCCTTGGTCCACCAGTGTGCTTCCGAGCGTCTCCCCCGGGTTGACACTGCGGGAATCGCAGCGGCGCATGCCGCCTCGACTGATTCGGTGAACATCTCCACCACCTTCTCTAGCTCCTCTGCCGTTGAGACCGCCTTCATCCGTTCAGTGTTCAGGTCACGTTCCACCAGGCCCGCCGCCAGCTCACCGTCAAAGAGCTCCCAGTCGGCTTTGTTGGTGTTGTAGCGTTTTGTTGTAGGTCTCGGGGGTGCTACTGGTCCGTCGCCGATCGCCAAGCTGAAACAGATCGGGCGATGGTCAGAGAGGTCCGACAAGTCTGGAGCCACTCTCCAACCAGTAATATTCGGCGCAAGGCGGTCCGATGCCATTGTGACGTCCACTATGCTATTATAGTGGCGACCCTGTCGGTAAACTGAGAATGTCGGCGTCGTCCCCTCGTTTATAATCTGGAGAGATTCCTGCGCCGCGAAGTCGGTCAGCAGCATTCCCCTGCCATCTTCGGTGTCGCAACCCCACCAGGGGCTCTTCGCATTTACATCTCCGGCGATTAAGCAATGATCAGCTTCGAGCGCGGTCGCGATCTCCTTCAGTCTGTGGAGGTCCTCATCCAGATTGGAGTTGCCCTCCAAGTAAACACTCTGGACTCCTATCTCCAAGCTTCCCACTGTAACTTTGACTCCCGCAATGTTGTGGGCCATACAGTCAGGAGTCGAGGTAACTCGGAGGCGCTCATCGAGCACCACTATCGCCGCCTTCGTTGGCAGCTCTCCCGCGCCCATCTGGAAGACTCGGGCTCCCGCAATTTCCATTCGCTTTGCAGCACCCACGTATGGTTCTTGCAGCAATAGGAGGGATACTCCCCCCCCCGCCGCAGCTCTCAGAATGTCTTTAGTGGCCGCGAAACCCCTGCCCAAATTCGCCTGGACAATTTTCAATGTCTGGGTTTGGGTGACCGGGGCGCCCTTAGCAGTAGCTTATCGCGGTGCGCGCTATCCGATCCCACCTCTGCCACACCGGGCACTCGCTTGAGTACGCAGGGTGACTGGATCCTTCGCCACAGTTCGCGCACTTAGGCGCGAGACCGTGTCGGGAGCACTCCCGTGTGTCATGTCCCCCGGAGCAGTAGCCACGGGTCGGATCCCTGCTCTGGCAGTCAGTGGCTCGGTGACCAAAGCCCAGACACTGGTAACACTGTATCACCGGGGACTGGTCCAGAGCCGGCACCATCTGGAACCCGATGCGCACCTTTTCGCCCTGCAGAACTTTCCAGACCTGTGGGCTGACCTCCACAATGACATTGCTCCTTTCTCCCGTCCTTCCCTTCACCCTGCGCACCACTTTTGAGCTTCTTTGTTGTTCCGGAACACTTGCTAGGAGGTCGCTATTTTGGCTCAACAGTGCCAAGCCGATCCTTTCGTCGGTGAGGTGGTTAGCCACTCCAATTAGCCGAATCTGCGGCTTCCTCTTCGGGGCCTCCTGAGCAGAGAGTCCCGTATTTGACTCCTTGATTGCGTTTCTAAGCGCTCGTCTGTCTTCCGGCGTTGCGCAATCCGCTACTACTCTGCCCCTCCTTATTCTTCTCAGGCCCCTGACTCCTACTCCAAGAGACACAACGTCAACGCTCCGTTTCAGGGTGTCGACGACGTCACCGTGGGAGTGTTGTGGGTTTATTGACTCCACGATGAGTCCATATGAGGCCTTCGCCGGGCCTCCGGGCAATCCCGGCGCCCCCCTGCGGGAATCAGTCGCCCGCTCCATCTGATGCGGAGCGCTCTTGAGTGCTGCG
The DNA here is from genome assembly GCA_949125395.1 of Diaphora mendica. Lineage (NCBI taxonomy): Eukaryota > Metazoa > Arthropoda > Insecta > Lepidoptera > Erebidae > Diaphora > Diaphora mendica. The sequence continues at coordinate 59,443,875 of OX421310.1, forward strand.
GCGTAGGTCTTTACCGCTTTGTTCATTATACTCTCAAGCCTGGACTCCAGCGGCTTGAGGGTGCTCTCGAGAGTCTCTTGCACCTCCGTGCGCGCTAGCTCCGCCCCCAGGCCCGCTCCCGCACATGGTGCCTCCGGTCTCACCAGAAGGAGGTCCCTGACTTCGGCTATCTCCTCCCTGACCGTCCGGAGCAAGCTCACCATTGTGTCTCCCTGTCCTCGGGTATCCTTACTCGGGTTTTCCCTAGGAGTGGGTGGTGGAGCATCGCGGGTCCTCTCCAGCAGTTCCGCGTTCCGGCTCACCGCCTCCCGCAGCTGTCCCAGCTGTTGGTTCAGCCCCTCCATGGCCTCCCGGGTGCACGCTCCCCCCGGCACCGCTGTCTCAACCGGGACAGAGTCCAAACCCATGCGGCCGCGCACCTCTTCGGCTACCTCCAGGCGCCACCTGTCCACGTCCACCTGCAGGGAGCGGAAGCCGTCGGTCAGGCTCTCTATTTTCTTCCCCAGCAAGAGCAGCTCCGGACCCAGCATCGGCCCCGGTTCAACCCGCGAGGTGTCCCTGCCCGCCTTCTCCTGCACCAGTTGTGAAGAACGCCCAGCCGCGACCCTTTGCAGCTCCAAATGGATGCTGCTAATGGTTTTGATCGGCGCATCCATTTCGAAGTTGAGCCAGCCCTGGATCCCCTCTACGAGCCCGCGCAACCCCGCTATCAGCCGCTGAGTCTCTGAGACCTTTTCCGCGGTCTGGCCGCTTATCTCTGCGAGCCTCCGCGAGTGCGCTCTCTCCACCCTCACGAGCTCCCTGGCCGCTCGCGCACGCTCCTCCTCTAACGCCACACGGTGCCTGCTCCGGGAGTCCGAAACGCCAAGAACGGTCTCGTAAAGGGCCTGCAGGCATTCCATAGCCTCAGCCTTGCAGTCCCTGCGCATGTTACCTGCTCTTTCCAGGGCATCCTTTCCATCCTGCAGTAGCTTATTGGCCCTAACGGTTGCCAGGTCCATAGCCACACCAACGACTCTACCAATGGGTGGCAGCATACTCGCCCTCCCGCTCCTCCAACTCTTGAGGCTCTCCAAATCGGAGAGTGCCCCGTCGGTGTCGCTACCACTGACTGCCACCAGACGCTCCAGTCCCGATCCCAATCCGGCTCCGGCCCCAAGCTCGCTCCCGCCCTGGCCCACCGGATCCTCCGTTTCCGCGGGCTCCAGGTCCTGCGGGGAGTTCGTCACGGACCAGAACTCCAGTCTGCCAGCGCTCCTCTTGGGACTAAGGGACTCCGCGCTCATGTAGGGGGTGCCCTCCGCCTGTTGGGCCAAGCCGTCCCCGGAGAACTCCGACAGAGTCTGAGTTCGGTCAGACGTGTCCTGCTCTCCCCCCTCCCGCAGTCCCCTGGCGATATCCGTGACGTTTCGTCTTGCCGTCGTCTGGGCGTTCTTGATCGTGGTGGCCTTCCTGAGGCCCCCCGACGCCGACCTAGTGGACTTCGAAGATCTGACCGGTCTTACCCTCTCTCCTCGGTCACTTTTCGTCGACCTGCCCGGCGCCACCGTTGCCCCAGGCTGACCAGCGTCTGCAGCCCTCTCAGGGCTAGACCCACCGGGTGCACGAGCAGCATTCATATTTCAAATTGTATATTAACAGCAAAGATGATTTATATAGCGGACAGCAATAAGTATAACTTATCTAAAAGCGCTAAACATAAATAAAATGAGTGCGAAATTAAAATAATTGAATTGAATTTTTCCCTAAAAATTGAATGGAGAGGTCAGTCACCCTTACACCACAAAGTCTATATGGCCCAGTGAAATATGGGAGGGTGGGCGGGCAATTTTTTAATTTTCCGTCAGGCGGATCCGGACGAAAGTGGTGTCGTTCGACGGGTAATTAACAGGGCTATCTAAATATATATAATTGATAATTTGGAAAAGAAAGGCTATCGAATTAATCGACAAAAACCTCAAAAATGACTAAATTTGAAATTTAAATGTTGGATTTCTAAGAATCTATTTACCAGATTTTAATAAAAGAGGTGTTGTTAGATAGGTCGTGACGCGAGCTATCTAGGTATGTATAATTAATTATTTCCAAAAAATGAGGGGGCAAGTTATTAAAGGAAAATCGCAGAAAATTTTCGAAAAAACGGTAAATTGAGTTTTGTATGTTAAAAATTTACTACTTTTATTAACCAGATCTTAATAAAAGAGGTGTTATTAGATAGGCCTAGATGAGTTCTATCTAAATATATATAGTTAAAAATTTCAAAAATAAATTTCGAAGAGTTATAAGCAAAGAGCCTTGGAAAATTCCTTAAAAATACCGAAAGTCAAAATGAATGTAGGAATTTAGCAACTTCTATTTACCCAACCTATACAAAGGAGGTGTTATTAGAAAGGCCTTGATGAGGGCTATCTAAATCTGTAGCTATGTCAACTTTGAGGCGAAGCGTTATCGAATAATTCGACAAAAACCTCGAAAATTAAGCAATTTAGAAATTCAAAATTATTCTAAGTCCAGAAATTAAAATTTTTCTTTGTTTTTCAGGTTATTTTCTTCCCACGGGACGCAGGAGTGTCTACAAAGATGATATCAACAAAAAATAACGATACTAGCAGCTGTTTTCAATGAAAATTTCGCACGGGTTAGGTTTTTTTTTTTTTTTTTTTTTTATGTTATCCCTTGGGATAACGCTGCTTTCCCCCGTCCATAGTAACGACAGGACCTTTTCTGCTAATAATATATTTTGCCGTTCATTGGTGTGTCTCGCACCAAGTGCCTCCCATCCGTCTCTTGGCTTTAATAAATTTTTTACTATTTTCTATTTGTTTCATTCTATTATAATTATACAAAATTTTATAGCAAAGCATTATTTCTAAGATTTTAAATACATTATTTTCTTAAATTCTCTTTTCTGTGATCATTTATGGTATTAGTATCCATTTTAAGCAGTAGTTGTTAATATAATTAAATAATTTTCAGTGCAGTTTTAATTTTAGCTTATTAATGGTCATGTATATTTTTAATTAATTAATTATTTATTTATTTATTTATACTGATCTGTTATTTTACTATTTATGTATATTGTTTTATATTAGGTTATTTTCTATTTAATGCTTAGTTTTCTTTTTGGTGATACTTTTTCTTTATTTAAATGTGTTATATTACTCCTAGTTTTGTTCTCCAAGTGTTCTTTATTTGTGGTTTTCCCATCTGTTGAGGCCACGGTATTTGTGACTTTGTGTAATTTGTTTTGTGTTCTTGTCCAGTGTTTTTGCGAGTGTTTTTGTGTGATTTTGTGATTTGTTGTTTTAATCTATGTGTGCGTGATTTAAATGTCTAAAAGTGATGTTCGTGTCTGTATATGTTTTTTATTTTTAGCATTAATTCCGCCTTTGTTATCAACAATCTATTTATATGCTTAAATATAAACAATTATTATAAGCCCGGTCGTGAATTATTTGTTATGCTGTTTATTTTAGTTGTGTGTGCGTGTTCAGTGTTTGTGTGCATGTTATGATGTCTCCGTATATATTCACCATATACTTTCAATATCTGTGTGTGTTCGTGTGTGTGTGCTTCTGTGTCGTGTGTGTATGAATGAGTGTGTCACGAGTATGCCGTGGTTAACCTCGCCAGATAGTCCCATTTTTGGCGGACTGGGCACTCAGCGCTGAAGGCGTTGTGCCCCGTGCTGCTCAGCCTCTCACCCTGGCAGTTGCAGCAGTTTGGTTCCGCACCACAGGCAGCGTCCGGGCATTCGGGCACGGGTTAGGTTAGGTTAGGTTAGGTTAGGTTAGGTTAGGTTAGGTTAGGTTAGGTTAGGTTAGGTTAGGTTAGGTTAGGTTAGGTTAGGTTAGGTTAGGTTAGGTTAGGTTAGGTTAGGTTAGGTTAGGTTAGGTTAGGTTAGGTTAGGTTAGGTTAGGTTAGGTTAGGTTAGGTTTTTTTTTTTTTTTTTTTTTTTTAATGAGGTCTGTATTTGACCTCTCAGCTTTTCCCCGTCCATGAGGAGACAGGACCTTGTTACTCTTTATACTACTTTCTGTCATTGTTTATTTTATTAGTGTCTTCGGGTAGAATTCCCGCTATTTTGCTATTTTTTATTTTACTATTTTCTACATTTCTACTGTCTAAAGTCTTTCTATTTTCATACGATTTTTCTTTCTTAATTCTTACATAATTTTCATCTAATTCTTTTCAATGATTCTGTTATTATTTATTATTTACTATTAATGTTTTCTTCTTCATTCAATGTTTGCCTAATTCGTTTTGGTAGTTTCTTATAATTTAGTCTCTCCGGATATCTTTTTAATTGTCGTTTTCTGATTTTGAGATCGTGCCATTTATGACTTGTCCTGTGTGTTTGTTGTGTACATGTCCAGTTTTATGTGCGTGTTTTCAATTTTGTTTGTGTCTATGTGTATCTTTTGAAATTATTTGCACTTTCTTGCAACAATATGTATATATGTAAAAATATATACAATTATTTACATCTGTGGCAAATAATTTCCTGACTGTGTTCATGTCCAGTGTTGTATGCATGTTTTTGATTTTTCCACATATATTCACTATATATTTCTAAAATCTGTGTGTGTGTGTTTTTGTGTGTGTGTTTCTGTATTGTATGTGTATGAGTGAGTGTGTCATAAATATGCCGTTGTGGATCTCGCCAGGTAGTCCCATTTTGCTCGAATTGGGCACTCGGCACTAAATGCATTATGGCCGGTGTTCTGCAGTCTAGAGTGCGAGCAGTTGCAGCAACGCGGTTCGGCTCCTGCTTTGTATTCGGCGCATTTTTCGCGCAAGTGCGAGCCTCCGCAGTGGCTGCATCTGTCCGCACTCTCGGTGCAGAACTTGCGGCCGTGTCCGAAAGCCAGGCATTTTGAACATTGAATGAGCGGAGACTGGTCCTCCACTCTGACCCTCTGCAGGTCCAGGTAGAGGATTCCAGCCTCCGTCATTCTCTGCCATATCCTCGGCTTCACCTGGATCACGACGTGTGAGGTTTCTGGGTTCCTGGTCCTTTTTTTAAATTTTATTCTCATCTGTTTCTCCTCTTGTGGTAGGCCCATGAAGATATCGGCATTTTGGGTGTATAGGGCCCTCACCGTTTCTTCGTCGTCACCATCCATATAAACGTCCTTAAGGACGACTAACGGGTCTTTATTCTTCATGGGCTCTACCACAAGCCCCTCACCATGGCTTTCAATTGCCTTTCTCACCTTTTCCCTTTCGGCCTCCGTGTCGCAGCCTAAAATGATCGTACTATTCTTCGCCTTCCGGGCCTTACTCACTTTCAGGCCGGTGCTCCTGGCGTCGACCGCCTTCCTCACCCTGGCGAGTACCTCATCGGCCGTCTCCTGACTATCCGCTGAGGTCACCGCCATCGAGTGAAGTGCCGGCCGGCGCCCGGGCTTGGCTGCTGCGACACTTGCGTAAGTTTTCGGGACCGGGTTTGGTACGCTCTCGGGTGTTGGCCCTTTAACAGCCTCGATGATGTGCGTCTTGTTCTCTATAACTATGTCCCTGGCGACAGTCCCAACCAGGTCTTCGAGTTGGGACTGCGCACGCACTATCATCACCTCGGTCGCTTTGTCGATATCGACCTGGGTCTCTTCGATCTTCTCGAAAAGCTGTTCGAGCTGTTTCCCACCCCGGTCGTCGTTTCTCTCGCTGAGGTCTTTAATTTGGGATTTGATTTTGAGGTGTATGTTATCCATCCAACTGCAGATCGTATCTTCCACCTCCTCTAATCTTTTCAGGAGTTTTCCCTCCTGCACAGGAGCTACAACCACTGCAGTGTTGGAGCCTAGGTCGTGCGTCGTGGCCGGTGATGTTGCCTTGGATGCTTCCGCCTCTTTGACGAGTTTGTAAAGATTGTCTACGGCGTTGAGGATCCCTACCTTAAGGTCTGTCTTCAGATTGCGGGACTCGTTCACGCAAGCCTTCGCTCTCTGAAGCCAGACTCTGGCCTGGGCTGTCCTGTCTCTGGCCTCCATGGTTGTTTTACTGGTGGTTGTAGCTTTTTGGTGTTTCGGTGGATGCGGGTGCGGCGATGGTGATGGTGATGGTGAGGAGGAAAAGCTGAGCCGCCTGTTAGCAGGGGCTCCGATGCCGGACATGTTGGTGGTGCGGACGGGGAAAGTTGCTCGTGTGTAAGAGTTTGTGTGACCCTGTATAGAGGGGTGTGTGTCAGTATAAAAGTGTCTGTTAACCCTGTAAATGGGGGTAAGTGTTTGTGTATGTGTATATGTCTGACCCTGTATAGGGGGGGGTGTCAGTTTGTAGTAAGCTTAAATTAATTATAGGTAATAAGCGATCTACCTAGTTATGAAGTTAAAATATTAAAATTTAAAAGTTAAATCAGTAAAGATAGTTAGTGCTCTAATTTGAGCCGGTCTATTAATTTTTGAGGTGTATAGTGCCTCTGTCAATAAATTAAAATAAGTGCGAAATTAAATTTGAGTGATTAAAATTTTTCCCTGGATGTTGGATTAAGGGGTCAGTGACCTTTACTCCAAAAAGTCTATATGGCCCAGTAAAAGATGGGAGGGTGGGCGGGCAATTTTTCAATTTTCCGTGAGGCGGATCCGGACGAAAGTGGTGTCGTTCGACGGGTAATTAACAGGGCTATCTAAATATGTATAAATGATAATTAGGGAAACAAAGGCTATCGAATTAATCGACAAAAACCTCAAAAATGACTAAAATTGAAATTTAAATATCGAATTTCTAAGGTCCTGTTTACCAGATTTAATTAAAAGAGGTGTTGTTAGATAGGTCGTGACGCGAGCTATCTAGGTATGTATGATTTATTATTTAGAAAAAATGAGGGGGCAAGTTATTAAAAGAAAATCGCAGAAAATTTTCGAAAAAACGGTAAACTGAGATTTGTATGTTGAAAATTTAGTACTTTTATTAACCGAATGTTAATAAAAGAGGTGTTATTAGATAGGCCTTGACGAGTTCTATCTAAATATATATAATTAAAAATTTCAAAAATAAATTTCGAAGAGTTATTAGCCAAAAGCCTTGAAAAATTCCTTAAAAATACCGAAAGTCAAAATGAATGTAGAAATTTAGTAACTTCTATTTGTCCAACCTATATAAAGGAGGTGTTATTAGATAGGCCTTGATGAGGGCTATCTATATCTGTAACTATGTCAAGTTTGAGGAGAAGCGTTATCGAATAATTCGACAAAAACCTCGAAAATTAAGCAATTTAGAAATTCAAAATTATTCTAAGTCCAGAAATTAAAATTTTTCTTTGTTTTTCAGGTTATTTTCTTCCCACAGGACGCAGGAGTGTCTACAAAGATGATATCAACAAAAAACAACGATACTAGCAGCTGTTTTCAATTAAAATTTCGCACTGGTTAGGTTAGGTTAGGTTAGGTTAGGTTAGGTTAGGTTAGGTTAGGTTAGGTTAGGTTAGGTTAGGTTAGGTTAGGTTAGGTTAGGTTAGGTTAGGTTAGGTTAGGTTAGGTTAGGTTAGGTTAGGTTAGGTTAGGTTAGGTTAGGTTAGGTTAGGTTAGGTTAGGTTAGGTTAGGTTAGGTTAGGTTAGGTTAGGTTAGGTTAGGTTAGGTTAGGTTAGGTTAGGTTAGGTTAGGTTAGGTTAGGTTAGGTTAGGTTAGGTTAGGTTAGGTTAGGTTAGGTTAGGTTAGGTTAGGTTAGGTTAGGTTAGGTTAGGTTAGGTTAGGTTAGGTTAGGTTTTTTTTTTTTTTTTTTTTTTTTTTTTTTTTTTTTTTTTTTTTATTATCTCTACCTCCAACATTATCGGAGCCTTTGTTAAACTAGTTCAGTTTCATACCAGTTCTCGCTTATATACCTCTCGTACTGTCATGCCGCATACTGTTTCTTTCTATTATTCTATTCATTCGTTCTTTACGGGTGGGACTCCCGTGCTCTAAACTATTTTGTCTGTTTCTTTACTTCTATTTAATACTTTTCTGCTTAGTCTTAATATTACGGGGAAATAAGGGACGTTCAAATTTTGATTTAATTTCGCTTTTTACATGCTTGACTTAGGCTATTCTTACATTCGAGACATTGTTTACTACATATATTAAAAATCTTACAGTTTATATTTTATTCTTCTAGTACTACATATAGAATCTTACAGTTTATTTATATACTATTTGTCTTAGTATTAATATTTTCTTAATATCTATTCTAGTTCTTACTTATTATTACATAGTTTTCCTTATCTGCTATTACATGGATGTTTTTCTATCACTACTCACTTATTTTGCTATTTACATTATATTACTTATGATTATCACTAATATATCATACTATACTGTGTAAACATAATTTACTTATACTCTTGTTTTATTCCTCTTTATTACAATATTTACCAACCTTGTGCAGTATTCTAAAAACACATCCCTATCTTTACTTTTTATAATTTCAAATAGATTTTGTTCGCTGATTTTTATGTCAAGTTTGTTCTCATAATTGTGTCGCTCTAGCGCGAAGACAGGGCAACGGCACAAGATGTGTGGTACGGTTTCCCTTTCGGCAGGGTCGCAGATGCAGGATGGGCTCTCCTTACACTTGAACCGTTCCAAGTATTCGGAGAACCCACCGTGCCCCGTCATTGTTTGTGTGAGTATGTAATCAATTTTGATCTTTCCGATTATTTTGTACGCCGACACCGCATCTGGGAAAAATAGCTTGGTGACCTTTGCGGTTTCACCAATTTTGTACCTGTGGTTCCATTCATCAAGCGTCTGCATGCGCAGATTTCGCTTGATGAATGAAACCGGGCACAGATCGTAATCCGGCTTCTGCTTCGACCTCTCAGCAGCTTCCTTGGCTAAATGGTCCGCTCTTTCGTTTCCCTCCACCCCTGCGTGGGCTTTGACCCAGAACAGAGTGACAACTTTGTTCTGGAGAGACTGGGATTTTATATTCTCTCTAGTTTCCACTGCCAGTGGGTGGAGGCAACTGTAGTTTGTCACTGTCATTAGTGCTGCCATGGAGTCACTGAGAATGCGGAGCTTTGAGGCCTTGATCTTCTTAACCTCCCTCGTTGCGACGCAGATGGCCAGGAGTTCGGCCTGGTACACCGTGCAGTACGCTGATAATGTCAATTTTATCGATTTTGTCTCCCTTCTTCCATCCCATATCGACAGCGCTGCTCCAACTTTTCCCCCAATTCTGCTACCATCTGTAAAGATGGTAACTTCAAAATCTGACGGTGTTGCTAGCTGGCGTTGGTCCACCAGGTTTCCGAACTCCAGGCCATTCCGCTCCGCGGGGTGTGGTGCCAGCAACGCCGACTGCATTCGCTCTACCTCCCTGTCCCCAAGAATCTGCTGCGGTGCTCCCCTCTTAGCCTCATAAAGTGAGGCCGCCTCACGGACTCGGAGGTCGAGGGGGAGAATTCCCGCCAAGATGAGTGAGGAGTTCAAGGAGACAGTTCGGTAGGCCTTGCACATTTTCTGTGCTACTCCTCTTTGTACTGCTCCCAGTAACTTAACTATTCCCACCTTTTTGGCGGCTGGAGCCCATACGCTGGCGGCGTACAAAATAATCGGTTCCATTGCCGCTGTGTAGATAATTTTAATAATGTCCGGTTGTAGACCCCATGTTGTTCTGGCAGCCCTGCAAAGCTGCTTGTAGATTCCGACTGCTTTGCCACAAACGTTTGCGACGTGCTTATTGAAGGTTAACTTCCGGTCTATTGTTACTCCTAATAATTTTAGATCTTCGGACATTGCAATCCCGATCCCGCCCATGCTCAGGCGTGGGGTGTCGAATTTGAGCTTTCGTGTAAGCAGCATAGCGCTGGTCTTATGCGGAGCGAACTTCAATTTGTTATCGTCACCCCACGCCAGAATCCGCGCGAGTGCGGCATTTGCTTGTCCTTCTATTTCTCGTGCCGTATTACCCTCTATCACCAGCACGACGTCGTCGGCGAAAGCCTGGCAATAGGTCCCCCCGATTTCCAATTCCTTAAGTAAGGGATCTAGGAGGAGATTCCAGAGGATTGGCCCACCGATCGAGCCTTGCACACAGCCCTTCTCCGTGCTTTTTTGGTACTCAGCTCCGGCGTATCTCACTCTGACTCTCCTATCCCGAAGATAGCTGTCGATGGCGCGTCTTAAATTTATCGGACATTCTTCCTCAGCCAACCGGATCCTCATAGCCGGCCACCAGGCGCTGTCGAAGGCCCCCTCTATATCCAGGGACACAATCGTGACGAGCCTCTTTTTGTCGAGTCCGCCACGAATGCGCTCCATCAGGGTATAGAGGGCGTCTTCGGTGCTCCTTTGTGGCATGAACCCGTATTGGCGAGTACTCATCCTGGGGAGCAAATGATGTTTGAGACGCGCCACCAGCATCTTCTCAAAGATTTTTCCCATGACCGGGAGAAGCCCGATCGGTCTATATGCTTTTGGCGCGGAATAGTCCTCTTTTGCTGGTTTTCTTAAGGCTATTACGGTAGCTTCTTTCCATTGCCTGGGGAAGTAGCATAATTCCAAGCATTTATTTAGGAGAGTCAGAGCGAAATCGGGGTCGTTATTAATGAAGTGGCTGCATATATCGGCTGTAAAGCCGTCGGCACCAGGTGCCTTTTTTGGATTGAACGATGTAAAGGCCGTTCTAAGTTCCGACATGGTGAACGGGGGATCACACGGTTCATTGTGTCCTCCCTCGTTCACCAGGTCTGCCCTTGCTCTTATGTGGATGTGGTGGGCGCTGTCATTTTCAGTAAGGTCTTTTGGATAAAAGGTGTCCGCTATCAATTTCACCGATTCTTGCGGATCCAGCACCGCTCCATCCACCTCCAGGGGCACATCCTCTTCCCTCTTTGTTGTTCGACCTATCACCCTGTAAATCCCCTCCCAGACCCCCTCCCTGTCCTGCTTTCTGCAGAACTCCTTCCAGCTACTGGATTGAGCTCTCGACGCTTCTAACTCATACTCTTTTTTCTTTTCTAGGTAATCGTCGACGACCATTTGCCTGCGGCCCGGACACGCGCATCGTATTCTCCTTTTCTTCGTGGCGACTTCTCTCTTCAGCTCATCGAGTCGCTCGGACCACCACGGCACGGTAAGTTCCTCCTTTTGCTTTTTCTTAGGTATAGTATTTTTACATACGTCTGTTATTAACTTATTAATTGAATCTATTATGTTTTCTATCTCATATGTATTTTGTATTTTTTCTACTTCATCCTTATTTATGTTTCTAATTAGTTTTTGTTGGCTAAGTCTGTCATGAAATTTAGTCCAGTCTGCTTTTCTTGTGTTATATATTCTTGTTGTTCTCTCTATTTTTAGGCCTTTGGATTTTTCCAATTTTAGGTAGAACTCCATGCCGTTATGGTCCGAACTCGTGAGGCTTTCGTCCACTTTCCATCCCTCCACTCTATTTAGTATGTCCGTAGAGCATGCGGTAACATCTACGTAGCTCCGGTACCGCTGGCCTCCTCTAATGGTGTCAAAAGTTGGAATAGTACCGCTGTTGAGGATGTGAAGGTCGAGCTCTCCCATTGTTGCTGCCATTTCGTTCCCTCGGTCGTCAGTCATAGGGCTTCCCCACCACAGGCTCTTTGCGTTGGCGTCGCCACCAACGATTAGGCTTTTGGCGCCTACATTCGCAACGATCGTCCTCAGTTGGTCGAGGTATGGTTCGATGGGTTTATCCGGCTCGAAATAGTAGGAGACAAGAGTGATCTCCCAGGCACTAGTTTGGATTCCCACCACAACTATGTTGTTTGTGGTGAGTTTCGGGTACTGTCTTATATTAAGGTCTTTGTCAAAGACAGCAATTGCCGCTTTGACAGTCCCATCTCCTATGCTAGTGTTCTGGAACACTCTCATGCCCCTACGATTCTTCATCGCCTTCTGCCCACCCACATATGGCTCTTGCACGAGCGCCACGGCGATCTTACGGTTGCTAGCCTCTGTGGTGAGTTCGTCCGTAGCCAGCCTCTTTCTTTGCAAGTTTACTTGCACGAGCCTATAGTCCATTGGGCTGCCCTTAACAATACGCTATCGATGAGCGTGCTAATTCATCCCATTTTGCGCGCGTTAGACAGTCGGGGCTGAAGGCGCTATGATCGTTCTGATCTATTCTCGCTCTGGTACAATTTCGGCATTTAGGCGGCATGTTCGTCAGCCATTCTTGACACGCCGCTCTCAAGTGAGGCCCTCCGCAATGGCTGCACGCGTCGGCGGTTTCTCTACAGAAGCGTTTTCCATGGCCATAGCCCAAGCATCGCGTGCACTGGACCAGTGGCGAGTGGTCCTCCACCTTGACCCTCTGTAAGCCAATGTGGATGGTACCTGCATCTGTTAGGCGGCGCCACACCCTTGGTGGTACGGTCAAAATGATGTGGGACACGTATTTGTTCTTTGTGCGTCGCCTATATTTTATCTTTATGGATGCTACATTCTCCTTGGGCTCGTCCTTGAGCAGGTTCTTATTCTGGTTTATAAGGCCTCGTAATACCTCTTCGTCAGTGAGGTAGTCCATGACGTACCTGAGAATAATCAGAGGGTCCTTGTTAGTAATTTCCTCTACTTGGAGGTCTCCTCCTGACTTTCTCAGTTTTTCTTTTACCTTTTCAATTTCCCGCTTGGATTGGCAGCCCAGGATAATTTTTTGGTCTTTTGCCTTTCTGACCCTATCCACCTTCATACCCTCTTCCATAGCGTTCACCGCCTTTCGCACTCTGTCCAGGACCTGGTCACCGGTTTCCTTTTCCACTTTGGATGTTATGGCGATTGAATGCATGGCCGCCTCTTCGCGGGCGGGGCGTTTAGCAGGTCCGGCGGCCACCTCTGCATAGGAGGCCGATTTTTGGTTCTCTTGAATCATAATCCCTATCTTCATGATTTCCTCTTTGTTCTCTTTTAGGAGTTTTTCTTGGTTTTCCATCCTCCTAAGAAGTTGTTGGTTCATGTCCAGGGTGCGTTTTTCTTCCCTGTCTTCAGCCTGGGTTATTATCTCGGTATCACTGGTCAATTTAGGTAGCGCTTCCGCTTCTTTTATGAGGCTAAACAGGCGGTCGACAGCCTCTGTGATGTCTCTCTTGAGCTCCGCTTTTAAATTTCTGCTCAAGTTCATAGCCGATTTTGCTTTGACCACCTGAGCTTTTGCCTCTGTGACCCTACTGATATATTTGGTCACTCCCTGTTTTAGCGGTAGTTTCGCCTTTGGGGAGGTAGAGCTAGAGGGGCAAGTTTTCGACTCAGTTTCACCCACGCTACGTCGCACCTGCGCTGATACTGGTGCTGGGCGAAGTGTCGAAGGGCCTGCCCTCTCCATCCTTCGTCTATCTTTGTCAACAGGCGACTTCTCTCCTGTTTTTGGAGGAGGGGTGTCCTTTGGCGGCGTGCGATGGACTGCATGCATTTTATTTGCTACTCTAGTGGAGGTGATCGTCAGAGTATAAAAGGTATAAAATGTATAAATGTAAAGTGTATAAACGGCACAGACACAAAAATAAAAAGCAATGTAAATATAGAGTTTTAAGACTGCGGTCGATATAGTGGTGTGCTAAAGATTTTAGCACCGTTCGCTCCAACCTGACACACGCAGAACGACACAACGATGTATACAAATAATGAGGAGTTACCAACTCCCGTCTTAAGATGAAATTTTTTCTATGTGTAGTGAATCTACAATAGTCCAAAAATTATTACAATAAAGAGAAAGTTCAAAAATAAAACAATAATATATCCTCTTTTCCAGGTGCAGAGGCAACGCGGTCTACGTGCGACGTGCGACGAGCGGCGAGCGACGGGCACACCGTTGGATAAAGGTAAGTCTTAACTATTTTATTAATTCTATATGTGTCGGTCAAAAGACACAGCACACAGCGTGAGTAATATAGAGAGTCGCTGACTCTTGTCTTAAATTTAATATTCGCTAAAATTAGCGAGTCTAATGTAAGGAACTAAAATTAACAAAATCAGAATTAAGATATATTAAGATATAAGGTAGAGCTAAGGCTCTAGTCTTTAAAATTGCTCTACAGGTATAGGTAGTCTTTAAAATTACTTGGTGGAGCAAGAAACTTGCTCCGGCGGTCAAAATTATCACTTTTAAAGTCAATTTTAGTTCTGACTCTATGTAGAGTCGATCTGTCTCTTTGAATGGATAGGCCTTGCCAGCCCCGATCCAGGGACTCCAAACACGGCCCGGCTAGCTACACTGGTCTCGGAGAAACCGGCGTTCAAAGTTTCCGGGTTACGTGTAACCCGAGCAACCAGAACCGGTTAAAGCGCCGTAACCACTGTTTCTGTTGGTCGAAAATGGTCGTGCTTGGTGTCGCCGCAACCAGCTCGGCGTGCTCTATCGTCTCCTACTGTTTTTAACTTTAAAAATTTGGAAGTCAGCGATTCGGTTAAAAGCTGTCTGGGTCTATTCTTTTTGGTCCGGCAATACGTCCTAAGAAAACCCCACGCCTCTACGACCTCTGGTTCGGAAGATATAGGTGTTTTAAAAATTCAAGATGGCGGCGCGCGCAAAGTTTGGCTTGAGATATCTTCCGTTCCAAGGGCCGCAGGATACCCGTGTTTGGGTTCTTCCTTATTGCCCTGACCTCTTCTGTGCTCTGGGACCACCAGCAGGGTTGGGCAAATTTTTGCCTCGGATGTGCACTTGACCTAATGGGTTGTCAAGAAGGCTATGAGACTTACCCAAAACTTCGATCCGATTCCCTCTACGACTTTCGGCTGGGGAGTTATGGCCGTTTGAAGTTTGCCAAGATGGCGGCCGAACTGTCAAAGTCGGGCGCAAAATGCCCGTATCTCCTCAACCGTTCACCGCAGAGAGTCCGGGTTTCGAATGGGGGTCTTGACGTAACCTACCCTATCCCCTAGGGGTGGTTCCAGGGCCCAAAAAATTTTTTGCTCGTATGAGCCTAAATTTGTCCCGCACAAAAAGTTACCACCACAAGGCAGACAATGGCGGAAACCGCAAGTTCCTGCGATGTACACAGGCTGAGATATGGAACTCTGAAGTTTGTAACCCGCGCAACCAAGATGGCGGTTTGGTCTTGAAACTCGTAGTTTTGAAGCTACACGGTCGGTGTTTGGGCTTAACCCAATGTCAAATATGTATATAAACACGTTCCCGTTGTTAAATTTTTAATTTTAATTATATTTAGCGATTTATTTACAAAAATTGATCAAAATTCCGTATCTCCGGACTCGCTAGGTTTAAAATTGTACAAAAATATTCTAAAAATAGGTAAAATCGAGATCTATAACACTATGTAAATTGCTAAAGTAAAACCTAAAAACACACTAAAAATTTTTAGGAAAAACACAATTTTCACTAATTTTAATTATTATTATTACTCTATTGAGTCCAAAATTCTCAGCTGCTGCAGGGTCGTTCCTCCGGCTAGCGCGCACAAGATAGCAGTTACAGAAACTTTTAACTGCTTGTAGAACCGGCGCTATTGATGTTCAAAGTTTTGACTTTTAAAGTCTTATAAAAAATTTTCAGGAACTATGAAAATTATTCTGTTTCCAGAAAACGTCGTCTAATATATATGTCCTTCTACCTGCAAATTTGTAGCGTCCTCCGGCTGCTCCTTCACCTACCACGTGGCCACGTGGTTTTTGTTTTTCCAGGTTTTTCCGGGAAGTGGCTGGTCAGGCGGCGAAAAAACACCGCACGTCAGATGGGAGTCACTTAGCACTACACTTAGACACTAAGCACTTGAAGGTATGTACACTAATAACGTCACTATCACTGATTTAGTGGTCTCTTTTCCACGTATAACCTTCAAAAGTGAAGAAAAACGCTTTTCCTCCTTCGCGTTAGCGCGTGCGGCTGCACCACTATTTCCCAACGGTTGGGGCTCGTTGAGACGCAACTTTTGGTACTAAATTTGTTATGATAGCACTAAAAAATACCACTTTTTCCGATTTTTAAAGGGCGGAGCGAGTAAAAAAGCACGTGTTCTCGGCGGGACCTCGAATCGTACTGGGTTAGGTTAGGTTAGGTTAGGTTAGGTTAGGTTAGGTTAGGTTAGGTTAGGTTAGGTTAGGTTAGGTTAGGTTAGGTTAGGTTAGGTTAGGTTAGGTTAGGTTAGGTTAGGTTAGGTTAGGTTAGGTTAGGTTAGGTTAGGTTAGGTTTTTTTTTTTTTTTTTTTTTTTTTTTTTTTTATATAGTGAGGCCTGTTTGACCTCTCAGCTTTTCCCCGTCCAAGGATACGACAGGACCTTGTTACTCTGATTACTGGTTTCTTGTCGTTTATCTCATGGATATCTCTCGCACCGAGTGCCTCTCCTCCATCATCATCTATTATTTGCTATACTTAATCTATCTGTCTATCGGAATTTTTACATGTTTTATTTGTTTTAATGTTTAATGCTTTTCTATTGTTATTTTATATACAGTTTCTTTTTATTTATTCTTATGTATTTCTTGATTCTCATTGTCTACTTCTTTTTGATTTTACTGTTATTTTTTACATTTTTCTCGTACTATATATAATTTTAACATAATTTAATTTTTTACATAATATAACTTTTCAATGTTCACGACTTTTATTTACTATTTTATTCTATGCATCCTTATTTCAGTTTGTGATCTTTTTAATTGTAATGTTTCCAAGATTTCCAAGGCGTCTCATACAGCCACCATTTTCCAACATTTGAGATCGTGATATTTATGACTTGTGTGTTCGTTTTGTGTACGTGTCCAGTGTTGTGTTCATGTTAACTTTTGCCTAATTCACACATCCTGTTTCTGTCGCTCCTATCAACAATATATGTATATTCTTATATATAAATAATTGTTGCGATCTCTGTTGTGAATTATTGTGGTGTTCTTTTGTTTACGTGTGCGTGTCCAATGTTTGTGTGCATGTCTTGATATGTCCATATATAGCTATTATATATTTTCCAAATCAGTGTGTGTATGTGTGTGTATGTGTTTCTGTGCAGTAAGTGTCTGTGCGTGAGTGAGTCATAAATATGTGGTGGTGGATCTCGCCAGGTAATCCCATTTCTGGCGGGTTGGGCATTCGGTGCTGAAGGCGTTATGGCCGACGTTCTGCAGTCCAGAGTGCGAGCAGTTGCAGCACCGCGGTTTAGCGCCCGCGGTGTAGTCGGGGCACTTCTCTCGCAGGTGCGAGCCGCCGCAGTGGCTGCACCTGTCCACACTCTCGGTGCAGAACTTACGGCCGTGTCCGAATGCCAAGCACTTCGTGCATTGGATGAGCGGAGACTGGTCCTCCACTCTGACCCTTTGCAGGTCCAGGTAGAGGGTTCCAGTCTCCATCATCCTTTGCCATACTTTTGGCTTCACCTGCATGATTATGTGAGACGCCTTGGGATTTCTTGTTCTTTTCTTGTACTTGATATTCAGTTCCTTCTCTTCCTGTGGCAGGCCCATGAAGACGTCTTCGTTCTGGGTGTAAAGGGCCCTTAATATTTCGTCATCGTCGCCGTCCACAAAAACGTCTTTGAGGACGACGAGTGGGTCTTTATTTTTCATGGGCACTGCCACAAGCCCACCTCCATGGCTCTCGATCTTTTGCCTTACTTTATCTCGCTCCGCCTCCGTGTCGCAGCCCAATATGACGGTACTGTTCTTCGCCTTCCGTGCCTTACTGACTTTCAGGCCGGTTCCCCTGGCGTCGACCGCCTTCTTCACTCTGGCGAGTACCTCATCGGCAGTCTCCTGACTGTCGTTTGAGGTCACCGCCAACGAGTGAAGCGCCGGTCGACGCCCGGGCTTGGCTGCTGCGACACTGGCATATGTCATGGGGGTCGGGATTGGGCCCGGGGCGCTTTCGGTGGTTTGCCCCTTCATGACTGCGCTGACGTGCGTCTGGGTCTCTATGACGACGTCCCTTGCGACAGTCCCCATCAGGTCTTCGAGCTGGGACTGCGCACGCGCAATCATCAGCTCGGTCGCCTTATCGATGTCTACCTGGGTTTCTTCAGTCTTTTCGAAGACCCTTTCCACGACCCCCTCGGCCACCTTCTCTATTTTGAGCTTTGTCTCATCGGCGTTTTTGTAAATATGATCGATTATGTCGGCGCCCCTCTCGTCGTTGAATGAGTTAAGGCTTTCCATGCCTTCCTTCAGGTTGGCCTCTAATTGGCCAAGCCTCGTGGCTATTGAGCTCTCCACTTCCTGAAGCTTCTTCAACAGTGCATCTTCTCCTCCGGAGGTTGTAGCTACTACATCCGTAGCATCCCCGGGCGACGCCTCCTCCAGTCTCTTCATCCGCTTACTGAGTTCGAAGAGAATTCGAAGACCTTTATCGGAGTGTATCTCCAGGAAGGTCCTAATGTCTCTCCTCATCTGAGGGTACTGTAGGACCTTCGTGGGTATGTCTTCGAATGTGCTCATAACTTCCTGGAGAAGCTGGTCACTGGATTTTTCAGCGTAGTTGTTCTGCTGTTTTTTGTATGTGTCCATGTTATCCAGTGACCTTCTCTTCGTTCCCGGTATACGGATGAAAGTCTTTGCGGCGTCTTGCACTATTGAAGGCGAGGTAGAGGCGCCTGAAGCCGCGACAGATGTAGGTGGCGTTTGAAACATCTTGTATGTTTAAATTTAAGGCAATATAAAGTGTGTGTGAGAGAGTGTGTGCAATGTGTTTAGCGTGTGACGGGGAAAATTGTCTGTGTGTTTGTGTGACCCTGTATAGGGGGGTGTGTCAATTATACAACTAACTTAAAATATGGTTTGTGTAAAACGCAGTTCTACACAGTTACTAAGTTAAAATAAAATGTAATCAAAAGAAAAAACAAAAGTTTTCGCTCTAATTTGAGCCGGTCTGTTAGTGTGATGAGGTGTATAGAGCCTCAGTCAGTTGGTTAAAACTATAAAAATTAATTTAAAAGAGGTACGAAATTTTTTGCTAAAGTTTGATTGAGGGGTCAGTGACCTTTACTCCAACAAGTTTATATGGCCCAGTGAAAGATGGGAGGGTGGGCGGGCAATTTTTCAATTTTCCGTCAGGCGGATCCGGACGAAAGTGGTGTCTTTCGACGGGTAATTAACAGGGCTATCTAAATATATATAATTGATAATTTGGAAAAGAAAGGCTATCGAATTAATCGAGAAAAACCTCAAAAATGACTAAAATTGAAATTTAAATGTCGAATTTCTAAGATTCTATTTACCAGATTTAAATAAAAGAGGTGTTGTTAGATAGGTCGTGACGCGAGCTATCTAGATATGTATAATTTATTGTTTAGAAAAAATAAGGGGGCAAGTTATTAAAAGAAAATCGCAGAAGATTTTCGAAAAAACGGTAAATTGGGTTTTGTATAGTGAAAATTTACTACTTTTATTAACCGAGTGTTAATAAAAGAGGTGTTATTAGATAGGCCTTGACGAGTTCTATCTAAGTATATATAATTAAAAATTCCAAAAATAAATTTCGAAAAGTTATAAGCGAAGCGCCTTGGAAATTTCCTTAAAAATGCCGAAAGTCAAAATGAATGTGAAAATTTAGTAACTTCTATTTACCCAACCTATACAAAGGAGGTGTTATTAGATAGGCCTTGATGAGGGCTATCTAGATCTGTAATTATGTCAACTTTGAGGTGAAGCGTTATCGAATAATTCGACAAAAACCTCGAAAATTTGTTAATTTAGAAATTCAAAAATATTCTAAGTCCAGAAATTAAAAATTTTTCTTTGTTTTTCAGGTAATTTTCTTCCCACGGGACGCAGGAGTGTCTACAAAGATGATATCAACAAATAACAACAACACTAGCAGCTGTATTCGATTCAAATTTCGCACAAATGTTCCAAATGTGCACCCCTAAGGTAGACTTTCAAAAGTAAACAAACAGTAATGAAAATTTTAAAAGTCAATTTCCCAATTTTCCGTCAGGCGGATCCGGACGAAAGTGGTGTCTTTCGACGGGTAATTAACAGGGCTATCTAAATATATATAATTGATAATTTGGAAAAGAAAGGCTATCGAATTAATCGAGAAAAACCTCAAAAATGACTAAAATTGAAATTTAAATGTCGAATTTCTAAGATTCTATTTACCAGATTTAAATAAAAGAGGTGTTGTTAGATAGGTCGTGACGCGAGCTATCTAGATATGTATAATTTATTGTTTAGAAAAAATAAGGGGGCAAGTTATTAAAAGAAAATCGCAGAAGATTTTCGAAAAAACGGTAAATTGGGTTTTGTATAGTGAAAATTTACTACTTTTATTAACCGAGTGTTAATAAAAGAGGTGTTATTAGATAGGCCTTGACGAGTTCTATCTAAGTATATATAATTAAAAATTCCAAAAATAAATTTCGAAAAGTTATAAGCGAAGCGCCTTGGAAATTTCCTTAAAAATGCCGAAAGTCAAAATGAATGTGAAAATTTAGTAACTTCTATTTACCCAACCTATACAAAGGAGGTGTTATTAGATAGGCCTTGATGAGGGCTATCTAGATCTGTAATTATGTCAACTTTGAGGTGAAGCGTTATCGAATAATTCGACAAAAACCTCGAAAATTTGTTAATTTAGAAATTCAAAAATATTCTAAGTCCAGAAATTAAAAATTTTTCTTTGTTTTTCAGGTAATTTTCTTCCCACGGGACGCAGGAGTGTCTACAAAGATGATATCAACAAATAACAACAACACTAGCAGCTGTATTCGATTCAAATTTCGCACAAATGTTCCAAATGTGCACCCCTAAGGTAGACTTTCAAAAGTAAACAAACAGTAATGAAAATTTTAAAAGTCAATTTCCCAATTTTCCGTCAGGCGGATCCGGACGAAAGTGGTGTCTTTCGACGGGTAATTAACAGGGCTATCTAAATATATATAATTGATAATTTGGAAAAGAAAGGCTATCGAATTAATCGAGAAAAACCTCAAAAATGACTAAAATTGAAATTTAAATGTCGAATTTCTAAGATTCTATTTACCAGATTTAAATAAAAGAGGTGTTGTTAGATAGGTCGTGACGCGAGCTATCTAGATATGTATAATTTATTGTTTAGAAAAAATAAGGGGGCAAGTTATTAAAAGAAAATCGCAGAAGATTTTCGAAAAAACGGTAAATTGGGTTTTGTATAGTGAAAATTTACTACTTTTATTAACCGAGTGTTAATAAAAGAGGTGTTATTAGATAGGCCTTGACGAGTTCTATCTAAGTATATATAATTAAAAATTCCAAAAATAAATTTCGAAAAGTTATAAGCGAAGCGCCTTGGAAATTTCCTTAAAAATGCCGAAAGTCAAAATGAATGTGAAAATTTAGTAACTTCTATTTACCCAACCTATACAAAGGAGGTGTTATTAGATAGGCCTTGATGAGGGCTATCTAGATCTGTAATTATGTCAACTTTGAGGTGAAGCGTTATCGAATAATTCGACAAAAACCTCGAAAATTTGTTAATTTAGAAATTCAAAAATATTCTAAGTCCAGAAATTAAAAATTTTTCTTTGTTTTTCAGGTAATTTTCTTCCCACGGGACGCAGGAGTGTCTACAAAGATGATATCAACAAATAACAACAACACTAGCAGCTGTATTCGATTCAAATTTCGCACAAATGTTCCAAATGTGCACCCCTAAGGTAGACTTTCAAAAGTAAACAAACAGTAATGAAAATTTTAAAAGTCAATTTCCCAATTTTCCGTCAGGCGGATCCGGACGAAAGTGGTGTCTTTCGACGGGTAATTAACAGGGCTATCTAAATATATATAATTGATAATTTGGAAAAGAAAGGCTATCGAATTAATCGAGAAAAACCTCAAAAATGACTAAAATTGAAATTTAAATGTCGAATTTCTAAGATTCTATTTACCAGATTTAAATAAAAGAGGTGTTGTTAGATAGGTCGTGACGCGAGCTATCTAGATATGTATAATTTATTGTTTAGAAAAAATAAGGGGGCAAGTTATTAAAAGAAAATCGCAGAAGATTTTCGAAAAAACGGTAAATTGGGTTTTGTATAGTGAAAATTTACTACTTTTATTAACCGAGTGTTAATAAAAGAGGTGTTATTAGATAGGCCTTGACGAGTTCTATCTAAGTATATATAATTAAAAATTCCAAAAATAAATTTCGAAAAGTTATAAGCGAAGCGCCTTGGAAATTTCCTTAAAAATGCCGAAAGTCAAAATGAATGTGAAAATTTAGTAACTTCTATTTACCCAACCTATACAAAGGAGGTGTTATTAGATAGGCCTTGATGAGGGCTATCTAGATCTGTAATTATGTCAACTTTGAGGTGAAGCGTTATCGAATAATTCGACAAAAACCTCGAAAATTTGTTAATTTAGAAATTCAAAAATATTCTAAGTCCAGAAATTAAAAATTTTTCTTTGTTTTTCAGGTAATTTTCTTCCCACGGGACGCAGGAGTGTCTACAAAGATGATATCAACAAATAACAACAACACTAGCAGCTGTATTCGATTCAAATTTCGCACAAATGTTCCAAATGTGCACCCCTAAGGTAGACTTTCAAAAGTAAACAAACAGTAATGAAAATTTTAAAAGTCAATTTCCCAATTTTCCGTCAGGCGGATCCGGACGAAAGTGGTGTCTTTCGACGGGTAATTAACAGGGCTATCTAAATATATATAATTGATAATTTGGAAAAGAAAGGCTATCGAATTAATCGAGAAAAACCTCAAAAATGACTAAAATTGAAATTTAAATGTCGAATTTCTAAGATTCTATTTACCAGATTTAAATAAAAGAGGTGTTGTTAGATAGGTCGTGACGCGAGCTATCTAGATATGTATAATTTATTGTTTAGAAAAAATAAGGGGGCAAGTTATTAAAAGAAAATCGCAGAAGATTTTCGAAAAAACGGTAAATTGGGTTTTGTATAGTGAAAATTTACTACTTTTATTAACCGAGTGTTAATAAAAGAGGTGTTATTAGATAGGCCTTGACGAGTTCTATCTAAGTATATATAATTAAAAATTCCAAAAATAAATTTCGAAAAGTTATAAGCGAAGCGCCTTGGAAATTTCCTTAAAAATGCCGAAAGTCAAAATGAATGTGAAAATTTAGTAACTTCTATTTACCCAACCTATACAAAGGAGGTGTTATTAGATAGGCCTTGATGAGGGCTATCTAGATCTGTAATTATGTCAACTTTGAGGTGAAGCGTTATCGAATAATTCGACAAAAACCTCGAAAATTTGTTAATTTAGAAATTCAAAAATATTCTAAGTCCAGAAATTAAAAATTTTTCTTTGTTTTTCAGGTAATTTTCTTCCCACGGGACGCAGGAGTGTCTACAAAGATGATATCAACAAATAACAACAACACTAGCAGCTGTATTCGATTCAAATTTCGCACAAATGTTCCAAATGTGCACCCCTAAGGTAGACTTTCAAAAGTAAACAAACAGTAATGAAAATTTTAAAAGTCAATTTCCCAATTTTCCGTCAGGCGGATCCGGACGAAAGTGGTGTCTTTCGACGGGTAATTAACAGGGCTATCTAAATATATATAATTGATAATTTGGAAAAGAAAGGCTATCGAATTAATCGAGAAAAACCTCAAAAATGACTAAAATTGAAATTTAAATGTCGAATTTCTAAGATTCTATTTACCAGATTTAAATAAAAGAGGTGTTGTTAGATAGGTCGTGACGCGAGCTATCTAGATATGTATAATTTATTGTTTAGAAAAAATAAGGGGGCAAGTTATTAAAAGAAAATCGCAGAAGATTTTCGAAAAAACGGTAAATTGGGTTTTGTATAGTGAAAATTTACTACTTTTATTAACCGAGTGTTAATAAAAGAGGTGTTATTAGATAGGCCTTGACGAGTTCTATCTAAGTATATATAATTAAAAATTCCAAAAATAAATTTCGAAAAGTTATAAGCGAAGCGCCTTGGAAATTTCCTTAAAAATGCCGAAAGTCAAAATGAATGTGAAAATTTAGTAACTTCTATTTACCCAACCTATACAAAGGAGGTGTTATTAGATAGGCCTTGATGAGGGCTATCTAGATCTGTAATTATGTCAACTTTGAGGTGAAGCGTTATCGAATAATTCGACAAAAACCTCGAAAATTTGTTAATTTAGAAATTCAAAAATATTCTAAGTCCAGAAATTAAAAATTTTTCTTTGTTTTTCAGGTAATTTTCTTCCCACGGGACGCAGGAGTGTCTACAAAGATGATATCAACAAATAACAACAACACTAGCAGCTGTATTCGATTCAAATTTCGCACAAATGTTCCAAATGTGCACCCCTAAGGTAGACTTTCAAAAGTAAACAAACAGTAATGAAAATTTTAAAAGTCAATTTCCCAATTTTCCGTCAGGCGGATCCGGACGAAAGTGGTGTCTTTCGACGGGTAATTAACAGGGCTATCTAAATATATATAATTGATAATTTGGAAAAGAAAGGCTATCGAATTAATCGAGAAAAACCTCAAAAATGACTAAAATTGAAATTTAAATGTCGAATTTCTAAGATTCTATTTACCAGATTTAAATAAAAGAGGTGTTGTTAGATAGGTCGTGACGCGAGCTATCTAGATATGTATAATTTATTGTTTAGAAAAAATAAGGGGGCAAGTTATTAAAAGAAAATCGCAGAAGATTTTCGAAAAAACGGTAAATTGGGTTTTGTATAGTGAAAATTTACTACTTTTATTAACCGAGTGTTAATAAAAGAGGTGTTATTAGATAGGCCTTGACGAGTTCTATCTAAGTATATATAATTAAAAATTCCAAAAATAAATTTCGAAAAGTTATAAGCGAAGCGCCTTGGAAATTTCCTTAAAAATGCCGAAAGTCAAAATGAATGTGAAAATTTAGTAACTTCTATTTACCCAACCTATACAAAGGAGGTGTTATTAGATAGGCCTTGATGAGGGCTATCTAGATCTGTAATTATGTCAACTTTGAGGTGAAGCGTTATCGAATAATTCGACAAAAACCTCGAAAATTTGTTAATTTAGAAATTCAAAAATATTCTAAGTCCAGAAATTAAAAATTTTTCTTTGTTTTTCAGGTAATTTTCTTCCCACGGGACGCAGGAGTGTCTACAAAGATGATATCAACAAATAACAACAACACTAGCAGCTGTATTCGATTCAAATTTCGCACAAATGTTCCAAATGTGCACCCCTAAGGTAGACTTTCAAAAGTAAACAAACAGTAATGAAAATTTTAAAAGTCAATTTCCCAATTTTCCGTCAGGCGGATCCGGACGAAAGTGGTGTCTTTCGACGGGTAATTAACAGGGCTATCTAAATATATATAATTGATAATTTGGAAAAGAAAGGCTATCGAATTAATCGAGAAAAACCTCAAAAATGACTAAAATTGAAATTTAAATGTCGAATTTCTAAGATTCTATTTACCAGATTTAAATAAAAGAGGTGTTGTTAGATAGGTCGTGACGCGAGCTATCTAGATATGTATAATTTATTGTTTAGAAAAAATAAGGGGGCAAGTTATTAAAAGAAAATCGCAGAAGATTTTCGAAAAAACGGTAAATTGGGTTTTGTATAGTGAAAATTTACTACTTTTATTAACCGAGTGTTAATAAAAGAGGTGTTATTAGATAGGCCTTGACGAGTTCTATCTAAGTATATATAATTAAAAATTCCAAAAATAAATTTCGAAAAGTTATAAGCGAAGCGCCTTGGAAATTTCCTTAAAAATGCCGAAAGTCAAAATGAATGTGAAAATTTAGTAACTTCTATTTACCCAACCTATACAAAGGAGGTGTTATTAGATAGGCCTTGATGAGGGCTATCTAGATCTGTAATTATGTCAACTTTGAGGTGAAGCGTTATCGAATAATTCGACAAAAACCTCGAAAATTTGTTAATTTAGAAATTCAAAAATATTCTAAGTCCAGAAATTAAAAATTTTTCTTTGTTTTTCAGGTAATTTTCTTCCCACGGGACGCAGGAGTGTCTACAAAGATGATATCAACAAATAACAACAACACTAGCAGCTGTATTCGATTCAAATTTCGCACGGTTAGGTTAGGTTAGGTTAGGTTAGGTTAGGTTAGGTTAGGTTAGGTTAGGTTAGGTTAGGTTAGGTTAGGTTAGGTTAGGTTAGGTTAGGTTAGGTTAGGTTAGGTTAGGTTAGGTTTTTTTTTTTTTTTTTTTTTTTTTTTTTTTTATGAGGTCTATTTGACCTCTCTGCTTTTCCCCGTCCATTAGACAGGACCTTATCATTCTGTGTTATATTTTTGTGTCTTCGTATTTAGTGTTTGGTTCTCGCACCAGGTGCCTCCCACAAGCTACTACTACGGCTATTTTATTTAGCTGCTATAGGAATATTATTAGCTTATTTATTTTTGTTGTGCTTAGTTTCTTTTTCCCTTGATTTTATATATGTTTCCTATGTCTATTTATTTTCCTAAAATACTATTATTCTTATTGTTTGCAATTTTTGTTTCCTATTTTATTCAAAATGATTTTAAGCTCAATTTTATAATTTCTTCTAATTTTTTAATTCTTTCCAAGATGTTTTCTGTTATTGTTTACCACTTTGCGAGACTGTGACATTTATGACTTTTTTATTTAGCTTATTCCTGTTGTTTCTTGTCAATAGTAGTTTATATATTCTTTTAGAATACAAACTTATTGAGAATTTCTTATGCTGGTTGTTTCTTAAGCTGTTTTTTATTTATTTAATTGTTTTGTGTACGTGTTGTGTTTCTGTGAGTGTTTTACTTTTATTTAATTCCTAAATTTTGTTATTTATTTGATTTAATAATGTTCGTAATTTAACTTTATGATTCTCTATTGTATTTTATATGACTTATTTTAATGCTATTTAATTCTATGGGGTGGTGATATTGAGTTTCATTGTCAACAATGTATATATATTCAAATATATATATTATTGCAATTTTGTTTTGAATTTGTTATGATATTTTACTTACATGTACGTGTCCAATGTTTGTGTGCGTGTTTTTGATATGTTCGTATATAGTTATTATATATTTCCTAAATCAAAAGTGTGTGTGTATGTTTTTGTGTAATGTGTGTGTGTTCAACTGTGTGTGTAAGTCATAAATATGACGTGTTCTGTCTCGCAAGGTAGTCCCATTTTGCGCGGGTCGGGCATTCGGCGCTGAAGGCGTTGTGGCCGAGGCTCCGCAGCCCAGAGTGCGAGCAGTTGCAGCACCGCGGTTCGGCTCCCCTAGTATAGTCGGGGCATTTCTCACGCAAATGCGGGCCTCCGCAGTGGCTGCACTTGTCCACACTCTCGGTGCAGAACTTACGGCCGTGGCCGAATGACAAGCACTTCGTGCATTGGATGAGCGGAGACTGGTCCTCCACTCTGACCCTTTGCAGGTCCAGGTAGAGGACTCCAGCCTCCGTCATCCGCTGCCACACTCTTGGCTTGACCTGCAAGACCACATGGGAGGTTTCTGGGTTCCTTGTGCGCTTTTTATATTTTACAGACAGGTCTTTTTCTTCTTGTGACAAGCCCATGAAGACGTCGGCGTTCTGGGTGTAAAGGGCCCGAATTATTCCGTCGTCGTCGCCGTCCACGAAAACATCTTTGAGAACGACGAGTGGGTTCTTGTTTTGCATGGGCGCCACAATCAGTCCATCACCACTGCTCTCAATCCTTTTCTTTACCTTGTCTCGTTCCGCTTCTGAGTCGCATCCCAATATGATCGTTCTATCTTTGGCCTTCCGTGCCTTACTAACTTTCAGGCCGGTTTTCCTGGCGTCGACCGCCCTCTTCACCCTGGCGAGAACCTCATCGGCAGTCTCCTGGCTGTCCGTGGAGGTCACCGCCATTGAGTGAAGCGCCGGTCGGCGCCCGGGTTTGGTTGCTGTAACGCTGGCGTATGTTGTAGGGGTTGGATCATGGACGCTCTCGGGCACTCGCCTTTTTGATATTTCGTCGAGATGCGTCTTGGTCTCAATGACGACATCTCTGGCGACGGTGGCAACCAGGTCTTCCAGTTGGGTCTGCGCACGTACCACCATCGCCTCAGTTGACTGGTCTATATCAACCTGGGTCTCCTCTATTTTTTCGAAGACCTTTTCTATGGCGTCTGCGCCCCGATCTTCATTACTTTTTTCGAGGTCCCCGATTTCTTTCTTTAATTTAAAATATGCCTCGTTAATCCAGGTGAAGACTGAGTCTTCCACCTCCCCCAGTCTCGCCAGCAACCTTCCCTCCAGTTCTGAAGATGCGGCTACTGCGGCTGCATCCTCCTGCGCAGGAGTCGCAGCCACGGCAGCCGCACCAGCAACCCTGGACACCTCCGCCTCCAAGCACTTCACTCGCTTACTCAGCTCGAACAGGATGCGAAGACCCTTATCAGATTCCACCTCCAGGTAGGTTTTTATGTCCCGCCGCATTTGGGGATATTGGTGAACTTTTGCGGGGATATCTTCAAAAGTTTTCATCACCTCCTGGAGGAGATGGTCGCTCGACTGGTCAGCGTAGGTGTTTTGCTGCCTCTTATATTGCTCCATATTATCGAGCGACCTTCTTTTTGTTCCGGGCCTTCTGATAAAGGTCTTCGCAGCGTCCAGCACTATTGAAGGCGAGGTAGAGGCACCGGGAGCCGCGGCAGACGTAGGTGGCGTTTGGAACATCTTGTACAGTAGGTTTTTACTTAAGGTAGGATAAATGTGTGTGAGAGAGTGTGTGCAATGTATTTAGTGTGTGACGGGGAAAATTGTCTATGTGTGTTTGTGTGACCCTGTATAGAGGGGTGTCAGTGATGCGGTTAAATGAATAAAAACTAATAAATCAAATATATTTATATATGTACTCTGATATGAGCCGGTCTATTGATATTTGAGGTGTAAATTGCCTCTGTCACTAAATAAAACAGTGCGAAATTTAAAATAAGTAATTAAAAAAAATATTTTTCTTAGAAGTTGGATTAAGGGGTCACTGACCCTATACTCCACAAAGTCTATATATTCAGTGAAATATGGGAGGGTGGGCGGGCAATTTTTTAATTTTCCGTCAGGCGGATCCGGACGAGAGTGGTGTCGTTCGACGGGTAATTGAAAGGGCTATTTAAATATATATAATTAGTAATTTGGAAAACAAAGGCTATCGAATTAATCGACAAAAACCTCAAAAATGACTAAAATTGAAATTTAAATGTCGAATTTCTAAGATTCTATTTACCAGATTTACTTAAAAGAGGTGTTGTTAGATAGGTCGTGACGCGAGCTATCTAGGTATGTATAATTTATTGTTCCCAAAAAATGAGGGAGCAAGTTATTCAAAGAAAATCTCAGAAAATTTTCGAAAAAGCGGTAAATTGAGTTTTGTTTGTTGAAAATTTACTACTTTTATTAACCAGATCTTAATAAAGGAGGTGTTATTAGATAGGCCTTGACGAGTTCTATCTAAATATATATAATTAAAAATTCCAAAAATAAATTTCGAAAAGTTATAAGCGAAGCGCCTTGGAAAATTCCTTAAAAATGCCGAAAGTCAAAATGAATGTTGAGATTTAGCAACTTCTATTTACCCAACCTATACAAAGGAGGTGTTATTAGATAGGCCTTGATGAGGGCTATCTAGATCTGTAACTATGTCAAGTTTGAAGCGAAGCGTTATCGAGTAATTCGACAAAAACCTCGAAAATTTGGTAGTTTAGAAATTTAAAAATATTCTAAGTCCAGAAATTAAAAATTTTTCTTTATTTTTCAGGTAATTTTCTTCCCACGGGACGCAGGAGTGTCTACAAATATAATACCAACAAATAACAACGTTACTAGCAGCTGTTTTCAATGAAAATTTCGCACAAATGTTCCAAATGTTCACCCCTAAGGTAGACTTTGGAAAGTAAACAAACAATACCGAAAATTTTATAAGTCAATTTCCCAATTTTCCGTCAGGCGGATCCGGACGAAAGTGGTGTCGTTCGACGGGTAATTGAAAGGGCTATTTAAATATATATAATTAGTAATTTGGAAAACAAAGGCTATCGAATTAATCGACAAAAACCTCAAAAATGACTAAAATTGAAATTTAAATGTCGAATTTCTAAGATTCTATTTACCAGATTTACTTAAAAGAGGTGTTGTTAGATAGGTCGTGACGCGAGCTATCTAGGTATGTATAATTTATTGTTCCCAAAAAATGAGGGAGCAAGTTATTCAAAGAAAATCTCAGAAAATTTTCGAAAAAGCGGTAAATTGAGTTTTGTTTGTTGAAAATTTACTACTTTTATTAACCAGATCTTAATAAAGGAGGTGTTATTAGATAGGCCTTGACGAGTTCTATCTAAATATATATAATTAAAAATTCCAAAAATAAATTTCGAAAAGTTATAAGCGAAGCGCCTTGGAAAATTCCTTAAAAATGCCGAAAGTCAAAATGAATGTTGAGATTTAGCAACTTCTATTTACCCAACCTATACAAAGGAGGTGTTATTAGATAGGCCTTGATGAGGGCTATCTAGATCTGTAACTATGTCAAGTTTGAAGCGAAGCGTTATCGAGTAATTCGACAAAAACCTCGAAAATTTGGTAGTTTAGAAATTTAAAAATATTCTAAGTCCAGAAATTAAAAATTTTTCTTTATTTTTCAGGTAATTTTCTTCCCACGGGACGCAGGAGTGTCTACAAATATAATACCAACAAATAACAACGTTACTAGCAGCTGTTTTCAATGAAAATTTCGCACGGGTTAGGTTAGGTTAGGTTAGGTTAGGTTAGGTTAGGTTAGGTTAGGTTAGGTTAGGTTAGGTTAGGTTAGGTTAGGTTAGGTTAGGTTAGGTTAGGTTAGGTTAGGTTAGGTTAGGTTAGGTTAGGTTAGGTTAGGTTAGGTTAGGTTAGGTTAGGTTAGGTTAGGTTAGGTTAGGTTAGGTTAGGTTAGGTTAGGTTAGGTTAGGTTAGGTTAGGTTAGGTTAGGTTAGGTTAGGTTAGGTTAGGTTAGGTTAGGTTAGGTTAGGTTAGGTTAGGTTAGGTTAGGTTAGGTTAGGTTAGGTTAGGTTAGGTTAGGTTAGGTTAGGTTAGGTTAGGTTAGGTTAGGTTAGGTTAGGTTAGGTTAGGTTAGGTTAGGTTAGGTTAGGTTAGGTTAGGTTAGGTTAGGTTAGGTTAGGTTAGGTTAGGTTAGGTTAGGTTAGGTTAGGTTAGGTTAGGTTAGGTTAGGTTAGGTTAGGTTAGGTTAGGTTAGGTTAGGTTAGGTTAGGTTAGGTTAGGTTAGGTTAGGTTAGGTTAGGTTAGGTTAGGTTAGGTTAGGTTAGGTTAGGTTAGGTTAGGTTAGGTTAGGTTAGGTTAGGTTAGGTTAGGTTAGGTTAGGTTAGGTTAGGTTAGGTTAGGTTAGGTTAGGTTAGGTTAGGTTAGGTTAGGTTAGGTTAGGTTAGGTTAGGTTAGGTTAGGTTAGGTTAGGTTAGGTTAGGTTAGGTTAGGTTAGGTTAGGTTAGGTTAGGTTAGGTTAGGTTAGGTTAGGTTAGGTTAGGTTAGGTTAGGTTAGGTTAGGTTAGGTTAGGTTAGGTTAGGTTAGGTTAGGTTAGGTTAGGTTAGGTTAGGTTAGGTTAGGTTAGGTTAGGTTAGGTTAGGTTAGGTTAGGTTAGGTTAGGTTAGGTTAGGTTAGGTTAGGTTAGGTTAGGTTAGGTTAGGTTAGGTTAGGTTAGGTTAGGTTAGGTTAGGTTAGGTTAGGTTAGGTTAGGTTAGGTTAGGTTAGGTTAGGTTAGGTTAGGTTAGGTTTTTTTTTTTTTTTTTTTTTTTTTTTTTTTTTTCTTATTAATTTTTTTTTATTTAATCTCTACCTCCAACATTATCGGAGTCTATGGTGCTCAGAGTTTCTTTCATGCTAGTTCTGCTTTTATGCCTCTCGCACTTTCTTTCCTCATACTTTATCTTTCTAATATACATCACTATTACATCTGACGGGTGGGACTCCCGTCTTCTATTTGCCTATGTAGTCTACTCTATCTAATCTATTACTTTTCTTTCTTTATTTACAACTTATGCTACGGGGAAATAATTGGTACACTTAGTTTTAATTTTTCATACAATGTTTAACATAAAGTTGCTTATTCATATGGATGACACGCTCTTCCTTACATGGATAATCTTATTCTTTAGTACATTATTTTAGGGTTTTTTATTTCTTACATTTACTTGCCCATATTTAAACTTATTTTATAAACATGGTTTCTTATCTTTATTACATTGGGAATGTTTTCTATGATTACTAGCTTATTTCCATCTATATTACACATTTTATGATTGACACTAATATATCTATTATATTATGTAAACATAATTTTTTATACCCTAGTTTTATTTCGCTTTATGACAATTTTCGCTATCTTTATGCAGTAGCCTAAGAATTCATCCCTGTTTTTACTTTCTATTATCTTGGCAAAATTTTGTTCCCTAATCTCTATGTCGAGTGTATTTTCACAGTTGTGTCGTTCCAACGCAAAAACCGGGCAATGGCACAATATGTGAGGTATAGTTTCCCTTTCGGCGGGGTCGCAGGTACAGGACGGACTCCCCTTACACCTGAATCGCTCCAGGTATTCCGAGAATCCGCCATGCCCTGTCATTACTTGTGTAATGACATTTCCTATTTCGATCTTTCTTATTATTCTGTACGCCGTCACTGCGTTCGGGAAAAACAACTTGGTAATTTTTGCGGTTTCGCCAGTATTGTACCTTTGGTTCCATTCATCAAGCGTCCGCATACGCAGGTTCCGCTTGATGAATGAAACCGGGCACAGATCGTAGTCCGGTTGTCGTTTGGACTTCTCAGCGGCCTCCTTGGCTAGATGATCCGCTCGCTCATTTCCTTCCACTCCTGCGTGAGCTTTAACCCAGTGCAAAGTAACAGCTTTGCCTTGGAGAGACTGGGATTTAAGGTTCTCTCTTATTTCAATCGCCAGTGGGTGGTGACAGTTATGGTTTTTTATTGTCATGAGTGCCGCCATGGAGTCGCTGAGAATTCCGAAACTTGATGCCTTAGTTTTACCGATCTCCCTAGTTGCGACGCATAGGGCCAGGAGCTCGGCCTGGTAAACCGTGCAGTACGCTGGTAACGCCAACTTGATGGATCTTGTTTCCTTTTCCTTGTCCCATATCGACAGCGCTGCTCCAACTTTGCCCGCAATTTTGCTACCATCTGTAAAGATGGTAACCTCAAAATGTGTCAGTACTGTTAGTTGGTCTTGGTCTACCAGGTCGAACCCCAGGTCGATTCGCTCTGCGGGATGCGGTGCCAGTAATGCGGAGTGCATCTGCTCAACCTCCCTGTCCCCGAGAAAACGCTGTGGCACTCCCTTCTTTGCCTCATATAATGAGGCTGCCTCTCGAACCCGGAGGTCAAGAGGGAGCACCCCGGCCAATACAAGCGACGAATTCAAGGAGACGGTTCGGTATGCCCTACATATCTTCTGGGCTACTCCTCTCTGGACTGTTGCCAGCTGTTGCATTACTCCTTTCTTTTCGGCCGCCGGAGCCCAGACGCTGGCGGCGTACAGGATAATGGGTTCTATTGTAGCCGTATATATCGTTCTTATTATTTCTGGGTGTAATCCCCATGTAACTTTAGCTGCCCTACACAACTGTTTATAGACACCTATTGCCTTGCCGCAGACGTTCGCGACGTGCCTATTGAAGGTGAGTTTGTCGTCTATTGTGACGCCTAGTAGTTTCAATTCGTTGGACATTTTGATGTCGATCCCGCCCATGGTCAGACGTGGGGTATCGAACTTAAGTTTACGTGTAATTAACATGGCGCTAGTTTTATGGGGGGCGAACTTCAATTTATTGTCGTTTCCCCACGCCAGAACACGCGCGAGTGCGGCTCCTGCCTGTCTTTCGATTTCCTGTGCTGTGCTACCTTCAAATATTAGCACGACGTCGTCGGCGAACGCTTGACAGTGTATATCTTGTTTTTCCAGTTCCCTGAGGAGGGGGTCCAGGAGGAGATTCCAAAGTATAGGTCCAGCAATTGAGCCCTGCACGCATCCTTTTTCTGTACCTTTCCGATGTTCGGCTCCTGCGTATCTTACCCTGACTCTCCTATCTCGAAGATAGCTGTCGATGACGCGCCTTAGATTTGACGGACACTCTTCCTCAGCCAATCGGATTCTTATAGCGGGCCACCAGGCGCTGTCGAAGGCCCCCTCTATATCCAAGGACACGATCGTGACGAGCCTCTTTTTATCGAGTCCACCACGAATGCGTCCCATAAGGCGATAGAGGGCGTCCTCGGTGCTCCTCTGGGGCATGAACCCGTATTGGCGAGTACTCATCCTTGGTAGCAGATAATATTTGAGTCGCGCCACCAGCATCTTCTCGAAAATTTTTCCCATTACTGGGAGAAGCCCGATTGGTCTGTAGGATTTGGGTGTTGAATAATCCTCCTTTCCTGGTTTCCTTAGGGCTATTACGGTAGCCTCTTTCCATTTTTTGGGGAAAAGATGGAGTTTTAAGCATTTATTTAGGAGAGCAAGGAAGAGTTCGGGGTCGTTGTTGACGAAGTGGGTACATATGTCGGCCGTAAAGCCGTCACCCCCAGGTGCTTTTTTGGGGTTGAAGGAAGTATATGCCGCCGTGAGTTCCGACATGGTGAACGGGGGATCACACGGTTCGTTGCGTCCTTCCCCGTTCACCCTCTCGGCTCTCGCTCTGGTAGTAGAGTGATGAGGGCTGTCGTTTTCGGTCTGGTCATCAGGGTAAAAAGTCTCCGCCAGTAATTTGACCGACTCTTGCGGATTTAACACCACTCCATCTTTCTCTAGGGGTCTGTCCTCGTTTCTCTGCGTTGTTCTACCTATCACCCTGTAAATCCCCTCCCACATCCCCTCCCTGTCCTGTTTTGTACAAAACTCCTTCCAACTGTCCACTTGGGCTTTTGTAGCTTCCAATTCATATGTTTGTTTCTTTTTCAGGTATTCTTCGACTACCATCGGCCTGCGGATCGGGCATGCGCATCTTATTCTTCGTTTCCTGGTGGCGACTTCCTTTTTCAACTCAGCGAGTCTCTCGGACCACCACGGCACGGTAAGTACTTCTTTTACTTTCTTCCTAGGTATTGTACTATTGCAAGTTCTTGTTATTATATTTGTAATTTTTTCTATAATGTCTTCCAGTTTATTTATATTATCAATTTTTTCTATCTCTGTTTTATTTATATTACTGTCTAATTTTGATTGGCTAAGTTTATTATGGAATTTGGACCAATCCGCTTTTTTTGTGTTATATTTCCTTGTTGTTCGTTCTATCCTGATACCTTTTGATTTTTCTACGTTAAGTTCAAATATTATACCGTTATGGTCCGAGCTCGTAAGGCTTCCGTCTACTCTCCACCGTACCACTCTGTCTAAGATGTCCGCAGAGCAAGCCGTGATATCCACATAACTGTGGTATCTCTGGCCTCCTCTGATGGTGTCGAAGGTTGGTGTATTGCCGTTATTTAGAATATGGAGGTCGAGCTCTCCAAGTGTTCCTGCCATCTCATCTCCTCGGTTGTCGGTAATCGGACTCCCCCACCACAGGCTCTTTGCATTTGCATCGCCACCGACGATTAGGTTTTTGGCGCTTACGTTCGTGACTATCATCCTCAAATGGTCGAGGTAAGGTTCGATGGGCTGATCCGGCTCAAAATAGTATGAGACGAGGGTAATCTCCCAGGCGCTGGTTTGGAGTCCCACCACGACTATGTTGTTAGTGGTGAGTTTCGGGTACTGTTTTATGTTTAGATCTTGGTCGAAGACAGCGATAGCTGCTTTGACAGTACCCTCTCCCCTGTTTGCGCTCTGGAAGACTCTCACTCCGCTATAACTCTTCATTTCTTTCTTCGCGCCCACATATGGTTCCTGTAGGAGTGCTACAGTTGTTTTTCTCTTTCCAGCTTCCATGATGAGTTCGTCGGTGGCTAGCCGCTTCCGTTGTAGGTTTGCCTGTATGATTCCGTAATTTGCCGAGACAACCTTAGCAATACGCGATCGACGAGCGGGCCAGTTCATCCCATTTCCAACGTGTGGGGCAGTCAGGGCTGAACGCGTTGTGGCCACTGTGGTCTTGTCTCGTTCTGGTGCAGTTTCGACATTTTGGCGGTGCATTTGCCAGCCAATCCTCGCATACTGCTCTCAGGTGAGGTCCCCCACAGTGGCTGCACATGTCCACAGTGTCTTTACAGAAGCGTTTACTGTGGCCATACCCTAGGCACCGTGTACACTGGATCAGCGGTGAGTGGTCTTCCACTTTGATTCGCTGCAAGTCGATGTGCACGGTGCCCGCATCCGTTAGGCGGCGCCATATTCTTGGTGGCACGGTCAGCACTACATGAGAAACATACTTATTTCTAGTGCGCCGCCTATATTTTACTTTAATGGCTTCTACTTCTTGTTTGGGTATGTCTTTGAGCAGGCTTTTATTTTGATTTGGTAAGGCGCCTAGTATCTGTTCATCAGTTAGGTAATCCATAACGTGTCTTAGTATCACTAGAGGATTTTTGTTTGCTATTTCTTCTATCTTTAGGTCTTCTCCTGACTTCTTTAGTTTGTCTTTTACTTTTTCAATTTCTTGTTTTGACTGGCATCCCAAAATAATCCTCCGATCCTTAGCCTTCCTCACACTGTCTACTCTGACACCCTCATTTTTCGCGTCTACCGCTCTTCTGACCCTATCTAGAACTTGGTCGCCTGTTTCATTCTCCGCTTTAGAAGTAATTGCGATTGAGTGCATTACTGCCTCTTCTCGGGCGGGTCGTTTTGTTGGTGCGGTGACCGCTTCCGCGTATGATATCTCTTTCTGACTTTCCTGTACCATAACTCCTATTTTTAGGATCTCCTCCCTGTTCTCCCTTAACAGCTTTTCCTGGTCATCCAATCTCTTGAGGAGTCGCCTTTCCATATCTAGGCTATCCTTTTCCTTTTCCTCCCTATCCTCGGTCCGAACCTTAGGTTCTGTATCCGAGATCAATTTGGGTAAAGATTCCGCTTCCTTTAAGAGGCCAAAGAGACGGTCCACCGCCTCTACGACATCCCTCTTCAACTCTGTCTTCATGTTCTTGCTGAGATTCACGGCATTTTTAGCTTTCGTCACTTGGGCCTTGGCCTCAGTGATTCTGCTTACGTATTTAGTTCCTTGCTTTGGCGGTGGTTTTGCCTTTGGGGGGGAAGGGCCAGGGGGGCGAGTCTTTGCCTCTATTTCGACGATGCTGCGGCGCACCTGTGCAGGTGCTGGTGCTGGTTGCAGCGTTGAAGGGCCCGCCCTCTCCGTCTTCTGTCTATTTTCGCCAATAGGCGACTTTTCTCCAGTTTTAGCAGGGGAGGTATCCTTGTTTGGTGTTCGGACCGCCGCGAACATTTTGAGTGTTTTAATGTTGGAGGTGGTCGTCAAATACGGGAATGTATAGGGGGGTGTAAATATGTAAAGTGTATAAAAACAGCACAAAATAAACAAACAAATATCAGAAAATTTGATATATAGAGTTGCGGTCGATAAGTAGTTTGCTAGGAGTCCTAGCGGCGTTTAGCTCCGTTGCGTTACGTGTAGAACGACACAACGGCGAATGGTCACAGTTGTTAACTAAATTTCTGGAGAAAATGAATGAATTTCCTGAAAAATCAGGGTCGCTCTACTTTAGGTCAATATAATATTTTCTACGACCTGTAGAAAGGGTCGCAGGAGTCACTTAAACTAAAAAATCCTAATTTAACACAAATAAATCTATAAATTAAGTGGTAAAAATTTTTTGGCTCTACCTAGAGCCGGTCCGATCAGGGATTCTGATAGGCCTTTATAAGCCCTTTTTAATGAACCCAAACTCGACCCTCTCAGCCCAAAGGGTCTCCGAGATATAACGGCCCAAAAATGACGGATAAAATCCAAGATGGCCGCCGCGGTCTGTTTGAACCGTGATATCCCGTGAACCGCTCGTGCGAATCTAGCCGCGCTTGGTATCCCTGTATTGGCCCCAGCGAGACGCTCCTGAATTTTTTGGTTTCAGGCCAAAAACTTTTCAGGCGTCAAAAAGCCCTGAAACTTTCCTGAAATACACTCTTGGTCTAGCCTGTTACCCTTAAGAAAACTACAGCTCTCCACGACCTTCGGTTTGAAAGTTATGAGCTTCCAAAGTACAACTTTGACAGTTGTGAGCTGTCAAAAGCAAACTTCAACAGGCCGCAAAGTCGGCCTCTGACCCCACAAATATGTCGTGTTTGGGGTTTTTTAAAATGCCCCGACCTGCTCTTTCGATTCAGGGGGGTTTCAGTATGTTTTTGGTCGTGAGCTCGAAAACGCCTGAAATTCAGGAAATAGCCCAAGGGAACACCCCTAAGCAGCCCCCAAAAAGCCGCGTCTTTCCACGACCCCGCAGTCCGGAGATACAGGCGCTCAAAGGTTGAGTTTGACAGTTCACAACTGTCAAAACACAAATACAAACACCTATAAAAAGGCAACCGGAGGTCGTAGAGAGACCGGGTTTGGACTGTAGTACTCAGCCTGATTCCCCACAAGTCCCCCAAGCACTTTCAGGCCAAAAAATTTTTTGTGCCTGAAAACTCCTGAAACCACTTTTGCGGGCTAGATATTTTTATGTAGCAACTTTCTGCGCAAACGCGAACGTCCTATCTCAACAAGTTGCCGAGATATATCAATCTGAAATTTAATTTTGAAAATACAAAATGGCCGAAAAATGTTATATTTCTTATTTCTAAAGCTATGACGCCCTAGTTTGGGCTTAAAAAGACTTAACTAGGTTAGAAAATTATAATACCGTCTTAAAAATCTAATTATTTCTATTTATTTACTATTTATTTGCAAAAAACATGAAAAATTCAATAACTTTGTCAAAATTTGACTGAAAAATTTGGAAAAAATTTCTAAATTAATGTTGCAACTAATACTTTAAGGCTATAAAATAAAAATTTAAAGTTTTCAGTTTCTTCAGCAAAATCTTCAGTGTTTTTCAAAAATTTCGGTTTTTTAATTTTAACTTCAAAAATATTAGCTCAAAAATTATAAAATTTTGTGAGCGTCTTCTTCAAGCTAGCGCGCAGCGACGTGCAGTTGCAGAATATTTATATCTACTCTAGTTCAAAAGTTATAGTAGGTCAAAAGTCAAA
This sequence comes from Diaphora mendica, assembly GCA_949125395.1. Taxonomy (NCBI): domain Eukaryota; kingdom Metazoa; phylum Arthropoda; class Insecta; order Lepidoptera; family Erebidae; genus Diaphora; species Diaphora mendica. The sequence continues at coordinate 59,482,848 of OX421310.1, forward strand.
GTTTTAAAAGGTAATAAAAATTTAACCTTAAGGTCGAAAATTCTTCTGATTGTCGTTTTCTGTTCTGCCTGGAGAGGTCAATGTTCGTGCCAAGTTTCAGCTTCCTAGGTTGTTCCGTTTCAGTTTTCAGTACCACGTGGTTTTTGGTTTTTTCAGTATAAAACTGAATTCCGCTGTGATTTCAGGATGTTGATACTGCTGCAACGTGAGGGACGCGAAGAGGCACCCGGCTGCAAATTTTCAGGCGGGGGCGACCACCCCGGACGCTATACTCTTCAAAATATGGTCCGACCACGTGCTCCTAACCTCCAATTTTGAAGGTTTTTCGCAGATTGTGCTTCGGGTTGTAAACTTTCACTGGCACAGACACTTCCAACACAAGGCCGTCACTGTTTCCTTTCCTTGGACACTTTCACTTTGAAAATCGCGCAACTATTAACCACTTTTTTGTATTTTCTAAGGGCGGAGCGAGTAAAAACGCACGTGTTCTCGGCGGGACCTCGAATCGTACTATGGGTTAGGTTAGGTTAGGTTAGGTTAGGTTAGGTTAGGTTAGGTTAGGTTAGGTTAGGTTAGGTTAGGTTAGGTTAGGTTAGGTTAGGTTAGGTTAGGTTAGGTTAGGTTAGGTTAGGTTAGGTTAGGTTAGGTTAGGTTAGGTTAGGTTAGGTTAGGTTAGGTTTTTTTTTTTTTTTTTTTTTTTTTTTTTTTTTTTTTTTTTTTTTTTTTTTTTTTTTTTTATCTCTACCTCCAACATTATCGGAGTCTATTTTAAGCTATTTTACTTGCATGCCAGTTCTCACTGTTATTCCTCTCGCACTTTCATGCTCATACCAATATCTTATCTCTCTTTTCTCTTTTCGTTCCTTACGGGTGGGACTCCCGTTTCCTAGTTTGTCTATTCTATTCTATCTATTCGTGTTTCTTTATTTGTATTCTTTATTATATAGTCTTACTACGGGGAAATAAGGTAAGCTTAACCAAGGTTTTATATTTTAACAGTATTCTTATGTTTCTACTTTTCTTATATATATTACACATTTTTACTGTATGTTTCACTTTTACATTCCAGTTGCATTATTTCTATTAATGCCACGTTTATTCTTACGCTTATTACATTTGTTCTTATTATATGTTTTGTATATGGTTCTTACTTTTTATATTTATTCTTATATTTATTACATCTTCTTATTCTATTATATTATGGTTACACTATTCTTAATTTCTATAACATTTAGATGCTTCTTATGGCTACATACTTATTGCTTACTTACATTGTTTTATTTATGCTTAACACTAATATACTATACAATATTGTGCAAACATAATTTCTTATGCACTACTTTTGTTTCGCTTTATTACTTTTTCGGCTAATTTAATGCAGTAGTCTAGAAATACATCCCTATGTTTGCCTTCCATGATTTTACTCAGATTTTCTATTTTGATTTCCGTATCTATTTTACTTTCGTGGTTGTGTCGCTCTAGAGCAAAAATGGGACAGTCACATAGAATGTGTGGTACAGTTTCTTTCTCACCTGGGTCGCAGGCGCAGGATGGGCTCCCCTTACACTTGAAACGTTCCAAGTATTCGGAGAACCCACCATGCCCCGTCATTACCTGTGTAAGAACGTATGAGATGTTTATACTCCTAGTGATTCTGTACGCCGCCACTGCGTTCGGGAAAAATAACTTGGTAGTGCCTGCGGTTTTGCCTGTGCTGTATCTAAGGTTCCAGTCTTCTAGCGTCTGCATACGCAGATTTCGCTTAATAAAGGAAACCGGGCACAGGTCATAATCCGGTTTCCTCTTGGATCTTTCTGCGGCCTCCTTGGCTAGACAGTCCGCGCGCTCATTTCCCTCCACCCCTGCGTGGGCTTTAACCCAGAGCAAGGTGACAGTTTTGCCCTGGAGAGACTGGGTTCTCAAATTCTCTCTGGTTTCCACTGCCAGGGGATGGAGGCAACTATAGTTTCTAACCGTCATTAATGCCGCCATGGAGTCGCTGAGGATACCAATGGCAGTTGATTTGATCTTTCCAATCTCCCTCGTCGCGACGCATATGGCCAGGAGCTCGGCCTGGTAGACCGTGCAGTACGCTGGTAGCGTCAACTTGATGTTCTTAGTCTCCTTTGTATCGTCCCATATTGACAGCGCTGCTCCAACCCTGCCCGCAATTTTACTACCATCTGTAAAGATGGTAGTTTCAAAATTAGTCAGTGCTGAGAATTGGTCTTGGTCCACCAGGTTCCCGAACTCCAGGTCAGCCCACTCTGCTGGATGTGGTAGTTGCAGAGCTGAGTGCATCCGCTCCACCTCCCTGTCCCCAAGAACCGGCTGCGGTACTCCCTTCTTGGCCTCATAAAGTGAGGCCGCCTCACGGACTCGGAGGTCCAGAGGAAGGATCCCCGCCAGAACAAGCGCGGAGTTCAGGGAGACCGTTCGGTAAGCCCGGCACAGCTTCTGCGCCACTCCTCTCTGCACCGTCCCCAGCTGCTTCATTACCCCTATCTTCTTAGCGGCCGGAGCCCACACGCTGGCGGAGTACAGAATCACAGGTTCTATTGCTGCTGTGTAGATGACCCTGATTACTTCTGGGTTTAACCCCCACGTTGCTTTTGCTGCTCTACATAACTGTTTATAAACGGCCACCGCTTTGCCACAGACATTTGCCACATGCTTGTTGAAGGTGAGCTTCTCGTCAATAGTGACGCCCAACAACTTCATCTCCTTGACCATGGCAATGTCGACCCCGCCCATGCTCAGGCGCGGGATGTCAAATTTCAGCCTTCGTGTTATCAGCATGGCGCTGGTCTTATGGGGTGCGAATTTTAATTTGTTGTTGACTCCCCACGCCAGAACACCCGCGAGTGCGGCGTTGGCTTGTGACTCAACTTCGCGTGCCGTTTCTCCATCGATTACCAGAACGACATCGTCGGCAAAAGCTTGACAATATATTCCCCGGTTTTCCAGGTCCCTAAGGATGGGATCTAGCAGGAGGTTCCAAAGTATTGGCCCTCCAATCGAGCCCTGAATGCAGCCTTTCTTAGTCGCCCTTTGGTGTTCCGCACCAGCATATCTCATCCTGACTCTCCTATCCTGTAAATAGCTGTCCATGACACGTCTTAAATTTTGCGGACATTTTTCCTCAGCCAACCGGATCCTTATAGCTGGCCACCAGGCGCTGTCGAAGGCCCCCTCTATGTCCAGGGACACAATCGCTACGAGCCTCTTTTTATCGAGTCCGCCACGAATGCGCCCCATTAGGGTATAGAGGGCGTCTTCGGTGCTCCTTTGTGGCATGAATCCGTATTGGCGAGTACTCATCCTGGGGATTAAATGGTGTTTGAGACGCGCCACCAGCATCTTTTCATAGACTTTCCCCAAGACCGGGAGGAGCCCAATTGGTCTATAGGCTTTGGGTGTTACATAGCTGTCTTTTCCCGGCTTTCTCAAAGCTACTACGGTAGCTTCTTTCCATTTCGTGGGAAAGTGATGGAGCTCCAGACATTTGTTCAGGAGAGCCAGGACAAGATCGGGGTCGTTGTTTATAAAGTGGCTACATATATCAGCGGTGAAGCCATCGGCCCCGGGCGCCTTTTTGGGGTTGAAGGACTCGTGTGATGCTTTGAGTTCCAACAAAGTGAAAGGGGGATCGCATTTTTCGTCTGGTGCTTCTGAGTCAATACGGTCTGCTTTCGCTCTGGCAAGGATGTGGTATTCGCTATCGTTTTCAGCTTCATCTTTTGGATAGAAGGTTTCTGCTAGTAACCTGGCTGATTCCTGCGGATCCAGTACCACTCCTTCTCTCTCCAGAGGCAGATCTTCCTCCCTCACGGTTGTTCTGTTTATTACCCTATAAATCCCCTCCCAGACCCCCTCCCTATCCTGTTTCATACAAAACTTTTTCCATCCCTCGGTTTGGGCTCTCGATGCCTCCATCTCATACTCTTGTTTCTTTTCCAGGTACTCTTCGACGACGGCCTGCCTGCGGACCGGACATGCACATCTTATTCGTCTCTTCCTGGTGGCGACCTCCTTTTTTAGTGTATCCAGTCTCGCGGACCACCACGGCACGGTAAGTTCTTCCTTAGATTTCTTTTTAGGTATTGTTTTATCGCAGATGTTTGTAATTAAATTTGTTATTGTGTCTATCATTTTATCTATATTATTTCTATTTTGTATTTTATCTATTTCATTTTTAACTATGTTTTTGTCTAATTTTTGCTGGCTGAGTTCCTTGTGGAATTCAGACCAGTTTGCTTTTTTGGTGTTGTATACCCTGGTTGTTCTTTCTGTTCTAATTCCTTTAGCTGTTTCTAGTTTCAGGTCGAACGTTACGCCACAGTGATCCGAGCTGGTAAGGCTTCCGTCAACTCTCCACCTTTCCACTCTGTGTAGGATGTTTATAGAGCAGGCTGTGACGTCGATGTAGCTCCGGTAACGCTGGCCTCCTCTGATGGTGTCGAAGGTTGGAGCTGTTCCTGTGTTCAAGATATGGAGGTCGAGTTCACCCAACGCTCCCGCCATTTCTTCTCCCCGGTCGTCGGTAGTAGGACTTCCCCACCACAGGCTTTTTGCATTGGCGTCGCCACCGATAATTAGGCTTTTGGTGCCTATGTTTGCTGCAATTGCCCTCAGATGATCGAGGTAAGGTTCTATGGGCTGATCAGGCTCAAAGTAATAGGAGACGAGAGTGATCTCCCAGGCACTGGTTTGAAGTCCCACCACAACGATGTTGTTTGTGGTGAGTTTTGGGTATTGCTTAACGTTGAGATCCTTGTCAAAGACAGCAATAGCCGCTTTGACAGTTTCGTCCCCTCTGTTAGTGTTCTGGAAGACCCTCATGCCTCTACCGCTCTTCATTGCCTTTTTAGAACCAACGTATGGCTCTTGTATGAGCGCTACTGAGATCTTGCGTTTACCAGCTTCAATGATAAGTTCATCGGTGGCTAGCCTTTTACGTTGTAAATTTGCCTGCACAAATCTGTAATACTTTTGGCTGCCCTTAACAGTATGCTATAGATGAGCGTGCCAACTCATCCCACTTTTGACGCGTAGGACACTCAGGACTAAATGCGTTGTGTTCGTTGTTCTCATGTCTAGCCTTGGTGCAATTCCGACACTTTGCCGGCGCATTTGCCAACCATTCCTCACATGTTGCTCTTAAATGAGGTCCCCCACAGTGGCTACACATATCTGTCGTGTCTTTGCAAAACCGCCTACTGTGGCCGTAGCCTAGGCACCGCGTACACTGAATCAGCGGCGAGTGATCCTCCACTCTAATCCGCTGCAAGTCAATGTGCGCGATGCCCGCTTCTGTCATGCGGCGCCATATGCTAGGTGGTACCGTTAGCACTATATGAGACACGAGTTTATTTCTTGTGCGCCTTCTATATTTAATTTTTATGGCCGCAATATTTCGCTCTGGTTCGTCCTTTAATAGGTTTTTATTCTGAGTTCTAAGGGCGCTCAGCACTTGATCGTCAGTAACGTAGTCCATGACGAACTTGAGGACAACCAATGGGTCTTTGTTGGCAATTTCCTCCACCACCAGGTGTCCCCCCGACTTCTTCAGTTTCTCCTTTACCTTTTCGATCTCTTGTCTGGATTGGCAGCCCAAAATAATTTTCTGGTCTTTCGCCTTTCTCATTCTATCCACTTTGAAACCTTCCTCCTTCGCGTTCACCACTTTTCTCACCCTATCTAGGACCTGGTCGCCGGTTTCCGTTTCTGTAGTTGATGTTATTGCAATGGAGTGCATTGTCATCTCCTCGCGAATAGGATGTTTAACAGGCCCGGCGACCGCTCCCGCATAAGAGACCATTTTCTGACTCTCCTGAACCATGACACCTATCTTTAGGATCTCCTCTTTATTTTGTAGAAGCAATTTTTCGTGCTCCTCCATCCTTTTTAAGATGTTTCCTTCTATATCCAGGCAACGTTTGTGCTCTTTTTCTTCTGTCTGGATTTTTGGTTCACGTTCTGTAGGGGGTTTGGGTGTTCCTTCCGATTCTTTTAGTAGACTGAACAGACGATCGACAGCCTCCGTTATGTCCCTTTTTAGTTCTGTCTTTAGGTTTCTACTGAGGGTCATGGCTGCTTTGGCTTTTTGAACTTGCGCCTTTGCCTCGGTAATTCTACTCAGGTATTTTGTTGCTCCCTGCCTAGGTGGTATTTTGGCTTTTGGGGAGGCAGAACCGGGAGGGCAGGTCTTAGCCTCAGCCTCACCGACGCTGCGACGTACCTGTGTTGGTACTGGAGCTGGATGCTGCATCGAAGGGCCTGCCTTCTCCGTCTTCTGTCCTTTATCGTCAATAGGCGATTTATTTCCCGTTTTTGAAGGGGAGGCGTCGTTTTTTGGTGTCCGAGATACGGCATACATTTTGAATGATTCTCCGATGGAGGTGATCGTCAGCACAAATTAAAACAATAAAAGTGTAAATAAAAGTGTAAAGATGTTTCGCTATGCGTAGAACGACACAACCACGTTATGTTTAAGCGAATATCAGTAGATATAGAGTCAGATACGTGAACTCTTCTGAGTTCTAGTCCTACACAGTAATTACGCTAAATAAAGGGAAATAAAGTAAAAGTTTCTGAAAATCAGAGTCGCTCTACAAAGAGTCACTACCTATATCTAAACCTTAACTAATTGTTTCCTAC